>NW_019775435.1:72383-114929 GCF_001039355.2 Lingula anatina
TGAGTGGGATTTGTTTTAAATTTTGGGTTTTGAAAATTTGAGCTCTATTGTCTGTTAAGAGGTCGACAAAGGTCATTGGATCAGGTCTACTGAGTGGATGACTTATCGACAGGACATGAAACTATTAATCGTAGCTTGGCCCCTCCTTATATAATAAGACTTCGATGATTCATCTTTGCTGACATACTGTATTTATAGAATGAGTGACGTAATGGCAGTGAACGCACGAACACATGTGTAGGGGAGACCGGGGCTAGTTGGACCCCGGGGTAAGTTGGAGCCCCATCAATTTATGAGAAAGTAACTATGGAGTAAAAGAATTGATCACATCATTTTGTAAAGTGACCGTATCCAATAGTGCTAAGAAAGCGTCGGCAGTGAGCCCAAATGTAATAATTTAGCATCTTAATGTAAATTTATTAAAGAGACTTGACTGGGGGCCAACTTAACCCGGGGTCCAACCAGCCCCGGTCTCCCCTAATCGAATCCTTACTGATCCACGCGCATTTTCATTGAATAAGATTTTTGCTGATAATTTGCTCTGTTTAAATTCATTGAGCCTATACATAAAAGCAATGTTTCACAATACTGAATTTAAAAACTCGAGTTTCTGCGAAAGCTACCAAATATACAATGGTGATGTTTTTTTATCGAATTTATTCTTAAAAAATATTTATTACATTCTCCAACGTAAACAGTGGTAATATCAATGTTGGTCGAGCTGTATCGACACAGCATACCGCCCAATGTGGGAAGGACCAATAGAACATTGGATTCCAAACACCGAAGGGCCGAAATATTACAATTTTTTAAAACAAAAATGGGTAAAATCGTCTAAAATTAAGTTCTCTTAGTAATACGTTTGGAAAAAAGACATCCCCCCCGTCCGGATTACATCTAGGGATTTCCAAGCCTGTAACGTATTATACATTCAGGCATAAGTAGGCAGTTGGATTTCACTTCGTTTGAGATAGTAGTTATTAAGGAATATTGGTTCCATTTACATAATTTTGGCCGAAAATATTATGCACAATAAGATATAAAATTATAATTTGTCTTATTTGTTCATCTTTACTGGGCATCTTCATTAAATGCGTGACAAAATGACAGGGTATGCACGATCTCAGGTGTAACCTGTTGCCTGATATACGAAACGGCCGCGCGTACACTGCCTGAATTAGATTTTCACCTATAAGTTTTCTGTTTCAACCTATTGGACCTTAAGCAGAGAGTTGTGTCATAGCAACAGTTATAAGATCGGCATTTTTTAAGAGAGCAACCAAATATGTAATGGTGCCCGATCAGTTTGTCTCCAATTAATTTTGAAAAAGTGTTGTTTTTACAATCCTCCATATAAAGCTTAGTGGCATCAGTTTTGTTGATAGGCCGAAACTGTGTGATATGCATTGCAACAGGGACTTAAAAATAACGGTAGCCTATACTCAATTTTTTCCACCTCGCTACAGCGGGCTTGCGGTAACTTGGAGAAAATTTTGGTGAGAATGGGCAGGGTGTAACAGGGGCTTAAAACAGTTTTCCTATCAGAACGTTGCATATTTTCTCGTTGTGTTTACGCATATTTCTATCTTCACTGTTTGTTTTAATGTTATTTGAAAAGGTCGACGAAGGTCATTGGATCATATCTATTGAGTGGATGACTTATTGACAGGACATGAAACAACTCATGAAGTTTGATCCCTACCTGATATAGTGAGACTTCCACGGTTAATTTTTACGGGATACATTAAGAAAATGCGTGACATAATGACAGGGCATGAACGATCACACACGTTACCTGATGCTTGCTATACGAAACGACCACGAGTGTTTTGATTCAATCAGCATTTCACCGACGTTTTTTTTTCTTTTCTTTCTTAATTGAACATTTTACTGACAGTTTTGTCAAAGTAATCAATTTATTAAAACAATTGTAGAGCGCTGTACATATTAAAAAGAACGCTACCTCTCGAGAAAAAAACAGATATGCATTGGCGGTGGTTTCTTTTGCCTTGTATTTGCCGCGACCAAAGGGCCCAAACATTATACTTTATTAGCATAATATGTTAAAAATCGACTGAAATCAAGTTGTATTAGTAATAAATTNAAAAAAAAAAAAAAAAAAAAAAAAAAAAAAAAAAAAAAAAAAGACCTTGCCCCCTGTCAGGTTCACATCTAAGGGCTTCCAAGTCAGTAACGTATTGTAGATTCAGACAAATAAGTGATGAGATATCGCTTCGATTTATTACAGGAAATAGTAGATATAAAGAAAAAAGAAGTTTCATTAAAAATAATAAAGGCTGTCCGAAAATATTATGAACACAATAAGAATTTTTTTCTTTTTTTTACTCCAATGCTCATCTTTACTGAATATATTGTGCGTAGCATAATGACAGGGTATGCACACGTGCAACATGATACGAAACGACAGCACTTATTTTGATTGAATTACCCGGTAGATTTTTGCCGATAATTTATTCTGTTCCAATCATATTATCATGATAAAAAAATGCATTATTCTGCGCAAGCAGCCAAGCATGTAATGATGTTCGTTTGTTTTGTCTCGTTTTTATCATGATTTACTTTTTACATTATCTCACGTTGAGAGGTATGTCATTAGTGTTGGGGGTAGTGTGAACCTGTGTGATATTAAGTAGATAATTCTGCCATAATAGAATAAAACACTTTTCTGCCTGACTGTTACGTAAGAGAGTCACCTACAGCCACCGCGCCCTACGGGTCCAATTAATAAAGTTTTGCGACGTGGTTATTTTTAGTAACACCACGGATTATGCACGCTGGCTCCGCAAGGTGTTGCCTGTGGACGCCGGGCATTTCAGTGACCAGACAAAACTGTGTTATAGAATTAACAAGCAAAATGATATTTCGATAAATCATTGTTAAAATCATTCAACTGAAGAATGCTTAGAGATGCCCAGTAGTCACTATTGGAACTAAATAAACTGAATGGTTTTGAAAGTAAGCAGTTGATGTCTTTTTGGTTTTGAAGCATAATAATAATAATATATTGTGCAATCTATTTTTCCGTGACTTTTTTGATTTATAGAATTTCCCCTTTGCTCATTTAGGAAATTTTGTAAACATTGCTTAACTATCTCGATATTAAAGCAAAGAACGACAGAATGAAATGATTTGTTCTGACCGTATGCTTTATTAATCCATTCCATTCATGGTCACCAGCAGTTGGTTCTCTGATACACAAAACAAAGACTTTCTAACTTGCCTGAAACTTTGTAAAGAAAGTGACTGTTTCACCCACCGTGCCGTATTTATTGTTCATGAGTCTGTACTTGATTCCAGTATAACTGAATATCTGTTTTATTTACATGCGTTGCCGAAGCCTTAAACAGCATTCCAAGCGGCAAACAGAACAATAAATGATATTTGTGCAATATATACTCACAATTATGCAGTGTATTAAATAAGAAAATATGCAATTTTTATATCGAGTACAAAAATCTTCATTTAGGTCTGGGTAGAAGAGCCATGCTTTTTGTCACTGTTGCCATAATATAATATATAAGCGGGATAAGAGATTATTACAAAGGATAGTCATTTATGGAGGCCACGTTGTCAAGCACAGATTCTAGAATAATTGCGGTAAAATAGAATTGATAATTGAATATTTGTTTACAATGTACTCATGCTGAAATATGAATCTCATATATTGTACGAAGAGTTGCTATCCATTTGAGTTCAATGACAAAGTGCAAAGTTTATTATGCATTTTTGAATAATAATAATAAACTAATAGGCCACTGAGCCCATTATACGGTTGTCTAATCGTCATTCGGTCATCGTCGACTAAAGGTATATCTGCCGAAATCGGAAATGCGTGTTTAATCGTCAACTGTTCAGCCACGTGGAGTAATCGCGCCCATGCGCACAAACAAACCAAAAACACACACTGCCAATGTCCACTGAATTGAACACTGATTACCCCCAGAAATCATGGTATTACCATGTATCGTCGTAGTTTCAACATTTGATCCAAGAGGTTTCTCCTCATTGGCGCAAGGACTTATTTTATCGCGGAGAACAGTAATTTGATAATCAACATTGCCAAACTCTATAAAAAGGGGATTCTTACGCAGCTCTATTTCAAGTTCATCTCGAAATGGTTCAAACATTTTAAAGCCTTCTCGATAACTTTTTATTTCTTTCCTCAATCTCACCCGAGTGGTGAGTATTGCTGGGACACTAGAATTATGCCATTCCCTTTCCGTGTCATTAGCAGGCAGAACGGCACAGTGGCCGTGATGGGGGCTTAACAGTAGCCATCTCGTACCAAGTATGGCAGAGATGGTTTGGGGAAGATTATGTAATAGTTTATTAATACCGCGCTTGAAAACCCGACAAACTCCACCAACTTGCGTACTGTTGAGAGGACCATCGGCACTGAGTGCCAGCTTTAGAGGGAAATCCATATTAAAGATTGATAATATTGGTTTTGAGCATTGGTCTTTTTCGTCACCACAGATGTCCTGCAACAAAATTGAACACTGTTAAATATAGAAATCTAAGCAAATATATATTGAGTGATTTCTATACATTAACCCCTAAAATGTACCAAACCGTAAATTGGACAGGCTCAAAATTTCTTGACAAACATCAAATATCAAACATCAAGTTAATTATCACAATAATGTAACTGTATAGCCAAGGCACTCATTAAAGCCACCGCATCACTGAAATTAGAAAACATTTTTTAAAAACTTATTGGTTTTAGGGACATTCTACATAAATACTGGTACATGTAATTTACTTAACATTCTTTCAAGTTTTATTTAATCAAACAAGTAAAATCAATAGCTCAATGTTGAAACAATATATCAGGTTAAGGTACCACCTCGTCATGGACCATCTAGCGGCCGACAAGTTTATAAAACGTACCGTTTTTGCATTTTGTCTCCTAGTAAACGGAATTCATCTACACAACTAATATTACTACTACTTATACATGTGCAATATATACTACTGTGCTGCTGTGATTTTCCAAAATTAACCTCATTCAGGGCACGTATAGTGAGTATATATATACTGCAAAGGTGTGCGATCTATTTTTGCACAATCAGTTATTTCAGATATTATCAGCAATGTCTTTGATATACCATTGCACCTTTGTAAAGAAGAGTGCCCTTCATCGGCTTAAAACATTTTATTCAAAATCTATTCGCGCACTGCACTTGGTTGTTCTTCCTTAGTGTATTTTTCTACACATATCTTGGTGATTTTATCTGCAGGGTTACAGAGCTACCCAAACCTACCGATATTGCTACACGTACATACACCCATGCACATGCATAAACGCTTTTTTAGCTACTTCAACAGGTAAAAATCACACTGATAACCTGTACCTGCCATCGTTATTTTTATCAGCATAGTATTAGCCAGTAATAAGTAACCCAATAGCATCGTCTTAATAAGAAGAAATCTGTTTTTAACGATTTAGCACTTCAAAACAAACCATCCTGAAAAGGGCCTAGCTTTCTTTGCACCTCACTTAGGCAGACCCCTACCGGCATCTCATCTTGGCTATACAATGAAACAGTATATCCATGTACATATAATAGAGAGAGAGAGAGAGAGAGAGAGAGAGAGAGAGAAAGAGTCACACGTGTGCCAACTGACCTGAATGTCCTCTTCGCTACAGGACTCTGAATTTGATAATGGATTAATCAGCGCACCCAATCCAGATGGATCAAAGGACCTTACAGCACCTACAAATAAATCACGATAAAATCGTAATACAAAAACGGTGTATTGCATGCAGTAATTCATTGTGATGCCAATGTAACCAGAGTGACAAAGTCATATCTACACATCGCATTTTATCTGTTGGCAGATCCCTGGACTATCAAATGTTTCAGTTACTAGCTAATCTTTCAGAGAGAGAGAGAGAGAGAGAGAGAGAGAGAGAGAGAAAGAAAGAGAGAGAGAAAGATAGAACTGTCCCATATAAGTCCTTGGTCTCCCATTTCACAGAATAAATTACATTTTGCAATATTATTACAGAAGCCGACGTCTTGCAATATATATTTTGTTGTAGACAATATTTAAATAGAAGTAGCTATTAGATTTTTGTTTCATTGACATCTTTAACAGAAGTAGACAGACTAGCAATCAGAAATTGGACGGACAAACAAACCCAAATCTGAAGAACACGGCTCCACCCTGGGTGTGACGTCAATGCTGTATAGGCACTTCCAACAGAAAAGGTTTTTCAAGTAAGACTTTGATCCACTATCCAAAATAATAGACGCTACCAATTGAAGCCCAGATGAGCAAAGTTCTTTGTGTGTAGGGTCAGCGTTTTTGTTACAATGATTTTCAGTAACCCTCTGCGAGTTTCCTACACGGATTCCTCCATGTGGAAAACACCGTCTTCCAGGAATGGTTGCTGGTGGCTCAAAATAAAGCATGCAGCCGCGGTTCTCCCTAACACCCTCCAATACATCAGCTGTGCGAGTCATTGCACTGATATTCAATGCGGTACTGGTCACAGGGTTGTTGCAAGTTACGATAGGGGACCAATTTTCGTGCTTTTCAAAATTGAGGCACATTGCACAGTACCTATTTCGGAATGTCAGTTTTGTGACAGGATCAGATACGGGCAGATGGCGCTCAATGTCACTGGTACCACTGCTATTTTCACATCTGTCTCGTATTGTTTCATTTAGCCAGGTGGATGGACATGATGTTACCATCCAGTAGGATTTACTGCTGATACCTCTCAAAGACCTAGAGTCGAGGGATTGCAATATGCAGTCAATGTTATTTCGTCGAATATCTATCTCATTAGATAGCGCTGCGTGCTCATCATCTGTTGAACTTTTATTGCAATGGTGGTATGGCTCACAGCAATCCTCAAAAATGTCGCAAAACCCGTCGCAGTTGCAAAATACTTGTACAAAGGCAATTCCATGAGGTCCTCTCGCACAAAAGGTTTTTGATGAAGTTATATTAAAAGATGTCCCGTTCCAGGGGTTTGACATAACGCTTAGTTCGTTTGTATTTAGTGATGATGTGGTTTCATCCCCAATCTGTGTAATGCCACCTTGGAGTGTGGGCAGGGCAGTTGTTGCGTTCCAAGGGAAAGCCTTCCCTCCAGTTGACTTATCTTGGTCAGTGAACAGTGGAGTCGTGGCTCCCGTATACCCTTCAGCTCTTCTGTAATATGCGCTGGTGGAAACCTCCTGTTCTCTTTTCGAATCCAATGGTGTTGTTTTAGGGACAGCCATAGTAGCGTTATGTGGGTACGTTAGGTTGGTGAAGGTTTTGTTCGCTGGAACAGCTGCCAAAACATCGTTGCATTGCCAAAATACCACCGAGATGACGAGAAGAGAAATAATTTTGCAAATCTTTAAATCATCCATAATGAAACCCGACTTGGAAAAAATTCAAAAGCAGAAACAATGGTGCGAGCTCTCTGCTTTTCTGATTTACTACTCTGAACTTTCTTCAGCGCAGTTTCTTACTTCACATACCTGAACGCTTTAAATATAACTTTCCTACCTGAATACCCCGCCCATTACCCTGTTTTGAACCCGTAGATTGCAAAACCCTAGCTTCCATAGTCAGACTGGTAGTTCTTTTTGATTGGGCGATTGCGTTGTCTTGAAGCTGCATGTAGACTCTGATCTTCGGCTGCCTGCACTCGTGATTGGCACATCTTATAATTTCTTTGCAAAGCAGGTGTATGCGATCAGTTTACTCTTTTTGGTGGGTTCTAGAACTAAGGAGTATTTGTAATGATCTTTTACAAGAACCCGAGACGTAATTTGTATTTTAATAAAAGTTAAATAACAGAAATTAAAGGGAATCAAGTCACTTGTTAAATTACGTAATTACCAATCATATATTGACAATAAGGCTAAAATGTCCATTTTTGCAAATTTTGGTGACTTAAGCGCCCTCTATCAATGTCATGACCCATTGGTTTTATAGGACGACCACCCAGAAATAAACTGTCATACATTTGACCATCATACCTCAGTGTCAATCCGAGTATAGATTGCCGAGGAATTAAAAATACTTTATAAGCCTCTTTTCAGGATCAACGTCTAGTCTATAAACACCATTATTATATCAAATGTGCCTTACTCATTTTTTCAAGGATTTTACTGGAATATATGTCAAGCAGTCACAAGTACACAAATGTAGAAGTAAAAGACTAAAATACAAAATTTGTGACTGCTTGACTACGAAAGAAAGGTTTTGTAATGTATATGGTAAATGGACGTATGTATATATATGCAAAATTAACAAGTTCGTTTACTAGCTGTCATCTTTTTTTATTTATTTATTTATTTTTGTAATCCCGTTATTGATAAACACACCAATTGACAAAACGTTTACAGTTAACTTATTTGTATGTTTGTATATATTGTAATGTGTTGTATTGTGTTTGTATATGCCTAAAAAACTTTTTTGATGTGCTAAATTGGATACAATGTTTGCCTTGAGTCCTATTTGTCTTTCTTTCGCATTCTCTTAACTTCGTTTCCAGACACTAAGCGTCATTGCCACGGCGTTTCTGTGAATAGGTCGACGAAGGTCACTGGATCAGATCTAGTTGGGTGGATGGCTTATTGGCAGGACAAGAGGCAATAACACATGCAGCTTAATCCCTGTTTGACTTTCTTTCGCATTCTCTTAACTTCGTTTCCAGACACTGAGCGTCATTGCCACAGCGTTTCTGTGAAGAGGTCGACGGCCGTCAGTGGATCAGATATAGTGAGTGGATGACGTATTTAGCAAGGCATAAAACAATAACACATGAAGTTTAATCTCTGCGTACTATAGTGAGACTTCCATGTGTCATCTTTACCGGATATATTCATAAAATGCGTGAGATAAAGGCAGCCCTGGCACTCACGTGTGACTTGATGCTTGCTATACGAAACGACCACGCATATTTTGATTCATCCATAATTTGATCTGTTTCAATCTATTGAACCGTTGTTAGAGCGTTGTTTAATAATGAAAAGACAACCAAATATTCAGTGGAGGTCGTTTACCTTTGTTTCGTACTTACTTTGAATAATCTATTCTATTCTCTCACGTAAAGTTTTGGTGGAAGGATGGGTGTGGTTAAAACCGTGAGGGGGGCACAATGAAATGGGACTTTAAAAATGAACGTACACTCACTTTTTAAAACACAATGCTCGTGGCCACCTGAAAAACGATATTTTGGTGAAAGTGGGCAGGGTGTTCCGGAGTCCCTCTTAAACGCCCTTTCTAAAATTGGATCGTTTTTTCCTGAGTGTTGTGTTTATGCATTTGGGCATCTTTCAATATTATCGTGTTTTAATGAAAAGAGACATTGGGCCCCTGTAGCGTAGTTGCATGTTCGGGCGTCACGAAGTGAAAAGTAAAGCTCTATCGCTAAATATACCGATCGATATGAAGAGGCCTACAATTACAGGTTATGGCTTCGACTGGTCTTCATTACTGAAATTATAAGAATCATCTCGATTGAAAATGGTCGTGTTGAGCATAAAGACCACTGGGCCTATATGTTACATTTTTACAATAACAATGGTTAAAATTGATAAAATTTAGCCCTATAAGAAGAAGGTTTTGAAAATGACCTTTTTTGTTGTGGGTCCTCACCTCTCGCACAATCTCAGGGGCAACATCTAGTTAAAGATTTTTGAAGTTTGTTTTTAGAACCTCCGGTCTTCATTTTTTGTCCTAATTTTCTTTGAAAAGATCGACGAATGTCATTGAATGAGATCGATTGAGCGTCATAGTATTGACAGGACACTGCACAATAACACATGATACTTGACTCCTGTCCAATAAAGTGAGGCTTCCATTAATCATCTTTATTGGACATTTTCATAAAAATGCGTGACAGAATGACAGTCCATGCGCGATCACAAGTGTAACCTTATGTTTACTATACAAAACGACCACGCGTGTTTTGATCTATTAAGCTTTTTGCCGATAATTTGTTCTGTTTCAATCTAGACTAGTGTTGTGTCATAAGCTTAGATTACATTTGCCATGTGATGTCCGTGCGGTGCTCGTATACTGTTCATAAAACCCATATAATGCGGCGAATGTGCGGCCCTGCGAAATCTTACGAAACCGTGCCGATTCACGACCTCAATAACGTCTACGATTTTGTCAAGCTAGAACTTTTGACAAATTTTGAAAATTGTAAGCTAGTAGGTCATAGGTTTATCGAAGATGTTTAAAACTCATTGTGATTCACTTGCATGACTCACGTGCTTTTTTGCCTGGATTGTAAGCATACTGGGTAATTATTTCAACTTTGCTCGGTAAAGAAATACATAGAATATTTTTTTTAATGTTCCGGTTTGCAACACCAACTTTACGCCAAAAAAACACGCACCGTCCGTCCTCGACCAAAATCTGACAAAAGAGAGTGGTGTACAAGGTAGCAAGTGACGCACATACCTTTTTTGTCTAACACGATGAAAGTCAAACCTATTTAAATTCCGAATCTTATGTTCAAGTTTTCATGATTACAATACAAAACATAATACATTAATTACCGATCATTTCGGCAAGTTTATTATGCTAGAAATAGGACAAAGAACGTCTTTAAGTAAATTTCTTAGTTTTCACAACCAAATGAAGCGACCAAAGGGATAACTGAGATGGTGTAAAACTTAAATATAATAATGTATACTGTACCAGGAACAGGCCTACCCAACTACCAGACTCGGCACCTAAGGATCCTGAATTAACCGGTATATCGGACCACGCTACCCGTTTTCAAGGAGTGTGTCAGATCGCATTTCGGAGTATCATACCCCAGAACAAATTTTGTAGCACGACTGCGGGCTCATCCACGCTCGGCTGAACAACCTTAAACTGTACTCTTACTTTAGAGTACTCTATTTTATTGTCTCTATGGGGATATATGGGGACTTTGCGACATTCGGTTTGAATATTTTAACCACTTTTGATAGGGCTTTTTTGCATTGTATTAGATTAATGTGGCAGTCTAAGGTGCATCTAGGTGGCTTTCAAATTTATGCACCCGGTTTTAAAATCATATAGCGATTTTACGACAATGGTTTACTGTCCAATCAAGGTGACAGCCGAGCATGCCAGGGCTCATCCTGTCGGTGTTCTGGCTGATACTCTGAAANTAAGAATCATCTCGATTGAAAATGGTCGTGTTGAGCATAAAGACCACTGGGCCTATATGTTACATTTTTACAATAACAATGGTTAAAATTGATAAAATTTAGCCCTATAAGAAGAAGGTTTTGAAAATGACCTTTTTTGTTGTGGGTCCTCACCTCTCGCACAATCTCAGGGGCAACATCTAGTTAAAGATTTTTGAAGTTTGTTTTTAGAACCTCCGGTCTTCATTTTTTGTCCTAATTTTCTTTGAAAAGATCGACGAATGTCATTGAATGAGATCGATTGAGCGTCATAGTATTGACAGGACACTGCACAATAACACATGATACTTGACTCCTGTCCAATAAAGTGAGGCTTCCATTAATCATCTTTATTGGACATTTTCATAAAAATGCGTGACAGAATGACAGTCCATGCGCGATCACAAGTGTAACCTTATGTTTACTATACAAAACGACCACGCGTGTTTTGATCTATTAAGCTTTTTGCCGATAATTTGTTCTGTTTCAATCTAGACTAGTGTTGTGTCATAAGCTTAGATTACATTTGCCATGTGATGTCCGTGCGGTGCTCGTATACTGTTCATAAAACCCATATAATGCGGCGAATGTGCGGCCCTGCGAAATCTTACGAAACCGTGCCGATTCACGACCTCAATAACGTCTACGATTTTGTCAAGCTAGAACTTTTGACAAATTTTGAAAATTGTAAGCTAGTAGGTCATAGGTTTATCGAAGATGTTTAAAACTCATTGTGATTCACTTGCATGACTCACGTGCTTTTTTGCCTGGATTGTAAGCATACTGGGTAATTATTTCAACTTTGCTCGGTAAAGAAATACATAGAATATTTTTTTTAATGTTCCGGTTTGCAACACCAACTTTACGCCAAAAAAACACGCACCGTCCGTCCTCGACCAAAATCTGACAAAAGAGAGTGGTGTACAAGGTAGCAAGTGACGCACATACCTTTTTTGTCTAACACGATGAAAGTCAAACCTATTTAAATTCCGAATCTTATGTTCAAGTTTTCATGATTACAATACAAAACATAATACATTAATTACCGATCATTTCGGCAAGTTTATTATGCTAGAAATAGGACAAAGAACGTCTTTAAGTAAATTTCTTAGTTTTCACAACCAAATGAAGCGACCAAAGGGATAACTGAGATGGTGTAAAACTTAAATATAATAATGTATACTGTACCAGGAACAGGCCTACCCAACTACCAGACTCGGCACCTAAGGATCCTGAATTAACCGGTATATCGGACCACGCTACCCGTTTTCAAGGAGTGTGTCAGATCGCATTTCGGAGTATCATACCCCAGAACAAATTTTGTAGCACGACTGCGGGCTCATCCACGCTCGGCTGAACAACCTTAAACTGTACTCTTACTTTAGAGTACTCTATTTTATTGTCTCTATGGGGATATATGGGGACTTTGCGACATTCGGTTTGAATATTTTAACCACTTTTGATAGGGCTTTTTTGCATTGTATTAGATTAATGTGGCAGTCTAAGGTGCATCTAGGTGGCTTTCAAATTTATGCACCCGGTTTTAAAATCATATAGCGATTTTACGACAATGGTTTACTGTCCAATCAAGGTGACAGCCGAGCATGCCAGGGCTCATCCTGTCGGTGTTCTGGCTGATACTCTGAAATGCGATCTGACACACACCTTGAAAACGGGTAGTGTGGTCCGATATACCGGTTAATTCAGGATCCTTAGGTGCCGAGTCTGGTAGTTGGGTAGGCCTGAGGAACGTGCCTGTAAGTTACACTTATATCGGACCGCGTCCTCTGGTCTCCCTTACAGATGGAAATAAGTCCAAATTTCCAACGTAATAACTACATGTAGTACCAATTTCTCCATTAAAGATTAATTTTGTATCAGTTAAAAACTAGTGACAAAATTTCGAAAACCCCATGCAGATCTAGAGGTAAGGTACACAAGCAAGATTGTAAAACAAAATATGGCATCAAGCAAGTTACTCGATCTTTTCAAAGGGGGGGGGGGGGCTGTGTGATTTTTACACACACAGTATTTTTAAGCCATAAATTCTTATTAGTAGCATAGGCCACAAATATACATCTTCAGTATATAACGTCAATTATAACACTACAGCAACAGCGATAATAAAAGAAGATTATACATCTAGAGCGATTACCAAGCTTCCTGGCTAGGATGTTCCATAATTACTACTATAATTTTGTATTAGTGAAAGATTAGTGACAAAATTTCGAAAACCCCTGCAGAGGCAAATTATCTGCAATCAATATGGACAAGCAACTCAAGCAAGATTATAAAATGAAAAAAATGCCATTAAGCAAGTTGCGGTAGTTACTCGATCTTTTCAATGGGAGGGGGGGGAGGGGTTATGAATTTTTACACACGCATTTTGAATCATAATTTCCTAAAATTAGAACATTCAAATTGAGATTTAGAAACAAAATTAAAAAGCAAATGTGCATTTCTATTGCGTGAAGTAAAAATACCACAAAAGCTATAAAGAAATATAATTTTGTGATATATCAAATCAAATATCTGAATGTTTGATAATGTTTGCCAATTGAAAGATCAATAAATTGTCGTACATGTACATGTATTTGTTGAGTAGAAGGGATGGGCAGATCTGGTTAGTTTCTTAGATAATTGCATGCCAAGTATCAGACTCTGGGGGCTGCAACGTCCCTTCGTTTTTTAATTCATAATCTTGTGAATTGTGAATTTTGAGAAAAAATATGTCAAGATTCTACCATATCTTCATTCAAATTCTGAAAGCCCGATTCTACTTAACTTGGATCCTTAAAAACNAAAGAAACATCTCGATTGAAAATGGTCGTGTTGAGCATAAAGACCACTGGGCCTATATGTTACATTTTTACAATAACAATGGTTAAAATTGATAAAATTTAGCCCTATAAGAAGAAGGTTTTGAAAATGACCTTTTTTGTTGTGGGTCCTCACCTCTCGCACAATCTCAGGGGCAACATCTAGTTAAAGATTTTTGAAGTTTGTTTTTAGAACCTCCGGTCTTCATTTTTTGTCCTAATTTTCTTTGAAAAGATCTACGAATGTCATTGAATGAGATCGACTGAGCGTCATAGTATTGACAGGACACTGCACAATAACACATGATACTTGACTCCTGTCCAATAAAGTGAGGCTTCCATGAATCATCTTTATTGGATATTTTCATAAAAATGCGTGACAGAATGACAGTTCATGCGCGATCACAAGTGTAACCTAATGTTTACTATACAAAACGACCACGCGTATTTTGATCTATTAAGCTTTTGCCGATAATTTGTTCTGTTTCAATCTAGAATAGTGTTGTGTCATAAGCTTAGCTTACATTTGCCATGCCATGTCCGTGCGGTGCTCGTTTTCTGCTCATTTATAAAACCGATATAATAATAATAATAATAATTTATTAAGCCAATAAAATACAAATGTATAAAATCGGGAATCTTTTGCCCTGTAGTAGCGCCATTGAAATATAAAGAATGAAAATTAAAATTACATGTTAGAGTTAAAAATAGTTACTGCCGAAGGATAAAAGCTATTTAAAAATCGCTTACTACCCTTAAAAGCTAAGAGTCTCGAATTGCTAGGTAAAAATTTAAAAAGGGTATGGGCTGGATGGGAACTGTCTGTCATTATTGATAATGTTTTCTTTTTAGTCCTGTCTAGATATATAGTGTGGACGGGAGTTAGATCTGTTCCAATTAGAATCCCTGCAGTTTCGACGATCTTTTCCAACTTGTTCCTCTCGTCCACAGTTGCACGTCCATACCAAACAGTTACTGAATAAGTTAAAATACTCTCTAAAATGCACCTGTAAAAGTTCGTTTAAATAAATACATTCCTGGTAAAAGCTTTCAATTTCCTTAAGAAATACATTCGTTGACGTGCCTTTTTCAATAGCTTCGTGATGTTATCGCCCCAGGTTAACCTATTATTCAGCTGAACCCCTAGTAATTTATAATTAGAAACCTGTTCGACCGCTTTACCGTTAACTTCCAAGGGATTTTTACTTAACTGATTTCTTCTGAAGTCTATGATCATTTCTTTTGTTTTGCTCACATTTAATATCAAGTCATTGTCTGTACACCAATTTACTAAACTGCGGCGAATGTGTGGAGGCAGGAGGTGGCTGTGCGAAATCTTACGAAACCGTGCCGATTCACGACCTCAATAACGTCTACGATTTTATCAAGCTAGAACTTTTGACAAATTTTGAAAATTGTAAGCTAGTAGGTCATAGGTTTATCGAAGATGTTTAAAACTCACCGTGATTCACTTGCATGACTCACGTGCTTTTTTGCCTGGATTGTGAGCATACTGGGTAATTATTTCAACTTTGCTCGGTAAAGAAATACACAGAATAAAATTTTATAAATTGCTCAGGTTTGCAACACCAATTGCAACACCAAAAAAAAAAAAAAAAAAAAACGCACCGTCCGTCCTCGCGTGCAAGTGACGCACGCGGCGACATGAAGCATAATACCTTTTTTGTCTAACACGATGAAAGTCAAACCTATTTATGTTTCGAATTTTTTGTTCAAGTTTTCATACACTACACAATACAATAACTACCGATCATTTCGGCAAGTTTATTATGCTAGAAATAGGACAAAGAACGTCTTAAAGTAAATTTCTAAGTTTTCACAACCTGATGAAGCGACCAGAGGAATAATAAGATGGTGTAAAACTTGAACATAATTAATGTACACTGTACCAGGGACGTGCCTATAAGTTACACTTATATCGGACCTAGTTGTAGAGTACCGCTTCCTCTGGTCTCTCTTAAAGACGGAAAAAAGTCCAAATTTCTGATATAATAACTAGTACCAACTTCTTCATAAAATAGATAAATTTTGTATCAGTGAAAAACTAGTGACAAAGTTTCAAAAACTCCTGCAGAGGCAACTTATCTACAATCAATACTTATAAGGTACGCAAGCAAGATTGTAAAACAAAACTATGTCATTAAGCAAGTTACTCGATCTTTTCAATGGGGGGTGGGGGGTGGGGTGGGGGGTGTGAATTTACACACACAGTATTTTAAGCCATATTATTATTAGAAGCATACTACGTACGCCAGAAGGCCATACTAAGTCGGCAGTAGGCCAGAAATATCTTCAGTATATAACGTCAATTATAACACTATAGCGATAATAAAAGAAGATTATATAGCTAGAGCGATTACCAAGCTTCCTGTCTAGGATGTTCCATAATTACTTTGTATTAGTGAAAGAATAATGACAAAATTTCAAAACCCCTGCAGAGGGAAGTTATCTGCAATCAATATGGACAAGCAACTCAAGCAAGGTTATAAAATGAAAAAAAAAATGACATTAAGCACGTCACGGTTATTGCTCGATCTTTTCAATGGGAGGGGGGAGGGGTTGAATTTTTACACACGCATTTTTGAGTCATAATTTCCTAAAATTAGAACATTCAAATCGAGATGTAGTAACAAAATTAAAAAACAAATGTGTATTTCTATTGCGTGAAGTAAAAATACCACAAAAGCTATAAAGAAATATAATTTTGTGATATATCAAATCAAATATCTGAAAGTTTGATAATGTTTGCCAATTGAAAGATCAATAAATTGCCGTACATGTACATGTATTTGTAGAGTAGAAGGGATGGCCAGAACTGGTTAGTTTCTTAGATAATTGCATGCCAAGGATCAGACTCTGGGGGCTGCAACGTCCGTTCGTTTTTGAATTCATTATCTTGTGAATTGTGAATTTTGAGAAAAATATGTCAAGATCCTAACATATATCTTCATTCCAATTCTGAAAGCCCGATTCTACTTAACTTGGATCTTTAAAAAACGATTATTTTAATTACTGTTTTTTTTATCTAGAATAACGCTTGTGGAGACCATCAGGGTATAATGCCACTTGCTTTTAAGTGGGCTCGGCCATATTTAGTCCGCGGATCAGTTGGTCCGTGGATCATCTGTTCTGGATGCGACCTGAACACTACGTCTACATTTAAATAAAGCAATAAATGCCGCTCTGAACCGCCTATTCAATAACCCATATATAATTGGATTAATTAATGAACTAACCATTACAATCTTGATACTAATGTTAGATAAAACATTATAAGTGTTGTTTTCGGAAAGCTTTATACTAAGACTCAGTATTACAGCGGGTAGGTAAAGAGCAACAAACGCTACTAAAGTAATTGCTGTCATTTTCAATAATTTTAAGTCGAATTCATTTGTCTGTTTGTTTCTTTGTTCATTTGCTTGTATATTTGCCTGTTTCTTTGTTCGTTCCTTCTTTTGGTCTTGTTTTGACTGACAAGTTTCTTGGGAACTTTGCTGTTGGAATTTTGACGAAGGCCAGGCGGCTTTAGGAGTTGGTTTCGAACACTTCCCGCGACCTTTTCCTTTCCCCTTAAATGGCAATGGTTTCACTTCCTCAAGTTCTTCTACGGCTGTTTTATTTTTAAAATATAACACATTCGGTGTGCTTGAAAGACCAGATCCTTTGGATGTTGATGGCTGTGCTTCGATCTTGTTCGTATGATCATTCTTGTTAATCCGATTATCCCTCATCTGTTCGATGTCATTGCACTCTTGTTTGTTTTTGTTGGTTTTATACCCATTAAGCATCATCTTCTGTCGCCTAACGTGTAGAATGATTGCAGCATAAAACCCAAAGGCCAATATGCAATAAATGGGGTAATGCGGAGTTATCACTTTGGCTACGAATTCCTGTTGGACATTAAGGAACGTACATTCCACAGTCGGGGTCCATGTATTCCAACCCAATAATGGTGGAAGAAAAAGAAAAACAGGGTAAAGCCAACAGAGAGCTATTGCTGCGACAATCTTCTTCATTGTTACCGCTGACACATATTGGGAATGTCGGCAGATTTTAATGTATCTTTCAAATGCTATGAACAGCTTGTGGTCCACAGCAATCATCATAACTACCATGTTCATGTATATTTTTAATAGACATAAGTGTTTGTCGGAGACGTCCTTCATCACATACGTTGCAACTTTAGCGAACGGTATGCCAATAATTCCAGCGAGAAAACCGAGCATTGCAAGACTTGCGACTGCAACATTTGTCTTCTCGCGTAGTTCTTTGCATTTCACAAAGGCAAGTATAACGAGGCCATTAGCTCCAGTAACCACAACGGCCAAAAGTGTATCAAGAATAATAAAAGACAAGCAATTGAGACTTACGCAAGAAAAGTAGTCCACGTCTGTTTCATTTGCACTTGGCACCAACTCGTCCGAAACATTCAATCCAAACTCTACTGCGGCCATCTTGATAACTCTTCTGACTACAAACAGTTTTTCCAACGAGACAGCACTTATATGGTGTCCAAGAAATAGCAGTAGCATAGGCCAGAAATATACATCGTCAGTATATAATCTCAATTATAACACTATACCAGCAGCGATAATAAAAGAAGATTATATAGCAAAAGCGATTACAAAGCTTCCTGCCTAGGGTGTTCCACGGTTGATCTCACTAGTCACTCGACTTAACACGCAAGGCGCTTCCTTAAACTGTCTTATTTAACTCTTTCAGGCTGTATTTAACCTGCGGGATCTTCTTTCAACGTGCTATTGTAATGTTCGTGTTTTAATAGCCATGCATATAAAGGAATATTTCTAATGCTGTTATTATGAAGTACAGGGGTATGTTTTGATACAGGTCTATATATTCAGCTGTACCGGTATATATACAGTAATGCCAACGATATCAACTAAATGAGCGACTCTTTACTATGCGGGTAACGGGCTGGGATAGGCAATGGGTACCCATCGGCACAAACTACTTTGTTTTAAATTAAACTTGTCTCTTTGGACACTCTGATCTTCACTGTTTTTCTGAATGTTCTGTGAAAAAGCTCGACGAAGGTCATTGGATCAGATCTATTCAGTATCAGAGTATTGACAGGACAAGACACAATAATTATAACACGTGAAGCTTGATTCCTCCCTGATACAGTGAGACTTCCATGGTTCATCTTTACTGGATACATTAATGAAATGCGTGACATAATGATAACCCACGTGTAACCTGACGTTTGCTATGCTAAACGACCACGCGTATTTTGATTTAATTAGATTTTCGCCAATATTTTGTTCTGTTTCAATCTGTTTAACCTTGATTAAAGCGTTGTGTCTTAATAAAAACACACCCAAACGTGCAATGGAGGTCGTTTACTTTTGTCTTGTGCTTATTTTGAATAACCTTTTTTTGTAAAGATTACACCGGTAAAGCTATTTCGCAAAATATATCCGGTCGCTGTTAAAAGGGTCAACTATTACAGGTAATGGGTTCCACTTGTCTTGCATAAAATATACATCTCTATTTACGATAAACGTGTCGAGGAAATATACCAAAAGGTTCATATTACATTTTTACAACAGCAACAAGGTTAAAATTTATTAGTCAATCCTGTAAGAAGAAAGCTTTGATAAAGCTCTTGCTTATGTCAACATTTGAATGGACCCATACCTCTCGTACATTCCCATGGGCAACATCTAGTTTAAGATTTGTTTTGAACTTGGCTTTTAGACTTCACTATTTGTCTTTATTTCCTTGAAGAGGTCGACGGCGGTCATTAGACCAGAAATATTGAGTAGATGACTTATTGACAGGACAATAACAATAACACACGGAGTTTGATCCCTACCTGACTACTATAGGGAGACTCTCACGGTTAATCTTTGCTGGGTATTTTTAGAAAATGCGTGACATAAAGACGGGACAAATGTAACCTAATATTTGCTATGCTAAACGACCACGCGTATTTTGGTTTAGTTAATTTTCATCGATGTTTTGTTTTCTTTCAATGTAATAAACATTAAGTAGAGTGTCGCCTTTTTACCGAATATACAACGCCGGCCATTTCTTTTGTTTTTGAGAAAATGATTTTGTTTACATTCTCTCATGTTGTGACATCAATATTAGTGATAGGCCTAAGATGTGTGACATTCACTGCAACAGAGATTTAAAAAATAACGGTACACAACCATTTATAATAAAATAAGGATAAACATATAAACTTAAAGGCACTTACTTACCAATTGGAGAAGCCCAAAGTACCACAAGCACAGCCGCATGTGCTTAAGTGTCAGCCAGAGCTATATGCGCTCATGCAGTAAGCTGTTGGCGTTTGAGCTTCAGCAGGTTTTATCTCCATGCTGGATGCAAGATCTTTTGTAACATCGGAATATGAGCTTAAATCAAAAGCCAGAAACTGCACTTATTGCCTTTGCCACGTTCAACTGTCGGTCATCAACCTGATTAGTGAACCTAAAAGCAACAGAAAAAGACTGTAGAATACCATACTTGTCCACAGTAACACACAAACACACGCACACACACATAAATAAATAAATAAATAAATAAATAAATAGATAAATAAATAAATAATAAGAATATAAATAAAAACATCAAAAGCGTATGAGTATCTTTAAACGTATTTTTTTTATTAAATCTTAGTTACAATTAACGATAAAAATTCAGATGAAATAGAAACAAATAATTTCCCGGGCTACTCCTCCAGTTGCTTGTTTGTAGATTTCATGCATGGCATGCCCAGAATCATACCCATTAGACTACCGGGTATATGCTCCTCTGTGATGTGAATATGCGACGGAAACACCCGAGTACTGCTCGAGGACTCGGGAAAAGCCGGACTGGACTGGGATGAAACAACCCTGTACCAGCGCCAAAGATATATATTTTGCTATATATCCACAGATATTTCTCTGTTTAATTCATGGCAATTTTTCTTCTGTACATTTTGGTATGGGGTTAATATCATCATTAAGTTGGCCTCCAAGATAGAGGAGAATGAACGGTCGTTATAACCGCTTACCTCCCATTTAATAGAGGATACATCCTGAAATCAATTTTTTTCAAGGCGACCATGCCCGTCCACAAAGAGCACTTGCAATCGCATATTTCTTGCAGACCACTGCAACCTAGCGGTTGAGCAGTTACCGTGGTCGTGCGTCAAGGTCGTCAGACGTGAAGCCTATGGAGAATCTGTAGGCAACAATTACTTTCCGAATCAACTGTCTACGGTCCTGTCGACATATCTGAACCAACTCAAAAAAGCTCCGATTGATGACTGAAGTAATATGGCAAAACGACTCTCCTGTCAGAGGGAATGCCTCTCCGCTTGAGAACTAGAGATGCAGAAAGAAAAGGACGCATGAGCTACTGACCGTTTTTGTGACTGCAGCCGCTGACATGCCTGTCTTTTGTGCTGCGTGTCATTCTTTTTAACACAATTAACTACATGAATTATGAAGCCACAAATAATGCACAGTGTGTTTGTTTAATGACTTTACATGTAAATAACCCATGTCTTAGGTATTGCTTAATTGACGAATTCAATTAAAAACTGGTGTCTCTATGACACTGAGGAAATTATTAAAAATAATCAAAACACGATAAAAATATTTGTTTTCATTTATTACTAATTTTTTTAAATGTTTTATCAGACTTAGGAAATAAACACATAATACCAAAATGATTTTTATTGATTGATTAATTAATTTATTTATTTCACACAGTTTTTGGAGACAGAACGTGCCAATCCCCCGTTGTCTATGGCACCAAGTCAGGCGTACAAGTATTTACTCTATATATAAATAACCCTTGACGATCCCAGCGCCTATCCCTTCCTCTACTACCCTGGGAGATCCTGGCTCGATATTCGCTGTACACGGCGATAAGGGAACGGTCTATTTAAAGCGCATCCTGGATCCGTGAGCAGTACGTGTCTTGCAGTATCATATGGTGGCAGTGCGATCACAAGGTATGAATAACCATACTGAATAACCATGTTAATGTTCTTGTATGTAAATATAATGGACATAGTAAACCATACAGATACGTTTATCAAACCGCGTGTTTTAATCTTAGGTGTTAGATTTCCTCGTTCGTCATTTCTGTCTTCGGCGTATTTAGCGTTTTCCACGTGTGACATCCGATTTCCTGATCATCCTTTTCTTGGTATTCTTATTTGACCGGGAACCGAAGGTATATAAAACACGACTCGAGTCTAGTTCGTCAAATTTCCTTCAAAATCATATACCATATGGTGAAAAGGTAAGGAACGATTTGGACGCTAGGCTATTTTAATACGCTTTGCATATAACGTAACGTGTCGTGAGTTTACAAGCGTAATGTCGGTGGCTCATTAACGCGCTAATCACCGCTTCATTCTCTGTTTCAGCCATGATGCTGCGTATCATACTGTGTATTACACTGTGCTGGACCCTGGCGAATGCCTACTCCAGGTTAGTAGACCTAATTAATTCAATTTTATTTACTTTCATTGGGATCAATGTTTTACTCGCATTCTATGCTTTTCTCACAAGAGCGCGTCTCACAAATTTTCAGACACGGCAGTGGCTATTATTGAAAACACATTTGACATACATGCGTATATTTCAGCAACAGATCAAACCCATCTGCAAGTTGTGGAATGCATTTTTGAAACATATTGTAAATCATTTAGACAACAATGCAGACATTTCTGAGACGAATCTGAAAGTTTAAAAATGTCCCATGAAAAAAGACAGGAGCTTGTCGTAACATTGTTAAGCTTATCGTGATTGTCGCAACCTTATGCTGGAGACGTTTTTTTCACCCATAAATTCAGGGATAATTAAATGTGTTTTTAAAAAGCAATTTAGCTCAGTTTTAATTTCTAGAGCAATCTGCAATGCAAAATGTACAGGGAAGGACCAAATTAACAAACCCATTTAGAATAATCATTTTCAAATGTGCATCTTGGTCTTGAATTCTAATTACTTTTTGTTCCACTACTTTCTCTTTGAAGAGACCCTAACACTTCTTGATAACAGACTTAATGTTACTGTGGTGAACTTTTGCGAGCTCGTAATTAAACACGCAAGGAGCGTAAAAATACCCAAAATGACACCCATGAGGAAACAATTAAATGTTTTTAACCTTACTACGTGACTTGGGCGATGTGCAGAAATATGTGACCTTGGAGTAAGCGGTTGGAAAGCTTTAATGAGATAAGAAGTGCTGATGCTTACCCGCTGTTGCCAAATAAGTCCCTCCCTCCCTCCCTCTCTCTCTCCCTCTCTCTCTCCCTCCCTCTCATACGTTTACTTTAAAAAATATTAGAGCGAAAAATTTGATATTTTATGCATAATAAGGTATAGTGGGTTTGTGACGGGGCAGAGCAAACGCCGTGTCCAAGTTCTATTTCTTCACACAAACACCAACAGACAAATTTGCCTTGATCTTCTCCAAAGTAAATCCTTACAGATAACCTTGAGCCAGTAATAGCAGTTATCTGTGATTGATTCTTAAATCAACATTTAAATTGGCTGAATGCGGTTCTCTCATAATCGCTTATGTGTGAGGATGGTATGTTTAGAAGAAGGGAGTGCTATCTGGGTGCGTGGAAAACCAAACACTCGCAGTTATTTTTGTAAACTGACACGGGTTGGCACAGTGGTGTCATTTTTGTAAACTAGTATTAATGACTGAGCTTGTTATTCTGTCTTTTCATTAGGATGTCCTTTATTAAAAAAGCGACAACTTTGGATGCCGCGGTCGTGAAGGCAGTTCCTAGAGTTAATAATGGTGTGAGGATTAGTCATCCAGTAGTATTTTATATGAAAACAGTTTCTAATAGCTGTTTCAAGGTCAACTGAAATAAACTGAAAAGTGAAAAGTTTTTAGTATTTGATAAAAATTCATTTATTCCCGGTGTCTGTCCGAACTTCTTAAGATCTATAGAATTTTAAACGCGATACCTTTAAATCCGGCACTGGCCTAATCCCCTATTTCCCCGTTGCAAAACAGGGTGTGGTATTTGCCCCCCCCCCCAAAAAAAAATAAATAAATAAATAAATAGATAAATAAATAAATAATAAAAAATCTCCCTTCTTTTTATTTAAATGCCACGAGGAACTAAATCCAACCGATGCCAGTTAATGGACGATTTTCATCGAGGCACCTATTTTTAATGACTGTCCTTTTTCTCGGGAAATAGCCCATTATTCAAAAACTCTTTAAGAGACAATACCGCAAAATGCAACTACATGTGTACCCCACATTTTTGAAGGAGATGAACATGTAGGCAAAATCATCCGGACCGCAGGCTGATAAAATGCTTTGGGAGAGTGAAGGCCTAAAATGCATATAAAGAGGCTATTTAAATATGTAACGCCTGTGGTAGCCTACTCATACACATGTATGTACGCTGAAAAAGCGCGAACTTAAGATCTGGATGGAAAAAGGGAATGTGAAATTTAAGTATTGTATAAAGTTGCCCCCCCCCCCCTCAACACACACACACACACACAAACAGAGCCTACGGCCCTGGTCATTATTTTTTAGTCATTTGTGCCTGGTAACAGTAGTTTTATAAATATTTATGGGGGAATTCAGACCATTATAGGCCCGACACTACTTCTCTTTCACTTTGTCTACTTTAGCACGTATATTATCGTCTCTCCGAACGCCGTACGACCGGGACTCCCTTTGAACGTCAGCGTGTCCATCCTTAAGGCGCCCGCGCCAGTAGATGTCACGTGTACCCTTGTCAAGAACAACGTCGATATTACGTCACAGACCGGGACATTTCAAGCAGGTACAGTTACAGTTACAGATTTTTATTGTACTTTTTAGAATGTTTTAAAGCGCGTACTTGGGTATAAATTGTCTGTGTGAGTTGATTTTTTTGTGTTTGCAGTCTTAATAGCTTTTTTGGCAGATATATCACACTACCACTACATTTTTATCTTTATCTTTTAGGAAAGCCTGGGACCCTTTTAGTTCAGGTAAATTCATAAAATACTTTATCATCTTCACAGTTAAAATTTCTTTTCGCCTTAAGTAACCAAGTGCCAACTTTTATGGCCATTGAGAAAACTACGTTGTGCTTAAGCGACATGTTTGATGATTCTTTATACTTTGTCATTTTTGGGTCCTATTAACTTTTAGGTTCCGACCAGCTCTACTTCCGGGTCGTACAGTCTGCGCGTAGTAGGAAGCGGAGGATTGCGCTTCAGGAATGAGTCCCAGCTCGCCTACAAGTCTAAAGGAATGTCCATCTTCGTCCAGACGGACAAGGCCATCTACAAACCCGGACAGACAGGTCAGTTCGATGTCATTGGACGATAATTGTTTGCCATTTATTGTTTACTTAGTAAACTTGGAACTTTCATTTAAATGCACAACACAGGACGTGAGTAAAATATGAATGCGGCCTCTACCGGTAAAAAAGAAAAAAGCGATTAGTAATTAAATAGAATTTCATCGTCCAATCTATGTAAATGTTGGAACAATAGTAGTCTAGCGTCTCTGTTTATTTATTTTTTACTTTCAGTGCGTTTACGAGCGTTGGCAGTGTATCCCGACTTGAAGACCTTCAATGGTCCTATGACAGTGGAAATCTACGTAAATTTATTTTTATACCATTTCAATATTTGAAATGAATATTTTATCCTTTTACTTATTTATTTTTATTTTTTGGAATCTTACTAAAATAGTGGTCGATTATAATGATATAAATATACCATATTTACAACATTAAAACTGGAAAAGAATTTAGGTCATGCAGTTATTCTTTTAATAATCTCTATTAAGAACCATATTTATAGGGCCAATTGCTAACAACTAAATATGTTTTCTTACAACAGGACTCGCTGAAGAACAAAATTAAGAGATGGGTCAACCTGCAAGAGCCCTCTGGTGTGGTAGCTGCTGATCTTCCTCTCTCAGAACAACCGCCCCTTGGCAACTGGAAGATCAAAGTGATCGTGGCGGTAAGTTAAACACACACACACACACACACACACACACACACACACACACATATATAAAGGAATATCCTATCAAAGCCGTTTGAGAAATTTAAGGTCAAAATAGCCGTTTTTGAGTTCCTAATTTGCCGTCATGAGTGCCATTCTCCAAAACCTACCTCCATTACAAGGTTGGTTGAAAAATAAGTGGTTTAGGAGTCATTCCCATTGCAACAATCGGTCTACGTAGATAGCTCCCACTCCGCTGGGACTCTTGCTAAGTGCAGTCAGTTCAACATATTGACACGCCTCTTCCTGGCTTTGAGTAGGATGATTATACCAGTACGAACGTTAGCATTCAGCGAGAATCCCCGATGAGCAGGATCAATCTACCTAGACCGATATTTTCAATGGGAATGAGCCCTTAAAACTAAAAAACGTTGATCGACACACGTTGATCGTAGTTCTGTCAACAAGTTTAGACTTGGTATACATGTAGCTACCCTGGGAGTTAAGGTAAAGGATTTAATTTTTACAGAAAATGCTTAATAATTGTAAGGGTCTTACGCTCTCTCTTTGACACTCAACTCCTTTTTTGTATGAACGTTGCTTTCATTGTGAGACATATTGAGTCGGTTGAAAGAGTATGCAATGCGTCGTGCAAGACGGATGTTAATGTACTTAACCTTTCGAAACGAGATATTACCATAATCATGTAAATTGTGTCGAAACACAAGTGCTATTGCCGGTAACTATCAACATTAATTATATAATACACTGGTTGAATTTTTAAATAATTAGATAAAATGAGCATCCTTATTTACCCACTTAGGGCCAAACCGAGGAAAAGCAGTTCAGTGTGGACGAATACGGTGAGCTTTAGTCATACTCATAATCATTTTGGAATCACCACAATAATAATAATAATAATAATAATTGAAAATCAGGAAAATTAAGATAAATATTTCATCGGCCATAAATTATACCCGCCGTTGTATTAGACATGGACACTGGAGACAGTTGCACTGAGTAAGTGATGTTTAAGTTTGATTTATTTTAAAATAGACTTTAAGTCTATTTTAACGCTTCTACGCACACGCACAAACGCAAGAGGTGCAGTCCGAAACAGTGTCTATCTTTTTTTCTGTTTTGTGAGCATTGTCAGGCAAACAAAACGTTTACAAACGTTGATCCAACGACCATATCAAGATCCAAGTAGCTTTTAATATAACATAGAGTATACCTATTAAAATAGGTAGGCTATACTCTATGTTATATCCTGCAGGTGTATGTAAAAAGAACTTTAAGGTAATACGATCAGCCAACCGTAAAAAATGTTCTTAATATGGCTTTTTGACAATAGCCACCAAGTTTAAAATATTTGTTCTTTTTTATTTACTGGTGTTGACTTTTCCAGTTCTTCCAAAATTTGAGGTGACGGTGAATCTACCATCATTCATGCTGACCACGGATACACAACTCAAGGGAAGCGTGAGCGCAAAGTAAGCTGCCACTGTGGCTTGTTTTAGTCTTTCTTTTAAAATGAAACGGTGGCACTTTATAATTAATTAAGCTGCTCAAGCCCTAGATTTGTTGTAAGGAATGATGTGAAAACTCTATCAACCAATCAAACTTGACGACACTTCGCGAAATTGTCGTTAAAATAAACTTAAAGCTGTACAGCATATTGTTTACTGTTTATTTCATATGAATTCTTAAATTTAATGTGCTTCTGATAACAAGCTAAATGAAGGGTTGTTGACTGGAAAAAAAGAAGCAATGGCACATGCCTTTTTTCGGAAGCGTCTGAAACAAATTATAGGCTATATGTAAGACAATACAGTCTGTTTTGGATATTTACATTACAGTTGATATATATTTATTATTCACCATACTGTAAGATAGAATGGTTGCATTACGAACTGCTCTTAGCAGTCCACAGTATTTCATGGCCCATCTAAAGCACTATATTGTAACTTCCAGGTACACCTATGGCCAAGCAGTGGAAGGCACAGGTGTCGTGAAGTTGAAACTTGATTACTATTCGTATAGGTACAAGGGACCGAGGGAGATCGTCAAGCATCTCACGCTGGTAAGGTCGTTGGCACAAGTACTCTTTATTAAATATATAGCAGTGTAGATGTCAAAGTGAATTAGGTGCTCCAGTGAATTGAATGAGTACGTGTAAGTGTGTTAGATGCGATAGCATTTCGATGTAAATGTATGTTTGAGGTGACAGCTTGTTCGATGCGATAGCGTGTTAAATGTGATCATTTCTTGATGTTACAGTGTGTTGTCTGTCACTGCTTAGTTGTGACAATGTTTTGTTCATTTCAATTTGTATTGTATGCGCAGATATCGCAGCGTATTCAGAAATTATCGAAAATAGAGAGAGCTGTTATTGATTTAACAGCAGACATTATACAAATGATAGTA
Organism: Lingula anatina; assembly: GCF_001039355.2. The sequence goes on from NW_019775435.1 coordinate 100,773, forward strand.
GAAAATGTTGATCATAGAACATGAACATAATTTTTAACTTGCATAAATTAAATGAAACAGGTCGACGGGAAAGCCGACTTCACAGAGGACGTGGCGGTTTTGAAGAATATGTATTATTATGGACTAAGCTACAGAAAAGTAATCGTGGACGCCCAGGTGACAGAGACCCTCACTGGCATTACGCTGAATGGGACGGCAGAAACAAAGTTCCACACTACTCCATACAAGATAGAGATACCGTCCTCCACCCCTAAGTCTTTTAAACCGGGACTTAGATACACCGGCTTTGTAAGTACTTGTAAATACATTATCCTGTTCCTGTTCATAAGTTAATTTCTTGGCATATAATGGGAGTAATATTCAAGACAATGGATATTATGTGATTGTTGAAATATCACATATCATGTTAAATAGTCTAGTGAGACACTGGAGTTGCTTTTTCATATCAACAATTTTGTGGTGTAGTTCATGCATTTTAATTCAAAAAGTGCAGTTCTAATGCAAATTTATGCATTTTTGCATGTTTGCTGGTACTTCATTTACCGGTACGTAGCTAGGACCCAAACAGCTACGCTCGCCGCAGACAACCCTATCATGTTGGTCAGTTGTGTGTTAAGGCAATACAGCGAAACCGATGCCGTAGCCTGGTGTAAAGGGAATTTCTGTGTTAGCTGTACAACATATCGTCCCAAGCCTTTATATTATGTGTATTTACACTTGCGTGTATGACATTCCTTTACAATAGGCGAAAGTGAGCTTGCAAGACGGGAGACCAATTGTTGGAGCACGCCCAAAACTTCAGATCGACACCCGGGTTCAATATCCAGAGTTCATTCCAGATGGAGTAACTACAACCACTCCCCGCTACTACTGGGGTGTGTACCCCCGGTACACCTACAAAAGTGAGCCCACTCAGGTACTTGAGGTACCGGATGACGGATTTGTTCATTTCAACATGGATGTTCCAAAGAGGGCATCAGAGGTTTCATTCACAGTGAGTATAAGTTAAAAGGCTTTTTCATTACTGATTGGGTTTTGCTACTTTCCTACCTGATAATGTTCACTCTTCTTGAGCTGTCGTTCAATAAATAAATAAATAAATAAATAAATAAATAAATAAATAAACAGAATACAAGAAACTCAATGTACACACGAATAAGTTTTCTTCCGAAAAAATTTGCCTTAAAATTAAAATCATAAACATGTAAAACTATGTTTATTTTATAAGGTTTTAGAGTAACAAATGGTGTGTTGACGCTTCGGTTAAATTGGAAAAAAATCACATTGTCTTTTATATGTTGCAACGGGTGTGTATTAATATGTATGCAAATAAACACTTGTTTTGTGTCAGTGATGGTAACTTATATCGTAGATTAAATATGGACCCATATCACGTTACCACAGTGCTGATGCCTTCAAGTCCCCAAGCGACAGCTTTCTTCAGGTCCTACTAAAAACACCATCGCCACAGGTAAGGAACCGATTTTCTTTTACTTAATATACCGGATAAGCCTTCAGTTCACACATTGATGGTGTATGCGTAATTCATTGATGATTATATTTATTATTTGTCGATTTTATTCAGTTCCTAGGGCCTGTTTTACGCGCGCGCGTGCACACACGTACACACACAAAAAGCAAATAAATAAATAAATAAAATAAAAGGGTTTTTATCACCACTAAGAAAAGATTTAATTATTAAAAGAACGATCAGTGCATACAGTTCCGTATGCTCAGTGCGTTCAGTTTTACAAGCATACATTTACTGTATGTTCATTTACTTTCAGGCTGGAAGCAATGCTGAATTTGAAGTCAAGTCGACCGAGCAAGTGAAGGAAGTGGTCTACCAGGTTTGATAACAGTTTCTATCCCCTTGCTCGCAATAGGTGTTTACATTCATGCTATAGAGACCCCCATTTGATCCAAAGTCTTTCAAATATAAAGTTAAAAACTCGGCGTGTATTGGGTATTCTACACGAACAGCGCGCCCCTAGCGGGTGTGTGTGTGTGTGTGGCTTGGAAGTTTTTTACTGCAAAACCAATTTTGGTATAATCTTTCACTTATGAACCGAATGTGTATTTAGTAATTGATTGATTTTAAACTTTTGTGTGGAATGGCGATAAACATACATGTACTTATCTACAAAGTATGGGTCAAAACTGTTCGCAGACGGTAACCTACGTTAAACCTGTGAATAAAACACTCTTGCCACAGCATCATCGTGTCATATCATGGCCCATGGAAATACAACATTAAAAGGGGACCTGATTCACATTTAACTAAATACCACACCATTGCGTATGCCTACATATATTTTACGTCTTACGTCTACAGATTTTGGCTCGTGGGAACATTGTGTCAACAAAGAGAGTCACTGTGTATGCCGCCAAACCACTCCAAGTTGCTATTACCCCAGAGATGGCGCCTAAATCCAAGATGGTCATCTACTATGTACGTAGCGACGGGGAAGTTGTTGCAGACAGTCTTAATTTTAACGTGAAGGGAGCTTTTAAAAATCAGGTATGCTCAAAATTTGACAAACATTTATTTTTTAAATTTTTGATTTTCGCTGTACACCACAAAAAATTTGTCCAAACTGTTCCACGTGCAGTGAAATCAGTTAATTAAATAGCGATATAAGAACAGCAAAATAGCCTGCATTTGTAACCGTCTAAGACTGACATATTAATCAGGTTGTTTCTATGATATTCAAAAACGTCGGGAAGGTGACGATATTTTATTCAAAAGGAGCAATAGGCATTTTAACCGTAATTTTCTGACTGCTCTGAATAGGGAAAACTTTGGCGGGTAAGAATAATTTTATTATATAAATACAACGTCAATACTTGTCGCTTTTATAGGTCTCCATTCAATTTGACAAAACCAAGGCAGAACCCGGCCAAAAAGTAAGCGTGTCGCTGTCTGCCGATCCTGGATCGTTTGTAGGCCTCTTGGCTGTAGACCAAAGTGTGTTGCTGCTTAAATCTGGGAATGACATCACTCAAGAGGAGGTATTCAATTTATTTGATCTTTTTTATGGAAGTGTGGGCCTTTTTTAGTATTTAAAATTACGCTTATCAAACGGATAAATGATTTAAGCACAATCAATTTTTTTTTGTATGTCTTATATTGGAAGGTTGTGTAATAATTAATATTAAGACTTTACACTTTAGACTGATTTTTAAATACCTGTACTAGTATGCAGTGGCGGATTTAGAGAGGGTAAGGGGGTCCTCACCCCCCCTCCCCCTTCGATTTCTGGTCCCCTCTTGAAATCAATTTTTTTACTAGCTGAATCATAGTTCGAAACCGTACCAAATGGCACCGTGCGCCGTCTAAAATACCAAAATTATTCGGGGCCCGCCGGGGGGGTGGGGGGGGGGTGAAGTCGGCCTGGCATCCAAGGACCCCTTCAAATTATCCTGGATCCGTCCCTGATATGCATGTGTCTGGTTTTTGTGTGGCGATCCCCGCAAGAAAACGCAGTAGATACTCCAGCGCAGTAGACTACTGCAATCATACTGCAAACCGCAGTAGACTACTGCAATCATACTGCAAACATGCTTCAAATCTGCTTCGATTTGGGAGCTAATTAGCATATTTGAAACATGCTTCTATCATGCTGCTAATCTACTGCTTTGTACTTCTTGGAGTAGAATTGCAGTAGGCTATGCTGCATTTGTACTGCAAATATGCTCCACACCACTACTGCGTTAATGCTTTTTTGCTACTTCGATACTACTGCATTTTCGTGCGGGGAACGTCTGTCCAGTTGTAAAATAATCCCCTACAAGGGAGAATTCGAGAACATTGGCTATTTGGTCATCAAAAAACTATATTTCAACTGAATAAAAAAAAGACCATTCTACCATGCTTTTTTGTTAGGTACTGGGGGAATTGGATACATACGATACAAGGAAAGAATCGTTTTATGGCTGGGGTGGAGGTCCAGTCATTGGGAGAAAGAAGCGGTCGATTTGGTGGTATCCCATTCCGATAGGTGGCACTGATGCGCATGACATGTTCCAGGTAAAAATACAAGATTGTTATACTGCATATGCAGTGTATATGGTCAGATTTGAAATCAGAACGGCATATGCATCATCTCAAGAACCCTTTGAATGTTATATGGTAGCGCTTCTTGATGTCATCTTTCATTTCTTTCAAGAAGCACTGATTGTTTTTCATGGACGTCAGTGAAGACAGCACCATTTTATCAGATTTTCAAAAAAAAAAAAAAAAAAAAGCAATATTGTGCTTCGTTTCTGTAATCATTTATCAATATTTTTTTCAGAACACCGGCGTCGTTGTTTTATCCGATACAATGCTTTACCAGCATAAAGAACCAATGATATGTAAGTAGTAAGCGCATGCACATACTATGTTCAAAACAAATGTACCCACATTCATGCCTTAGGTTTAAGTTATAAAATTTAATGAGCGGGTTGCTTAAAAAAGATGTGTTTAATGATTCATTGATTCGCCCCAGTATAAACACCTAAGCAAAAACATGCACAAATGCATGCATATTTTTTCAACATTACTAATATTACTCGATAATTAATTATTATTAGATGAATAAAAATAAGTAGAAACGTTTGTTTTTCTGTCCATCTTTTTTAGTTTTAATATATACTCAAGCTAAAACGAATGCATTGGAATAATTACTTTATTTTCAGGATATGAGGATGATGCTTAAGAAATGTGTTTTCATACATAAAATTTCAGTTATAAAGCAACGACGCGTTTTAGATTTTAGTCATCACCTCAAAGTGTTACAGCGGTATGGCTTCAGTATCGTGAAGTCTTACCGAAAAGTAGAGGAAGTATGAGCAGTTATTTCTTTAAAAAGGATGTTTTAGCATCTAACTAACATTAAGGGTAAGATATTTTTTAATTTCTAAAGGATGTAATCCCAAGTCAAGTATAAGCTTGATAAGATAACGTCCTTTTATTGAATCATGAAATATCTATTTCAGTGTAGGGTAACTTGTTTCCAAATATATTTAGACACTTGATAATAACATTACAGTGCATTGATTACTTGTTTCTATCTCTGTCATAACTTGGTTGGGAATTGAACGTTGTACGTTATTAAAGAGATTTCTGCAGAAACCCAATAAAACGTTGAAGCAAAGAGATAGACATATCTTTAGCTGAAGGAACCCATTGGCATTCAATATACGTATCTGAGACTTTACTAGAATCAGAAATGGATAACATGCTGGTACTTCATACATGTGGCAAAGCCGTCATGGCGAAACCCTGTAAAAGTAGATAGAGTGCAAAATGTCTTCCTGGATATTTAACCGTTTGGGATACATTATATGATATGTTTTGGTGAATGTACAACAACAGTGTAATTTTGATATGCATGTTTAGATCCTCCCTTGCCAATGCCGAATGTAATGCCGGCTGTCAATCCCAATCCAATCCCAATGCCGAATGTTATTCCAATGCCGAATCCAAATCCAAATCCCAATCCAAATCCTGGCGGCACCACCGGGACACAGCCACTGCAAGAGGTGGGGCGAATACGTAATGTCTTCCCGGAGACATGGCTTTGGCAAAATGCCAGTATCGGGTAAATTGTGAAGATTGTGTAAGGTGGATAAAAAGGCTCTCTAATTATTAGCTTTCAACGGAGCTTTTGACAGTACTGCTGCTGGACACTGTCTTTGGCAAATACCCCATAACAGCAGCATTGTGGGGTTCAGTATAAAAATGATAAAAACATTTTGGCATTTTCAGTCTGGATGACAGTATGTCACACCAGAAAAACCACGCAGTATTTTGCCCCCCTTTTGTCTGATTACAAAAAGAACATTGACCAGTGCCTCACCAGCTTTATCTATTAAACAGAGAAAGTGTTCAGTAGGCGGCGTGTTACTAGAGCCGAGCACGATTAATGTGGGGGAATAACGTCCAAGAGTGTTCAAACATAAGTAATGTACGTTGTAAGAACAGGCCCTGTCTGCAATTCAGATATATGCTACAGAAAACCAGCCAATTTGATCAAACTTGATTTAGCGCCAATCTAAAATTCGAGGTGTTTTTTATCCACCTGATTTATGATGGGCGACGAATTTGCTGCGGGTAAAAAGTGCGCTGCTTCTCACTACAGATCCACCATTGCCTGGATTCGGCGGCGGCGGCGGCTGGGCAGGGGGTATTATGCCGGCTGGGGCAATCAACGCAGGTGCGGGCGCGGGTGGGCCCTTGCCGGTTCCCGCTGTCACCTCCGCTCCTGTGCCTGGGAAACAGCCACTTCAAGAAGTAGAGAAAATTCGTAACGTTTTCCCAGAAACGTGGCTGTGGCAGAATGCAAGCGTTGGGTAATTCAAGTCATCAGAAAAGGGGCGGTGCATGGAGTTGTTATTGGTTTTGTGATGATGTGGCGTTTTTTAGAGAGCGTGTTTATGGGGGATTGGCTAGCGCAAGAAACCGATGATTAGTTCTACAAATAATTAATGAATAATTCACCATCTACACGAAAATGCTACATAGTTTTCGGGTTTCAGGTTACAAATTCGTTGATTATAAATGTTTGATTTTGTCTTGGTGGATGTGATAGACGGTATGTAGCAGTAGTTCATAGAAACTGTGGGGCAAATGGAAAAATGTGAGTTTGACTCGAATGACGCAAAATGACTCGTGAAACCTATCTGGAAGGTCACCTATCTCGAAGGTCACCTATCTGGAAGGCTACAACGGAAATATAGCTCGACCATAATATTTCTTTTTCAAAGTTACTTTAGTACTATAAAATGAAACACCCGATAGTTATAAGACAGCATATATGCACAAAATCTTACTTAAGCAACATGACCCCATTTTAGATCGATTATTGAAAGACACGCTTTATGTAAATGTAAGAGAGAAACACACAACATGTGTTAAAGGTAGGATTTTATATGACTTTTTATCGATGAATGAAAAGATTGAAAACATGCTTAAGGACATCTCTTTACTTCTTAAAGATACAGGTAAATCTTCTCCTCCTAAACATATAGATAAGACTGTATAATAATAATACTAATAATAATAATAATAATAATAATAATAATAATTATAATAATTATTATTATTATAATTATTATATTTATCTATAGTCTAAAATCCATATAAAATGTTCAGTAGGCTTGACATAGGTAAAATGAACAAAATAAGATTACCAAAGAAAATGAAAAGGTAGTTAAAATAATAAGATATGAACTAAAGATGTGAACTAAAATGTGATGTAATTGATGAACAGTTAGGATTTTAAGATATTAAAAATAAATTGTTCAATTTAAAAGATAACAGTCAGTCAAATCAGTTATAAAACTTTTTGAAAATATAAAGACAATCCGAATGAATGGGTTTTATATTGTTACCATCAACACGTGACCCCCTGATTTTTTTTGTGCAAGGTCCGTATAGAATGGAACTGTAGTTGACTATGAAAACGATAGGCCCTGGTGTTGGGAGCGCACTACTTATTTGATGTATTGTTTTGTTTTCACCATTATCATATTTTTTGAACTTGATTTAAAGAGGGGTAAACATTTAAAGCGCAGGCTTGTCTTCCACATGACCGTCTCTTACCAGTTGTTCAGCATACTGCGTTTGTTCCCTACTTAAACCTTTATGTGCTAATTGCTTAGCAAAGAGACAGCAGGCACCATTTTATGATGGGCTTTGGTATGACCCGGCCGGGGAATGGACCCACAACCCTCTGCACTGGAGTCGAGTACTCTAGCATTTGAACCATTCGATCTAGTATAGTTAGAATAACTGAATGTATATGTGTACAGTTTCTATTGTGAGAGGATCCTAGAGACGCCCCTTGATTTACATTATGATTTGGTAACGTGCTCGTTTTACGCGTCAGTTCATCTTGCCGCTATTGCGAAGAGAACGATGGCGGTATCGTAGGGAACCCAAAAACCATACCACGTATCCAGACCGCATTAAACGAAGAAATTGAAAATTAGTGCCTTTAAAAAGGGACCACAAAAGCGTGGAAATAGTTCTGAATTCACCTTCTTCTGAATAGATATTGTGTTTCGCTATATTTTCAATATTATATTTACAATTATCAATGCGTGACTTCATCTCCAGACCCTGAAGTAAGACCTATGGTAGATATGCTCGGTGGTGGCGGGCTCCCAGTGCCGGCTATAGCAAAAGAAACCATAGGTCGTCCAAGTGGTTCATCCACTGGAACATCCGGTCAACAGACACTTCAGGAAGTGGACAGAATACGTAATGTTTTCCCGGAGACTTGGCTGTGGCAGAATACGAGTCTAGGGTAATACATGTATAAACTGATAGGGATAGTTAGCATATGCTTACAGCGTAGAGTAATGGTGTTGATTTCTTTTTGGCGTATGTGAGTAGGGCCAATTCCAAGCATTCACCAAAACTAAATGGAGTAGTTACATAACCAGCTAGAGCATAAGGTAAGCGATACATATTAGAGAGCGTCAAGTGCGATTTTCAACCCTCTATGGTCTGTAGTAAGGGGTCGTTAGTATATGTTTACATTGCGGAGTAAAGGTCTTGATTCCTTTTTGGCGTATGTGAGTAGGGCATATTCCAAGTATGTGCCAAAACTAAATAGAGTAGGTCCTTTACACCCGCAAGTGCATGAGGCAAATGATGCATGTTAGGGAGCCACGAGCGCATTTTCCAACCTAGTCCTCTGTGGTCAATAGGCCAAGATCCGCTACAAAATGTCAGTTTTGCCAGTACCAGATTTCCAGAAACAATTGGCTGTGGTTGGAATGAACATGTCTTTGATTCCAATTCTCCTTGCAGTATATAAATAGAAAGAAAGAAAGAAAGAAAGAAAGAAAGAAAGAAAAAAGGTTTCCTGGCATTAATCGCAACGCAGTTTGTTTTGTTTACGTGTTTGTTTATCATTTATGTGAGAAAACAGACCCGCCAAACCTACAATATCGTGTGGTGAAGAATGCTCTAAAAGCATACCCAAATCACCCTTGAAAATGTTGCTTTGGCGTTTACATAACAATATACTGGTATGTATGATAATGTGCTGTTTTTGATGTATATATTTTATTTTTTTCACCATGAGTTGTACAGGTACATTGTCAGTAAGTTTCTTTGAGATTATGTAATGTAGTTGTAAGGGATAGACCTGTTTCAAACCACCGCCAAACAACTGGGGCAGCTTAGTGCGTGGTTTATGTAACGGTTAAATATGCATACATGGCTTCGGGCATATTATATCGATGAAAGCGCTGGATATATGCCTTTCAGAATGTATGGAGTTCTTGTAGACTGTTTTCAAATCCAGCACTTCACTGACAGGATTTATTTCAATTTCAATTCACTGTAACTTTTAACGGAAAATTGGCCTACATTGATTATTTCGTAAACAGGGCGTTATCCGTATAGACCTCCGTACCCCAGGTACAGACCAAGAGGTCCCTCTAACGGGTCTGATGGAAGAGGAAGGGGTCCTGCGGGCCCTGCGGGTCCTGCCGGCCCAAGGCCGCCAATGACGCCAAGCACACCGAAGGAGAACCCAAAAGACTTGGCAGAAGTAGAAAAAATACGAAAAGTATTCCCAGAATCATGGCTGTGGAACAATGTGACAGTTGGGTAGGACAAGGAACAAACATGTCCCATTCACCCCTAATCATCATATATTTTTAATTTTCAAATTATATGGTGCAATGCAATGGTGCATGCTATCTATCTATCCTTAAATATATCACGGTGTTCATACCCAGGTAGCATATCATTAACCTCGCTAACACTCCCCATAAACTAACTTGATAGTACGTGTGAGGGTTTGCTGGTCTGTAATCTCGATGTTACCACGTTCATATTTATGCTCATTTAAATAGACATGTAGTGAAGCAGTGGACACAAAACCAGGTACATGTAATTCATACTGTATATGCATTTATGGAACTAACAGTACTGCAGTGTACACGTTCGTTCATGCACAGATGTACCAAACATGTTGGGTATATTGTAGTCGACATACATGTTTAATTAACCAGTGATCAATTTCAGAAGGTCTTCGGGACGTATTATACCGTTTATGATAACTAACACAAGGTGGACATCTTTAACAAGGATTGTCCGATGTTTGCCATTATTTGGCTCCTTGGCAGACGCATACGGTGTTACCATAGTGCGTGCACATTGTCTAACAAAACCATATATATTTGGTTATTTATACATTTATGAAGTGAGGAGGTACAGGCCAAGACCAGGAGGCTGGGGACGACGATTTCGCTTCCGCGTGAGAATGGCGCGTCCATCAATCCGACTAAAAGTAAATTCAGTCGCCAAGCCAGATGTTGCACCCACCAGGCCTAAAACCGAAGGAGCTAATCCAGAGCCTCGCATCAGGAGGATCTTCCCGGAGACATGGTTGTGGAGCAACGCGACAACAGGGTAAAGAGTGGGAAAATGGAAGAACTTGCACCTGTATATATTAATGTGCATGACATTAAGGATACCCAATACTTTGGAGAAGACTTCTAGCCTACTGTGTACATGCATGCATTTGTTTTTTCATGACGCATGTGGTCAGAGATTCTTGCTCTGTTGTTTTCAGTTACTCCGACCTTCATTTGTCCTTGGTTATGAAGTGCATGGTTTCTTTTTTATGTCATTTGTCCTTGGTCATGGTTTCTTTTCTATGTCAGTCTATGTAATGTTGCATGTGGCAATGTCGTTCTTAAAAATGTTTTTGACGGCGCATGTTCTAAGAAAAACCAAATAACACGTGCACTAAGACCTCTTACTTTGAAGCTATTTCTTTAAGATTCATGATACTGATTAACACTGGAGTAAACACTTGTAGTTTCGAAGCTAACATTTTGTGTTTAGCTAATTTGATAAGTCTTATATATACAATATAAAGCACATCTCTTTTTCTACTAGAAGAGAAACACGCATGTTACATCACTGCCATAAATTACGGTTATAATTAAACGATGAGCATATCGCCTTCAGAAATATGCTTAATTTTGGGATCTTGGACTTCAGCTGAGACTCATGCACAGTATTTCTGTCCTTTCGTCAAGACCCAGGAGCTAAATCCTTCATTTAGTATTTTGATGGGGGATAGGTTGAGGGTCCAACTTCCCGTATAAGGCTACGTAACAATTCAAACAATAATAAGAAAAAGCTTGTTTTGATGTCTAGGGGGAAGAGTGGCCTTTACAATAAGCCCTGTGGTGGATTTTTCATCGGAGACAGATGGCGATTCTGATGCTGGAGATTCTGATGATGGCGCAGTCGAGAAAATTGATGGAGGTTTGGCGGATCTTGGGGCGATACGTTCGTTTTTCCCTGAAACGTGGCTTTGGTCCAATATATCTATTGGGTAGGCGCGATAAAAGAGTAATCTTCCTTTAACACACGTTCGTGGATATTCATCTCTCTGTGAATGCCATACTGACGTTACCGAACTAACAATTTTATTTTGGCGGCGAAATGGTGCAAATGAACTTATACTCAGCCATTTGCTTTCAGACTAACATTTCATTTAGGGGCCGTGGGAGTTGAGTACTAGTTTTACTTTAAAGCCACTTGGATACCGCCCATAATGGTTCCATATTTTGTGGGTAGCAGGTAGCCTTATATTCTGGAGTTTTAGGAAACAGAAATCAGTCGCGTTACTAACCTAAAGGCAACTCCATTGCGCAAATACGAACATTTGCTCCCTCAAGGCTCCATACCGTCTCCTCTTTTTATGGTGTCAGTAAAGGAGTTCGTTTAGGATAAATATGGAGATGCTTTGTTGTGTCCAGACAGCATTTCTGTGGCTTGTAATGAATTGAATCCAAACGTACCTGACGTCACTATTGTTATAAAAATCCAACCATCTAATAAATTTTGTGAAACTGAAAGTATTGTATTCAGCTTATTAGTGTAGTTTCAGGTTTTACAAACAAGCTATTCATTGGTATAATACTGTTATGGCCTTTGTATTTAAACTTTTAAGACTGGCCAGGTATGCCCACGCCAATGCCAATGTGGACTGAAGCATTTCGCCCCATGCCTTCATTTGGTGGTGTCGTCCCAACGCGTGCATCATCATCATCATCGACTTCTGCAGGCGGAAAGTTAACCGAAGTGAAAACAATAAGAAAGTTCTTTCCAGAAACGTGGTTGTGGGTGAATACTACAACGCGGTAGGCAAAACCGTTTGAAAAGTGACTTTTTAATTTTAGTGCACAGCTTTTCTTTATCGGCATTATAGCGACAAATGCCTACATCGAGAGAAGATTTTTATCCATCGCCTTCTTTACCTGTGAATATAGTATTGGCTCTATCTAGAATTCAGCGCCATATTTTGAGGTCCCTAGAAAACGCTTTTACCATAGCAAGAATGACTTATATTGCTTAATACACGAGTCTGATATGAATAATTGGACATGATGGACAAGAAACAGTTCCATAATGCTCAAGACGTCAGTTATAAACTGGAGGACAATTTCAATGAAGCAAAAGGGTTGTATGTAATAGGAACAGTTAAAGAACAGTGTGTACGCCTTATAACACGTTGTTTTCTTTTCTCCAACTTTGTTTTTAGCAGAGTGGCTTTTTCTCCCGCTTCATATCAGTGTGGTGTATCGATCTGCTTTCATAACATGCTTTTATGCTTTTAGGTGTAGCTGCTACTATATGTACGTATGCTTTGGATGCATACAATTATGCTTTATTGTCTGTCAATAAATGTACATGTACGTGGATGACATTCAATCCTTTAATTTTAAGGTTTCTCAGCACTTGTTAACTATATTTCATGTATATTCCATTCCGATAGCATAATTTACAGGTACATGTCTTTACGGGTGGCCAATTGCCAAATTGCATTTTTATTACGTTTGAGTCTCTCTCGAAGTCATTTTAACTTGTGTTTCTCACGAGAATATTTCTGGTGCCTTTTTATGTTTTCCAAATAGATTGTACGCCACTATCTTAAACATTAACAATATTATCTTAATACCCTCTAGTACAACTGGTACGGCCGCCCTCAGTACCATCGTGCCGGACACTATTACGTCATGGGTGGCCAGTGCGTTTGCTGTCCACTCAACGTCTGGGCTTGGAGTAGCTGCAGATACGGCAAAGGTATGACTGTAACGTTTTTTATAGAATAGAGTCGAGTTTTCTCAGCTTACATTTTAAGGCCTTTTTGGTAATGTGTAGATTTAAGTGCTATGTAACGTGTTTTTTTTTTACAATAATCGCTTTTTTGTTATATGTCGTGTTGTACTAGTATATTGCGTTGCATTTTTATCTACTGCAGATGCATTGCATGGGTTTTCCTATAACACGATTAATATGCTATTGGCTTAATTAAAAAATAACGTCCAATTATTATTTTGATCATTTGCAGTTAGAGGCATTCCGCCCGTTCTTTGTTTCTCTGAACTTGCCATATTCAGTAGTACGTGGAGAAGAGCTCATCTTGCAAGCGGTGGTTTTTAACTACATGGACCAAGATATGGACGTAAGTTACCAGATAAACTGAAGGACTATTTCAGTTTATAAACATCATCCGAATCCGCGGTGTCCGTTTGTATTTCTGTGTATGTGTATTCGCATGCGGTGTGAGTTTTTAACGAAAATACAAGTTGACAAAGGTATTTTAGAGGATAATTATAAGGATTTAGAATACATGTATGTAGACATATAAATTACAATGTATTTTTCTCCTTTTTCAGGTTCTTGTGACACTGGAAAAGTCTAACGAATTCAAGAATATTGTGTTGGACAAAATGGGTAAAGCAACAACTGTGTCTGAGACACAGACGGAGAGAGTCATGGTAAGTGAATAATGGCCATCTGCACATGTTTACGCCAGGAATAAGAACTGTTTTACCAACCTTCATACATGTATTTGTTACAGGGCACATGCACCGTTCTACAGTCTGTTTCACTGTCACAAATTTTCGATATAAAAGTCCATTACATTGGCAGATTTAGGGGGTGTCAGGGGGTCCTGACCCCCCCCCCCCCCCTTTTGATTTTGAACAATTTTACACCAGTGGTCCCCACTTGAAATTAGAATTTTAACTACATGTATCTGAATCATAGTTCTAAACCGTACACAATGGCACCGTTAGCCCTCTAAAATAACAAAAATTTTCAGGACCAGGTGAACCCCAGTGGGGGGG
>NW_019775435.1:114954-125462 GCF_001039355.2 Lingula anatina
TCGGCTACGTATCTTCGGACCCCCCTTCAAATAACCCTGGATCCGCCCGAAACCCCCTAATCTCAGAATGATTACAAATGTATTGCAGTGGATATTGTGGTTCGTCATTACCATTAAAATGATTGAGGGGTGAGCTTTCATTTTTACAACACGCCCCGGTAGGACGTTGTAGTTTAACTCTTAACGATGTTTAAGTTTGAACTTGATACCTTGTAAATGGGCGTTTGTTCGTAATCCCAATCATTAAGTCTTATTATATTTTAGGTCCAAGCTGGGAAAGGATCGTCCGTTTATTTCCCCATAATTCCATCTGCTCTGGGAAAGATCGACATTCTGGTAAAGGCACAGTCACCAGTTGCAGCTGATGGAGTGCAGAGACAGTTGCTTGTTGAGGTATACCTGAGCCTGTAGGCAGTGCCCATTCTTTATAACCACGAACATAATGTTTAGTGTTTTTTAACCTATAAGTACGATGCCCAGGCAAAATATTTTCCCAGGTCACGATAACCTACCGGTACGTGTAGCTTACACAATGGCTGCCATTTTCGTTTCGTAATTGTGTGCACTTATGTTTAAAATGTACTGGGCAACACGAAATTGCTTCTAATTGTAGATCTGTCCCTGTCTCGACTCTTACTCTTTTGCGCAAACACTCACACACTTCAAAGCACCAAACAGAAGCGCACTTTTTGACAACTCTCACGACATCAGTCGACGTCACTTTTTTTAAGCACAACTCTCATCTAGTTCTTCTCTAACACACTTTTCAAGGCCGAGGGTGTTCCTCAAGAGTACAACCAGGCTGCGATGATCGATTTAACCAGCAAGTCAACGTTTAGCAAGACGTTCCAAATTGAGCTTCCATCCAACCTCGTGCAAGGGACTACTCAGATACAGGCATCTGTCATAGGTAAGAAAAGATGAAAACTGTCATAAATGACGAACATGGCGTGCTAGACTTCAGGATGGTAAAATAAATTATCCAACAAGTGAATCTTTATCTCCCTGCCCAAAACTGTTTAAATGGCGATTAATACAAAACCCTATGACAAAGTGCATCCAGGTATAGTACACGTACAATAAACCGATACAGGTAAATGTCAAGTATTTGGAGACTATAAATGAAAAATATATTATTCATTTGCAGGTGATTTAATGGGACCAGCCATGGCGGACATCGACAGCTTGTTGAAGATGCCATACGGCTGCGGTGAACAGAATATGCTCCACTTTGCTCCCGATGTTTTCATTTCAAAATATCTTACTGAAACAAACCAGTTTGTCGGTGAGATAGAGAGCAAAGCCATTTCATACATGGAGAAAGGTATGTGCCTGTCAGTCTCGGTAAAGTATATTATATTTTGTTGAATCATTGCATGAAACCACAATTTATGTCTTAACCCCTCCTTAACTAAGAGCAATCAATAATAAGTTCTATCCACTTGAATGTTTTAAATATTTAAATCACCGTAGGTCTCTAAAATGACAGTCTATTACAGAATTGTTGTTTATCTATGGTGACTCTTGTAAATTATTCTATAATCCATAAATTTATCTTTTTCTTTTATGCACATATATTATGTTGTGGATCATAAAGGTAACTTTTCGTTGTGAGTAATGCAATGTTCTTCTTCAGGCTACCAGAAGGAACTTACTTACCAACACTATGATGGTTCTTTTAGTGCGTTTGGGAACAGAGATTCTTCTGGCAGCATGTGGTAAGCTGAATTATGTGGGTGCGCGTGTGTGTTACTGTACCTGTGCAAGCGCACGTATGTGTGCGTGTTTGAGTGCGCCTGAATAAGTACATAATCCTTCGTGTGTTTATGTGTTCACTTTGATTCGTGTATATAACCCAAGTGATTTCCTGGTTCTGGAGAGCCGTAACCAGTGAAGGCTTCATATTATATAAGACGTGTTTTCTAAAACTTAGGTGGCTGGTTCTCGACATTAGTGTTTTATTTAAACGGTATTGAAACTAACAGTCAGTTAAGAACAGATGTCCCTTCATGTTAGGTTTTCCATATTTTTATCACTTGAATAAACATCTATTAATGTACAGGTAGATATTATTGGTAAAAACTCGGTTGACAATATTTCAGGCTGACCGCATTTGTTGTGAAATCTTTCCACCAAGCACGTGGCCTCATCTTTATCGATGACGAGCTTCTTACCAAAGCTATCAACTGGATGATTAGAAAGCAGAATATAGATGGGTCCTTCCCAGAACCTGGCCGTGTACTCCATAAGGCAATGCAGGTAAACAAATTGAGATAATTACAGTTAATCAGATAGATGCCAAATTGGTGAATGTGCATTTCTCGTTATAATCACTAAAAATAAGGTATATCCATACCTCATGTTTGCTATAGTATTTTGAATTTCAATGGAAGGAAATGTCGAGATAAACTGGCGAACAGGATCCAGCTTTGTAAGCAAATGCATTCTAATTGTAACTTTAACTGTGTAACCTGGCACAGTTAAAAATATATTTAAACCGTACAGTCTGATATCTACGTTCTTAAATGATTCTCTAATGTATGCCAGATTCACTTCCGTTTTCTAGCAAATATTTGCTATTGTTTACGATGACTTGTGTCTAAGGGCGTATTCCCAGACATTTAGATCGATCTATCCCCGTGGGGAGTCTCACTAGATTACTGTCACATAATCCGGCTTAAATGTCCGTCCCGCCTACTACAAGCTGTAAGGGGGTAATTAACATTCGTGCCCGCTCGGCTGACAGCTATTTAGCGTGATCCCCCAGGGAGTTAGGTCGATCTAGTTTGGATCGATCTAATCTCTGGGAATGGGGTCTAAGTAGGCTACATTTGGTGTTCTAAAGGGGTTTTTTTGAAGAATTATTTTTATGTTGATCACTGTATTAGGTGCATACAACATTTTGAACAACAGATAAAACTATATGATTCATTTATGTTTTAGGGTGGTTCATCGTCAGGCGTGTCTCTGACTGCATATGTTGTGATCGCTCTTCTGGAAAATAAGGACCTGGTTAGTAATATTTAATATTTAATCCTATTGTTATTCAGGTTCATTTTGTAGTATGTAAACGGCATCAATCTCTACTTACCAAATAAATTGAAAACCAAACCCATACAACAAAGAATGAAAACAGCTAAATCTAAGTGTACGAATTATATTTTAGAAAATTCTCTAAGATGACTATACATTAAACAGTTATATATATATATATATATATATATATATATATATATAAATGGATAATCTTGTTGGTAAGTCAAATAAATAAATAAATAAATAAATATATAAATAAACAGAATGATAAATAGATGGTCTTATTTTATATCGATATTTCAGCCTAATTCTCATGGAATCACCTCCGCCACTGCAAGCGCCGTAAGCTACCTTGAGAACCAAGTGACGTCCATGTCGGACCCTTACGGTCTGTCCATTGTCACCTATGCCCTGCAGCTGGCCAACAGTAAGAAGGCGGACGACGCTTTCAAGAAACTAGATGCCTTGGCAACACTGGAAGGCACGTTCTCGTCAATAATCCTGCTTTCGTGAAACAACCCTTTCAGTTGTCTGTTAGCATAAGACAACAAATTATTTTGTGAAGAGTATAATAGTTGCATTATTACCCCAGGTTGACAAAAACAGCTCCTCTTCAGAAAGCAACATTTCTGTAATGCTGTTTTTGTCAACCGTTGTAAATTGTGAAATTATCTAATATCAACCGGGTGCAATCGATAAGTAAGAATATATTTAACCGGTTGCACTCTTGGTGTCTTTCCCATTTTCCAATCGAAACGTGATGTGCAATTTAATTGATCCCACCTAGAACTTTGTAGAAAATACTAAATACGGTGATAACTAATACATATATATATGATATAAATGGTATTTCTCTCCTTTTCAAAGGTGGCTCCAAATACTGGAAGCAGCCCGAAGTCGCCAAGCCGGCGGGGCGCTATAGGAACACCTACGAGAGACAGCCCAAAGCTAACAATGTGGAGATGAGTGCGTACGCTCTCCTTATCTATGCCGAGAGGAAGGACCTAGCAGGAGGATTGCCTGTGCTGAAATGGCTGATCTCCCAGCGCAATGCGCACGGAGGGTTTGCCTCAACTCAGGTAACTTATTCTTCGACCAACGTATTGTACATGAGTGTTCGCGTCAATGCTAGCAAGTTTCCCAAAACTTAATCTATTACACTCGGTTGATATTTATTATTGCCCCACAGGACACGGTGATGGCGATGCAGGCGCTGTCCATGTTTGCTGCTAAGATCTACACTGGCTCGGGTCAGAACATGCAAGTGACCGTGGCCAGCGAGGGCTCTACCAGAACACTGAGCGTTGACAAGACGAATGCCATCATCCTACAAACCTTACCGGTAATTCAAAATTTTTAAATACTTTAACAATTGGTGGTGGTAAACATACTGAGTACTCTTTCCATTTAGTCAAGTTCAAGTTTGCTTATTACACTGCATGATATTTTAGATAAAAGTGGTACAATTGCATTTTAATACTGCGTATTCTGTAATTAGATTTCTCTCTCTCCCTCCCTTTTTCTCTCTCTCCCCCCCCTCTCTCTCTCTCTCATAGCTGAGAGTCTATATATTATTGTTTCTTTCATAGCTCCCAAGCAGTACCAAACAGGTGGCCGTATCGGCAACAGGAAGCGGAATGGCTCTTTTCCAGGTAAGATAACTTATTGTACCAGATAATTATTAACACCAATCTATGATGTTATGTAAGTATTAGACGCCCCGTTGAAATAATGTTTTTTGGCTATTCCTTTTCAAACAAATGTTAGGAATTATATTTGACAGACAGACCAGTCCAACATTAAATAAATTGGTTTAAATGGCAGCAAATGGAATAAGTTTTATTTCAAATCCATTTTCGAGGCTAAATTACCGATAAACTTAGTCCACGAGGTAATGGAAAATACAACATGTTCATTTGATGCAATCAATAATCATTTTGGCATCGATTGATTTATCGTATTGTTAGTCTAGCAGTAGAATGAATAGGCGTGCATATGCAATGGCATCGGTGTAAATGACAAAAAACATATCTGATAACCTTGCAGTACTATAAAAATCAACTCTACGTTAGTATAATTACAAAAGACTTACTTTCACGCTTTTCTCTATAGGTTTCCGTGTCGTATAACATAGATAAGGTGGAGCAAGAGCCGTCCTTTGCTGTGGAAGTCTCCCTGTTGAAGGAGAGCCAGAATAGCCTTACGGTCAAAGTGTGTTCGAGGTACGTACCTTTCATATAAAACCATAATAATCGCCACGATTCAAGTTCAGAGTCTCAGACCAACTTAATGTAGTATTTTGAAGTATCGTTTGTTAGGCCAGAATCAGCACAAAATCGGTTTAAGAATTGTTGTACTTGGATAGCTGGATTTCTGAGATTCTTAGCTAGGGATGAATTTAAGGAACAGAACTTAGGATATTTGACAGCTGATTGTGTTGAAATCTCAATAACACTGAGTGTCTGTTTTCGCAGGTGGCTGGAGAACAGTCCAGCAAGTGGCATGGCGGTGAAAGAGATTGGAATACCTAGTGGATTTGAGGCTGATCTGGAGAGCATTTCACAGCTTTCTACACTGAAGAAGACGGAGAATGCCTTCAGGAAGATAGTGGTTTATCTTGACGAGGTTCGAATGACGCCAATAAAACGCAGTTTTCAATTAGTGTAATTGTGCAATAGAACCGTATATTGCAAAATAATTTCCTGAATAGTTTCAGCAATTTCCCCTTTAGAATGTAACATAACCTATGCAAAACCTTTGAGAAAAATAATGATCTATAAATGTGTTTTCTGGCTCTAAATATCTGAAATTCACCGATATTCATACCCAGAATGACAGACAAATCAAAGTCTGTTTGGGTGCAGATAAAATATAACAGTATGTAAACTTGACTTTTTCAATGAGTTTCTTTAACTTTCACATTTTGAGTTTTGTTTCCAGATTAGCGCCCAGTCAACTTGCATCACCTTCAATGCACAGCGTGTTGCTCAGGTGGCCAAAGCCCAGCCCGTAGCTGTCAGGGTTTACGATTACTATTCCCCAGGTATTCCAATATTTCCTGCTTACAAAAATCTTACCTAAAACTGTTTTGATTGTCAGCTATATTTTCCGATTGGCCGACACATTTTTTTTCTATAAACAATTTCACTTTCATTCTACATTTAATTGGCTCATTGTACCAGATAATTATTAACACCAACTTATGATGTAATCCAATTGTTAGATATCCCCTTGAAATAATATTTTGGATATTCTTTTTTAATAAACGTTGAGGATATTTATTTACGATTTCATATTTTCCTATAAACAATTTCACTTTCATTCTTTATTGATATGATAATTGAAATACGTTTTACTAGATTTTCTACTGTGCAGGAAAATCATGTGTATATATAATTATATTACTCTGGACTTGTGCGATAAAATAATTATGTCATAGATTTTGATTTCTTACAAGGCGTGCCCAATTAATTGACTTAATATTTGCAGATAACCAGATCACCGTCTTCTACCAGTCGAAGGTTTTGACCGACACCACGGTCTGTGACGTCTGTGGCCAGAACTGTGAAATCTGCAAGAAGGTAGGAATGAGTTCGACTGTATTAAAACAATGTAGAGACCCGTTACATATCTGGAGTTAACATTTTAATTTACGATGAAACAATCATCCATGCTGCTAATGCGACTTAGCCATATAATAAAACGGATTTTGCTAGCATTACACCTGTCTTTTATATCGTTTCAGGGCAAGTAGCAGAGAGGAAAAGCAAGCCCCTCGACGGTGACATTGTCTGACAGTGTCGAACTCTGGTACATGCACTGAATGTGCCGAAATGTCTTTATTTAGAATTATGCTTTAGAAATTAAGATTTTAAATGAACATTCAATAGTTTTAATATATACTTTTAATCAGAGAGATCTTGATTAAGTGCATAAGTGGACATAAATAGGTGTGTTTTTTTTTTCGATCAACAGTCCAATTTCATAAAATGTTGCATCAGCATGGTCAAAAAGTTCAATAAAGAAATACATTTGCAATTTTATTCATGTTTTGATTATTTGTAAATCAGTTTGCACATGTGCAGTTTGATATATATGTATATAAATATATATATATATATAATTTAGTTATACACAATGATTTGTCAATAGCAAAATCTGCACCAAAAAGTAGTCTTTTTGTCACAATACAGCGATATTTATTTGGGGCGGGGGAGGAGCGAATACGGTAAATCTCGCGAATATTTTTTCGCACATTATGCAAAAGAATTTTAATTTAATGATAATTTTGAAAAGTTCCGAATGCATCGTACCCATCGAAATTAAAGTATATATATATATATATATATATAAGTACTCCTTGTACATCCCTCTGGACATGTACTTCAAATAAAGGTTGAGTACACAATGGTCAAATTAAAGGACGTCCACATACAAACTTTAACATCATCTATACCGTTAAATGCATGATCATTATAAATTGTACAATGGATGATGAATGTCCAAATATTGCACATAGCCTGCTTGACTACCAGTAAGATTTGTGCCTGGTTTAGGTAATCATAACACTGTCTTTTACTTCACTCTATACATTAGTAAGAAAGTTTATTATGGACTAACCTGTTATTTACAACGTGTCTGTTTTTGCTTGACCACATTAAGATGGGTGTACAATATAAATTCGTCATTTAACCATTTTTATATATAGCATCAACTGAACCCTAGTGCATTCCGATGCATATCGAAGTGTCATTCAAAAAAGAAAGATGTTAGCAGTTTAAGAAGGATATGTGATATGCAATTTACTTTACAGCACGGCCAGTCACTCCGTTCAAAAGTAAACCCTGCGCCACTCTGTCAACATTTGAAAAAAGTGTATAATAGAGGTTGTCACAGCTGTGCCAACATGCTATTGTTTGTTTCTTTGTTACTTAAAAAAGCGTTTTGTTTGAAATTGATCAGTAGATGGTATACGGTCAGATGTTTACCCCACGTTTGTTCCATCTTTTGTGTGTTTTGAATGGTACGTTGACACTGTATGGGGCCCTCTCCTTTCAATATTGCACAGTATAACTTCTATACATCCAATACATTCTATACAAGTCCAAATTCATTTTGTTAGGAATGGGTATGCGATTGACTTGCTTACTACTATACTTGGATAGGGGTGTTGCATACTTGTTAGATTTGCAGTATAGATGTGGATCACAGTTGTTTAATATGTATTCATGCTCGTCGCATTATTATTGCATTAAATTCTTGATTTTTTTCACACGGCTCCAAAATTTCTTCCACACATTCTGCATCAAACCGTTAACTTGCTATCTCAAAATATAATTCTTTTCCGGTGCTGATTGTATAATTATAAAAACCAATTCGATAGCAAATGTTTTGTAAAGTACAACATTTTTGGACGCATAATTCAGTCACTGCCATGGGCAATGGACTGGAATTGTACTAAAAATGGAAGAGGTTGACACAGGGTCGCCCTTTGAAATGCACACCAAGAAAGAACGAGTAGTTATGTTACATGTTTCCACTTGCGTAGAGGAAGATTCGTAGCATTTAAACAGATTCAGCATTTTAATTTTAAAAGGTAAGACAGTATAACCATCCTAACGATTTATATGACACCAATCAATTCATTAAATATCCACAGTATCCAGGGATTATGAAAGCATTTTATTATAGTGACCAAATTGAATCGATTTTTTATTAACTCACAAGTTAGAAAAATACTTGCATTAATCAATTTAAGGAAATGTTGTTCTCTGTTGAGCATATATCTTTTACCATTAGTGCTCGGTTCGCCTGTATTATCCTCTCATTTTATTTGATAATTTAACGAACGCAGTTTGATCCCACATGTTGGAGTTTACATGCAGGTATAGTGTTTTTACAATCGTGCCGTACAGTGTGTGTGTGTGTGTGTGTGTGTGTGTGTGTGTGTGTGTGTGTTATGTGCAAACAATGCACGAGTATTTAAATCGAATAATTTAAACTGAATTTCTGATAACCTGTCTGCACCTTAGAATGCTATAAACGTCATATGACCTGAAGCACTATAGGTACACAATGCCCTGTACGTATATACGACTTGCATTATTCGAAAGGTGCGATGTGCGCATGACCGGAATTGTGCACTGCAGGGGTTAAAATAGTACCGGAAGCGTTGTTGACAGCGACAGGAACACATGATGGAAGCATAAGACATGCCGGGGGCGATATTAAACAAGCCATTTGAGGCGACAAAGGTGCCGGAGTTGAAAAGTTGGTTAAAATGAAGGATGCCCACACATCAGGCAAAAAAGAAGAGCTGATAAAAAGGTATGTTACACGATATTTTCTTAAATACAAGACCAAATACAAAACCCTAATGTGGTCATTATGTAATTATGTTCACCTGAGTCATTTATTGGGGAGATAAATTTGTCACCTGGTTCAGGCAATTATCTGATACAATCTCTGAGGTGGGCTAGTGCACTGTACAGGTAATTAGTACAAGCTCACTGTCAATATCAGTGCATCTATTATTTGTTTCTTCTTCATAATATTTCTGTTTTGTATCCAGGTAGATTTCGGTTAAAAAAATATGACTAGGCATGTCAGTTTTCTGTTTTGTCATCAGTCTAATATGTATGTAGGCCTATGTAAATTAATCACTGTTATAGATGTGTTGATGATGACTTTAATAATTATTTTCATGACAATTTTTTACTTGTTTTATAGGTGTAAACTGTACAGTGAGGATAGAGAGAGAAACAAAATATTGGATCCAGACGGCAGAGAAAATTAGAAGTAGGCCTACCAGATTGAAGTTTGAATCAAGACAGTGGAGAATGGACCAAGTCCTCGAAGGGAATGCCCAAACCGTTTTTTTTTTTTAATATTTGCCTATTAATAAATACAGATCAATATTTCGTCTCACAATTTTATTTTGCATAATAAAATCAATGATGTTGCCTTGGAAATATCTTTCCAAGGTACCTTACGATATTTCACTGATCCATGTTTTAAAATGCAATGTTTTAAACATTTTCTAGATATGTTCAAGTGCATTGTGATAATAAAAATGAGATATTTGGTAAAATTGTTCTCTTTTTTGTTATTTGCATAAGTAATATACGATTCAATACTCCTTCACTGTCAGGTTTAAACCTGGTTTTAGTTTTACTCGGGTCTAAGCAATGGCGATAACAATACTCTAAAACCAAAGTAAAACTAAAACCAGCTTTAACCTTGCTGAGAAATCAAACCAAAGTTTCACATGACAGTTTTCATGCCATTTTTTTTATACTGAGGTAATGTCATGGTATAAAAAGTCATGAAATGTTTTAATTCCTCGTAGGTTTCAAGACCGATGTAAAATTTAACCATTTCAGGTTTGTTGTGCATAGACTTTATGCTGAAAGTGTGTTTGTCAACTTCCTCATGTGCTTCGGACAGTTGTTCCAGCATTTTTTCTCTGTCAC
>NW_019775435.1:125605-136063 GCF_001039355.2 Lingula anatina
ATATAAAGAACATGAACATATTTCATAGGACCAAGCCCACAGGAACAATCAGAAACGAATTTTAAAATGCAGAAATCCGCAGTGGAGAAAACTCTACTATGGTTAAATATGCAATTGGGCCATTACAGAGCTGCCAGAGCCAAAAAAAAGTCCCAAAAACTCATAGAAAACTCATTTCCGAGGGTAAACAGTAATTCCCTATTCTCACCAGTCTTTGCTTGGCCTAAATCATCAGTCCAAACCACAAAAAAGCAACCCCCAAGTTAAAATTTATAGCTTTTGTGTAAGCAAAATGGTCAGGTTTTCACAATGCACATTTCATTTCCATTATGTATAGGTTAGCAAAAAATATTTTAAACAAACTATGGTGTTTACCTTACATTAAGGGTTGAAAAGAAATTAAAGGGAAAGAAACTTGGCAAATAAACGATCCTGAAGCACATGTGAGGTAATGAAATTTGCCCTAACAGCCTCTCTAACATGTTAATTGTATGTTATTTATTAACATGGGTCTTTCTCAGTTATATATCATGATGGTCCCTTGGAGGCAGTTGTGGATAACATTAATAGATAATTTGTGGATAACATTAATAGATAATTTTTAATAAATCACAAACCAAAAGTTAAATGAAATGTAAAGTTTTTTTAGATTCAACTTGTTTAATGTAATATAGATATGATGTTTACAAGGTAAACTACAAATTAGATCAAATAATTATCTCATTTTCAATTTGATTAGGTGCCCAAATGATCCAATGCATTACTGTAATACATACCTTCCTCAATCCGATTTTTCTACACTCTGTTCCCTTCCACTATGCTCCTGAATTTAAACTGTCTTGATATCTGTATACTCATTTGGTGCTTGTCTCATATAAACAAAGACTTAGACAGGATACCACACATCTGATAACACCTAATAGGCGGTTACTGTTACTAGTGTAACAATAGCTACAGGAGTAGTGACCTAATAATGGGTGCCAGGCTAACAAAAGAAATTCACAGTTGTTGAATCTGTGGTTATGGCTGGTGGAGTAGGGCATTCTCTAGCTAACATCAGTTGACTGTTAAACCTTACAAGTGATTGAGCATGGTTTATAATAAAATGTATCTTTATAAACATATTAATTTGTCCTCGTTTCCCATCCTTTATGAGGGACAGTACTATACCCAAAATGTTATGCTTTTACATTATATTTTATATATTAGGCAGGATTGCACTTTCACTTTTTAAAACAGCCAAGGTCAGGTAAAATCAGATTAGATAAGGTTGACTTTCAACATGATAGAAGAAATATGAAGTGAATATGATCACACAAAAAGTAAAAATACATTATATACTGATATTAAGACCAGTTTCATTATTTTTCATTCAACTCGGCTTTATAAAAAATCACTATATGAATTAGCATAGGATTTCCAATAGGTTCCTATAGACATTCCTATAAGATTTCCTATAGGATCCTATAGGAATTTTTGTAATGGTCTGAAAATATATTAAAAATTAAAATTATATACTGATATTTAGACCAGATTCATTATTTTTCATATATTCCGTCCTTATAAAAATTCCCTATATGAATTAGCATAGGAGTTCCTATAGGTTCCTATAGAAATTCCTATTAGATTTCCTATAGGATCCTATAGGAATTTTTGTAATGGTCTGAACATAAATTAAAATTTAAAATTATACAGTAGTAACTGATATTTAGATTAGATTCATTATTTCTATTCAACCTGGCCTTATAAAAATTCCCTGTATGAATCAGCATAGGATTTCCTATAGGTTCCTATAGAAATTCCTATAAGATTTCCTATAGGATCCTATAGGAATTTTTGTTGTGGTCTGAACATAAATTAAAAATTAAAATTATATACTGATATTTAGATTAGATTCATTATTTCTATTCAACCCGGCCTTATAAAAATTCCTTATATGAATTAGCATAGGAGTTCCTATAGGTTCCTATAGAAATTCCTATAAGATTTCCTATAGGATTCTTTAGGAATTTTTGTAATGGTCTGAACATAAATTTAAAAAATAATTTCAGTTTCAATGATTTGGTACAAAATATTCATAATGATAAAATATTTCTCCATAAAAGATTACTTTACAAATGATCAATTTTTCAAGATTTCTTTAAAACAAAAATTAAGGAATTTCTATAGAATCCTATAGAAGATTATAAGATTGTGCATTACAAACAATAAAAAGCATTTTTGCTTTAATAGTGATATATAATTGACAATTCAACTGATAAAATTGACCTATATCAAATATCTATTGTTTAGAATGATATTTGTTTATAAATTATGTATTTTTCTCAAGATTTTAACTTACAACAATTTCCTATAGGAAATCCTATAGGAAAGGTGCCCTATAGGATCCTATAGGATTCCTATAGGATCCTATAGGAAATTTTCGTAAGGGCATAGCATTATTAGTTCATTGATATTAGCATTGCATTTACACAAAATAATGTAAGGCTTCACACAACAAGATATACAAAGAAATGTTATGGTGGGATTTTATAAGACAGAGGCTTAAGTATCATGGTAGAATATTTAATGTTATTTGTGGAATGGGCCTCCCTCTTCCCTCCCCCAATACATTGCTGCACATGTGCACCCATTGGTTAATATAAAGATTTATAGGCTAAGCCCAACTTAAATGAGAATGTATTTTAGGGAATATTTACTGTATCTTGTGAGCCAGAAAAAGCAGGATAGCTTTTCACAGAACAAGCTGCAATGTGATTAATTTAATCAGGACTGTTAGGAATAATCCTTTGACTTCCCCTTGTGAATAGAATCAATAAAGTCATACATAAATAGTATCAATGAAGAACTATGTTGACAAACAGTATCAAAAAAGAAATAGTGATAATGAGTAGCGTGACTGGTAGATGTAGTGCAGTTAAAGAGAAGAGGCACTTTTATTCAAGGCATCTTATATTAATCTGGGCAGCAGAATGCTAGTGGGCTCCCTTTTACGTATTAGATCTATAAGCTTGATTAATTTGTCTTTGTTGCAACATATATTTATTAAACAGTTGGTCTCATTTGTCCGTAGTTTGTTACAGCTTAGTTCCTCATAAAAAGGAACACGCTATGTTAAATCCTATACCTACCCTATGCCCTTTGAATCATGAGGATATATGTAATTAGTTGTCAATATCACTTAGTGTCAATCATGTGATAAACTCACATGCTACTGTCTTATCTTATTTCATTATTATTTATTTATTTGATAGTTAAATCATAGTGATTGTATATACAATTGTACTTGCAACAATCAAGAACTTGCGGTCTGTTCTGTATTTGCTAAATCATTTGTGTATCCAGGTATCCAGATGTTTTTATTTGAAATATGTATTCTCTGTTGTATTTTTATTTATACAGGGCAACTGATTTTATAACTGAATTTTGAGCACATTATTTTTTTTTTACATATCATTGTAACAACCACTTGGATAAAGTTGTTTCTGTAGGAGTTAGTATCTGCACATTATAATGCACTAATATGAAAAAGTAAAAAAAAATATTTCAAATGCTTCTTTTACAGAACCATCAACCAGTTGTACTCTTCCCAAAATACAAGGTCCATCTCCCAAAAAATTGAGATCAGTCTCAGGGTTTGGTATATCAAAGTCACTAGTGCTGCCGCCTGTTTGCATTATTTGTAAAAAAAAGATAGATACATCAAGGTACAAAATAAGAGAACAAGGGATAGATTATCCTTGGCAGAAACTCTTGATGGTGGTAAGCTTATATTTATTTGGTCTCATTTCATAAATTCAGATTATTTTATGGAAATTGTTAGGATTGGTTGGAATATCACTTTGTTGCATTTCGGAATAACATAATGATTTTAGTTAGTTTTTTATTGATTGCGGTAGTTACACTGGTTATGAAATACATCCGATTTTAGACATTTTTGTTCAGGTGAATAAAGGAATTAACGTTTGGTTTTGCAGGCTCTTTAAGGGAAGTAGCAGAGAGAAAAAAGAATAAAGCATCTTGATGCATATAAGGGACAAAGATTGTTTGACAATTAATTGAGGTCAGATACCACCACTCTTGCTATAAAGAATACATTTGTCCTGTAAAGGAGGATTGCCACAAGCAGTCACTGTGTATGCATGAATTATTTTTCCTGAATGTTTCATTTGTTTAAATATTTAACATAGTTTCTAACCTGACTCATACAGCTGAATGCAAGTAGACTTGGGCCTTTGTATGTATTCTGAAAAAAAAGTTTACTGATATAAAAGTTCCTTTAAAACACTTATTGTTTGTTTTCATATGAAAAAGAAACATGCTTGGAGGAAGTTAAATTTTTTACAATGTTACTGTTACATACTTCTTCATCTATATTTTCAGAGAAAGACAGCCATACACAAAGTCATACCAGCTCTTTTGCAAAGAAGTTGTGCAAGAAAAAAATATTGAATGTCGGGAGGTGTTCAGGATGACAAAACTACTACAGTATTTCAAGAAATATGTCATGAAATATGAGTCTGCTGTTGCATCCACCTACAGGTAAGTCAAATGTTACCACAATTAAAGATGTGTCTCCTTGGGTTTTTATTCACTAGGGTGTTTTTTATAGTTTTATATTTATTTAGGAGGTACTGTTATGAGGTATGTTAGTAAATAACACAAAAATATGATTTAAAATAAGTGATAATTTTGTTGTGGAAGTGAACTGAGCATAAATGCAGCCTGTTTGATATTAAAATGAGGTACCCCGGTATTTTACTTTCCATCTTTTTGTAAAGTTAATTTCTTTATTTATTAACTGTCCGCCATTTAACTGGGTCATCAAGGCTTGTCACATTGTTGAACAAATTTGGACACTGTGTCTCCTCAAACACAGTCCTTGGACTGGAAACCGGTCTTGCACAGCTTCAGCTTTCCTCTGGTGCTTCAATACCAACATGATTTTCAAAGCAATTGGTGTCAACAATTATGGTGTTTGATAATTCTATTGCCAGGTTGTGGTCACTTAGTCTAATTTTTGCCAGTGTTTTAACACTCATTTTGATGTAATTTTCACATTCATAATATCTTTTAATTGTTTTGCATGTCCTTAATTTGTTTGAGATCGAGCTATTTAATTCCAACCAGAAGAGTTTGTCGATTTTTAGTTCAATTTTTCTACAAGGTTTTCTTTTTGATGTAATTTCTTTGGTGGGTTGTTTTCTTCGAACAAACCCCAACAACAGTGAAAAGATTGGATAGATTCTGTCCATGTGTTTTTCTTAATAAATTTGTATCTTGCTCAAGATTGTACACCTGCTTTACGGTTCTATTATCTACTGGTAGTTGTTCCAGTCAAAAACTATATCTTTGGACAAGTTTAGTTATAGTGGAAGAAATAGGGTACCTGCATGCCGAGCTCAGCTATAGACATGGTATTGCTAGCCTGCTTTCTTAGACCTAAAATCCATTTGCAAATCTTTAAGTGTACCTGTTCGAATGGCATTTTATTAATCTTTTTCAGATATGCACAATTAATGTAGAAAGTTATATTTTCACAGGTGAAATAATTAAGTTGGAAAAAATATATATCATAAAAGCCGGCCTTGCTAACTGTGAGCTCTTATTTCTTTTAATATGCTGTTGTTACTAGACAATGCTGCAATTAAATGCAATTAACAAACTTCTTTAAAATTGTACCTTTGCAATTTAAAGATAAACTTGAACATAAAAACCTTAATTATTCTACCTAGTCAAGCACTTAGATATTTTTTTAAATAATTTCTTGAGCACTTGCCAGCTTCACAAACAGGCAGCCCTTATAATACCTAGCTTTTAACTCTACACATGGTTTATACTATTTATCAGTGTAAAATATTGAGTCAAATAATTTTAAGTGATTATATGCGCTTTAACACACCTGAGAATTTAAAATGCATTCAATGTAACAATACCGAACATTCATGTAAGTGATTATATGATCACTATATAGGGTAATAGTGTGACCTGTGTGCGATTGTAGTAGAAGTAGTAAAGTGCACAGTCTGCGGGCTGTGCTACATGCCTTTCTGCCGTGAATTCACGTCATCATTTAGCCAATTATATAAATACACGTATTCTCCAACTATTTAAATCTTTCTCTCAATATTGACATCGATTTTAAAAACCTAGGACGTATTTTTTATTGAAACAACGCATGGGAATCATCTATTAAATGTGCAAGCTTCGCATAGAAATTCATTGTCTACATCGATCAGATGTAGGTCAAGTGATCACGTGACCCCTTTCCGTTGCTTTGATTAGTTTAAAGGGTCGAACAGCAGCACTCGGAACTACTTGGATATCTCCGCACTCGACAGTCGAGGATTGCCGATTGGAACGACAGGACTATTCATTTTGATATTTCGACATAAATACTATCGCAATTATCTATATGTTGGCGCATCCTACGGTTGCCGAATTGTGGGTATTTTTTTAATTGTCTGGCCCTTGGGCCTTTTAACACAATGAAACGATAGACCACTGTAGGTGAGGGACTATATATTTTTTAATTTATGCGCCGAAATTTTAGCAATTTTATTAAAAATAGTAAGGAAATTAAAGGAATTTCCATAAAACAAAAGGAATATCTGGTGTCACAGTATGCAGACGACACCATACTATTTTTGGATGGCCCTGAAAAAAGTTTAAAAAATGCTCTTGACTTACTAACACAGTTTTTTTTTCTAGACTCAAGCCGAACATTGAGAAAACTAAAGCGATTTGGTTGGGTTCGAAACGTAATGAAGATATGCTGCACCAGAAAATAATATAAAATGACGTTTTACTCATTTACAAAGATGTAATACATATAGTTTCAAAATAGCGAATTATGCCCAATTTCAAAATGGTTTTTGTCGGCCATCTTGGATTTGAGGGATAAAATGGCCACCAATGGCCTCTATAATGGTAAAAATGTGTTTTTTTTTTGCTCATAACTTAGTCCAATAGCGATGGTATATAACAAAAAATTGCACTGAGATATATTTGAATATATCAATATCAATATCCATGGTTTTGCAGCGTTCACACATATCTTGGCAGGCACTTAAAACACCCGCTTTGTCTCTTCAGATCACCTACTATCACCATAACAATATCAAAAATGACTTTTGCACCCCCAAAATAGTAGGAATCGATATATATCAAGTATATATAGACCAAACGCTTCAAAATTCAACATAAAATAGCAAAATTATGTCCATTTTCAAAATGGCGGGTGGCGGCCATCTTGGATTTGAGGCACAAAATGGTCACCAATTGCTTCCAAATGATCAAAATGGGTTCCTTGCCCCTTATTTAGTCAGGTTTGATGATCTATACATGTTTCTAGACCAAAAGTTAATGGGAATGTGAAATATTATTTATTTTGGCGCCTAATTTGCATAATTTATGCTTATTTATGCATCGATAGAGCGTGTCTCTTTGGATAAAAAAAAAAAAAATATTTTGGCCCAAAGAACATTTATGCCAAGTTAGACATCTGTACTACAAAATGCAGCGTTTGGCCTTTTTTTGGCCCTTTACAAGCCTACTATAGGCCTATATATTTAAACTAGGTGATAGTTACCTACAGAGATGTGCGACCGAGATGACTAATTTATTCTGGAAAGAGATACCTGTAATTTATAATTTAGCAGAATTTCAAAAGGATATCAAGATAACAGATAACATTAAGGATATTTTGAGAAAAAACTTTATGGAATACTACAGAAATCAGAATAGGTAATAAAGACATTTATTATAAGGCTTGGGTAGATAAAGGTATTACTATAATAAATGATCTGCTTGATAAAGACGGGCTCTTTCTAACGTTTGATAAATTTTGTAAACAATAACAAACCTTGTGCAGAATCGAAATGGGAAACGATGTTCCACTTAGGAGATAACTTCAACTGGAAAAATGTATACCGAAATATTTTCAGTGCTCTGTAGATACAAGTATAAGGTGGTTGCCGTATCGAATTGTGCACAGTATTTATATAAAATCAAGATTAAAAAACTCACGATGCACATTTTGTGAAGAGGGAGAGGATACATTAAATCAATTATGATTACTATTATTATTATCATTATTATTAGTAATGAAATTGTTATTATTATCATTATTATTAATATCATCAGTTACTCTTAGATTAGTTTAAGGAATAAAGAAATTGCGCGTATTCGTCCTCAACGTATCCTTTATTTTCTTAAATATATTTTAGATTTTTTTTTTTTTTTTTTTGTGTGTGTGTGTGTGTGTGTGTCTATGTATACTTTATATTATTTTCTTTATCATTTTTTCTGTTTCTCATAATATGGTCCTTTGTGCCACTACAGGTGTCGATAATTATTTATTTAATTAGTTGATTTACAGTTGTATAGTTATGCATTCTATTTTCTGCAATAAAAAAGAAAAATAAAAAAAATAAAAAAACAACATTTGACACGAGACGCGTGCACACCAAAATCATTCTACATATTTATGTGAACGCAATTACCAAGCATTATTTCTCACGATATTCTAGAGCTTTCTTTTGTGCTCATAATTTTCTTTTAATTTATAAATAATCCAAAACGTTCTCCTAAACAAAGGTTCTCAATAACGACATCTACCCCATTAGACCTGGTGAGTAGCTAACAATAGCAAGGACGCTCCCGAAAATTAGACCTAGTGGTAACAGCTTACGTCTCAATTTTTACGCCTAGCTTTTTTTCTATTTATAACACTTGCTGGTCGAAAACAAGAAAGTTTACTACTCATATAAAAATAATGTACAGGGCACCAAGGGATTCCAGTTAGAAGTTCGTTCCAATTACGTTCTCCAATTACTAATATTTGCCCATAACTCAGATATTCCAGTGTTATAACCTAACGAATAAAGCATTTATATTCCGTATTGCAAATTCTAGCATAGGGGTATATATTTTCAATCATGTCTGTGAGAAACCTTGTTTCGAAATAGATAATATATCAGTTTTGTTCGGATTTGGACAATTAGTACTTGAATTTCGAGTTCACAGACTTTATATAATCAACTAACAATATTGTCAGCATGCAGAAAATGACAAATATATCTCTCTTGGCTGTACATGTTTTGTGGGGCTTTGGGTGCTGGGAGTGAGTCAACACATTATTGTATCAATTTATCAGTCATCGTGCCTGGAACAAAGTGCAACGGCACTGATTACAGGTATGTTATCCTATTAATATTTACCAAGTAAAATGTCAATGATAATAGTCTGGAGTTATCAAAATAACCTTTGCAACAATAGGGACAATTGACAAAAATTGCTCTCCAGGCTGTTTTGTTTCCCTTCGGCTGCTGGGAGTGAGCCAACACATAACTGTATCAACGTATTAGTCTTCGTGCCAAAGAAGTATTATTACTGATGCATCTGACATCTGTAAAGTAGATCTTCAGAGATGCATCAGCAATAATATTTACATTTTCCTTAAGATCTATACGGCGAATTTACATGAGTCTTCGTGCCTGGTACAAATTACAACCGCACTGATTGTATTGTTATTTTCCAAGTACCTTTACGCCCTTATCTTTCTTTGAGTATCCATTGGATTTAATAACCAGCGAACACGCGCACGAGCGTGCGTGCATGTGTGTGCGCGTGTGTGAGAGAGGCATCACTGTAAGTGATGGCAATGCATTCTGGATAACTGAAAACATATATAAGGGACCATATGCAAGGCTACCCAACTTTCAAAATTCAAAACCTTCAACCCTTTAAATAAAACAACCTTATCCATATTTCCATTTGAAATGTCAAGAATACTGATAAGAATATTGATAAGTTTTAACGTTACTGGAACTCTTTAGAGCTAAATTATTTAATTTCAGAATGACAAAAAATATCAAATCTAACATCAGGGCAGTTTGAGCAACCGAACGTTAAGTTAAAATCTCTACTTTTTGCAAGGAAAACTCAATTTGAGGCACATTTCGGATAGAATAACTTCAGAATTGCTATTTAATTTACAAGTCTTTTTTTCACCCATCTTTTCTACGGAATAGTAATTTGTAATGGAGGAATGAAAAGTGAAACTAGGTGTTGTGAAAACGGAGAGAAAAAGACAGAGAAAGAAACCCACGTTACAATTCAGACCAGATATATATATATATATATATATATATATATATATATATATATATATATATTTTTTTTTTTTAATTTTATGTACAGACACAGATGTGTCTGTACATATAGCCATCACCTGCGTCTGTAGTAGTCGCCGTGCACTTTTACCGATAACACAATAAGTGGAAAACTGTTTTTCATTTCAGCTTGAAACTTACAGAATTGATAAATATTTATAATACGCAGGTCAAGTTCGAAAATCAGCATGATCGGGTCACTTGTAGGGAAGTTATGCTGTTTTTTCACTTTTTTCAGCATATATGCAGCACCGATAACACGATAAGTGGAAAACCATTTTAC
>NW_019775435.1:136114-217326 GCF_001039355.2 Lingula anatina
GACAGGACAGGAACAAGACATAGATGGAGAAAAGGAACTTCTGAGTATGATATCAATAATTCAAATTTGCAACTATAACTTTTCAATAAATGCCAAACTACAGATACAGGTCAAATTCCCTAGTCTACTCTTTCACATTATTTATTGTCATGAAAGGCACCCTTAAAAAAGTAGATAAATACAGAGAAAGTTTACACAGAGAGATCAACTTATAAGAATATAATGTCAATTATTTATAACAACATTTTAATAGATATTGACAGAAGGTTGAGAGTTTTTAGCAAATGTACCTGAAGCAGGGTACACAAACTGTTCCATGATACTTTAATTTTTAACTGCTATCATGCTGGCCTACTGCAATGTCTGCCAAATTATATTGTCAAATACACTGTAGATTATGCATTTTCTGTTTATAAGCCCATGATTGTATGTTTTCTTGTGTATCAAGATGCTACATTCATGTATGACACTGGCAGCATACTGAGTGAAGCAGAATTAGCACTGAGCGGCCTTAACCCAGAAAATGTTTGTACAGACTTGTGAAAATGATGATTAATTGGATAACCCCAAATACATAGTAATGCAAATATATGGGCACTATAATTTAGGGAATTGAGAACAGTTGCTGTATAATTGAAATCAATTATCCTAAGTTTTGATGATGATGAAGTTTGGTTTAGAGATCAGAGAAATGAGCCAGAAAAGGTGAATGAGTATTTAAGGCTCATTTGAAAGTCAATATCTGATTGGTTACCCTACAGCAGTCATTACCAATGAGATACAATGTGGAAAATTCTTCTGAGTATCAAAGCCAATTTAACTAAAAAGGTAAAATGAAATGTTACGGGATTTTTAGAATTGCTATAAAAAGCACAATCACTTCCAAGTTTCATCAGATAAACAGTTATTCTCTGACTATGGATCAGCAATTTGGCAGAAGCAGCTGCAGAACTATTCATTGTTTGAACAGGAAGATGACCAGGCTCATGTTCCTTTGTGTTGTTTTGGTGGTGGTGTCACTACATGGTGGTAAGTACTAAAGTCCAATATATTTATTTCTGTATTAAAGGCATATGTAACTATATGCGTAAGACTTAATTAGACAAAGTATGCAATATATATATATACAGGAACTTCCAACTGTGATTTGTGAATTGCTGATTTTATTTTTGTGAACTATAATCACAACCCCCTAACAGTTTTAGGTCATAAATAGGCTCTGTATATTGCCTTTTATAAATATGACTAATATAATACATAATTAAAGATGATACTGAATTCAGTTTGAGTACCACCAAGTATTCTTTGATAGAAGCAGTGTCACCATTCTAATCTTCGAGTTTATTTTGCAGCAATTGGGGCAAGTCCACCTGTGTGTAGGGATAATGTCGAAAGATGCTGTATGATGGAAATAAACTGGATTCACTGCAAACATACTACCAATGAAGATGGGGAAGCTGTACCTTGTTCAGAACCTTACTCTTGTGTGTGTAATGATGGATTTTCAGGCAACCATTGTGGCTTTTGTACATGTAGCCCAAGTGAGAATCAAAAATAAAACTATAATTTAATTAAACACATATATGACACAATATGTATAAATAAGTTCTATCAGCATAGAAAAGTAAGGTTAAACAAAAAAGTTTTATAATTTATAAATTTAACATCTATAATATAATATATCAAATAGAAGTCTTTCTTTTTTACTTCATCCCTTTTACATAGAAAGTTCCACATATTAAAGCAGCTGTCTAAAAAGTAAAGTTGTGAGAACATCATATGTGAATATTTTTGTAAGTCATTTAACTACAAAAGACATCACAGTTTTGTTTTTTATTGATATCTGCCTTGAGGATTAATTATTTACTGATTAAGAAAAACAGCAATTATCTGCATGGAATCAAATACACTGAAATACTATTTGTCAACACTGCAGATATGTTTTATGTAATAAATAGAATAATTAATTTTATTAGATTAAAAATCAATTAATAAACAAGTTAACATTTCAGTTAATTTTGTTTGAAATGGCCTTTTAAGCACGTAATTGGCAGAACATGATCTTTCATTTCTTCATTTTCTAGGTGCTGTGTGCCGTGAGTATAATTTCACTTAGATCCAGTAACTGCTTAAAAGTGAAGCTCACAGTTTTATTTTAGGCAAAGTGGACTAAACCTTTTATACACAAATATACACAGAAGTTCAACATCTCTAGCTTAATTACTGCTTTATTGAGTATTTCTAAACTCAGGTTAAGAAAATGTATGGATTACATCATAAAATAATCCATTATAATAATTATTATGATCACTTATGGCGATCACAAAAATAGCTTAATGTTTTTTCATTCATTCATTTATAACAGATATAACAGAAGTTCCCTGTGACGGCACCAACTATGAATTTATCCACAAATATCTTGCATTTGAAGGCAGTGATATTGCATATACTATTTATTATTACTTCCACTACCACAGGATAAATCCAATTACAGTTTCCACATGTGATTCTACTCTGACCAATTTTAACACACAACTAGCCATATTTGGTTGTGAAGTTCTATCACAAGTGCAATTGTCAAGTAACAGGGGCCCGACGTGTACTATTGATTATCAGCATGCTACTGTGGGAAACAATGACAAATGTGGATCACAATACTCCAAAATAGAATTGGACCAAGGACGGTTAGACGATGGAACTTATTTGATTGGGGTGTCAGATTGGTTACCTGTTGAAGAGGGAATCTTTGCACTTAATGTCACTTGCTAGGGCTTTCATTGTCCTTGAACAGCTATTGGCCAAACTGTTATATTTCAGTGAAGTATTTAATTGATGCTCAGACTAAGATTTTATATAACACTTCGTAACATCACTTGAAAGAATAATTTTAATGGCATATCGATATTTGTTATGTTAAAATGAAGCACTGATTTGTTTTTCTCTCAGATTTTACATGACACTTGAAAGAAAATATCATTGGAATACCTTCTAGTCCTAATGAACCATATATTCTCTGTAACTGCATGGGTTGAGTTACACAACTATTATAAATCTCCTCTTTCCTTACATATGGACAATGCAACAGGTCAGCTTGTCTTTTTGCAACCCCTCAAAACCGAGCTCAATGCAGAATGTTTTACCATAAAATCTTGGGTCATAGGCCATGACTCAGCACTTTTATTAATCACTTCAATAATGATATTTATGACCTGTTTAATAAGTGAAAGTAACATTGTTTGACATTGTTTGAGTTTGACAATAAAAAAGGCCTCCTTAACCCATAGGCCAAATGTCAACTTCTTTTGTTTGCCATTTGTCTTTTATAAACTCCATTCTTCTCAACTAAGATGAAGGAGATATTAAAATTAAATCAGTTTTCAGTTCTGTCTTCACCTATGTCTCACAAAGAAAGAATCCTTAATACATAACCATTCCAGACTTTAATACATGTAGGAGAGGGGGGATGGAGAGAGAGAGAGGGCACAAAGTTTAGTCAAACAAAGACTTACCTATTACCTTTAATAGTTTAAACTTTAATAATGCAATCTTTTATTGTGAAAGGCACATAAGAAATATCCACCTACTATGGTAGAAATTTACATTCTAAATAGGCTTATGCAGATTGGCCCTTGGAGACTTAAAATATCCCAAAATGTTGTTCACCATGACACTCAGAGGCCAATGGAGGCATACATTAACAGACATCTAATTTTATCTGGCAGAAGACCTTCATAAATAGAGGATTGATCAACAAACTTGCCACTGGTCAGTTTCCTGAATCGTGGTCGGTTGCCATCATTTTTCCTTTGCATAAAAAAGGTAACACAAATGATCGCGAATCGGGCAAGCTAAGGACCTACAGCTCATTTAAACTAGATTTGGTATTTGAGGAATACTTATCTTTTGTGTCCATAGCAGAGCATGGAAGGGCCTACTGCAGGTTCAGAATATCAAACCACAATTTACAGGTTGAGAAGGGTCGGTATGCCACTGTAGATGGGGAAAATAGAGTATGTGCTGCATGCCTTTCTGATGGCATAACAATTATTGAGAATGAGGAACACGTGTTAATGTCATGTAGTTTATAAAACGGTCTGAGGGAACACTATATTCCCTAGATTACAACATTGTCACTAGCGACTGCTCTGTCATCACATAATGATGACTTTATAAAAAGACTTGCGGCCTTCATATATCATGCTGAGAAATTAAGAGATGTTTTTTTAGATAAGTGATTTGTGTCGTTTATGATATATATTCCTGTGTAGTCAGCTCAGTATTATTATAAATAGAACTCAATTGATGTACTCTTGGCCTGTAGGCCTGAAATACAGTGAAATAAACAACAATATATGTTATGTAAATTACTTATTCAGATTCAGATATTGAGATTAGGATTGATCAATAAAGATAATTTGGAAGACTGTTAAAAAATAGCCCCTGCATTCAGTCATGAGCCTAGGTTAAAAAAAAAAATCCGAACATTTATCATGGGACCCAACACCTAACCTTGACGAGTCCCAGGAACCATCAGAATTGAGTTAAAAAACGCGAAATTCTGCTTTTCCACAGAAAAAGCTCATGTTTGTGCATTACATGAGCAAATGTGTCCCATACAGTGGTTTCTATACAAGGCATATGACATCTTTATACAATAAGCAACCCTCATTTATCTTTTTCATTCAAATTTTTTATGTTACTGATTATAAATAAATCTATTACTCAGCTCTCAGAAATATGTTTAGACCATTCATTGTGACTGTGACATAACTGACCTGTTTACAGCTGGTCATTCCAGTGTCATTCTGGTACTGACCAGGGTGGCAGGGCACTGGGTGACCCTCGGGGTTACCACAGCTGTGGCCTGTCAAGGAAGAAAAAACGATATTAATGTATTAATTTAAAGTCTATAATTCATTACAAAATCATCAGTAGATTTGATACAGACAATTAAAAAAAACAATTTATTAAGATATAAAAAATCTAAGGGCGCATTCCCAGAGATTTGGATCGAACCAGAGATTTATATTTAGATCGACCTAACTCCCTGGGGGTTCACGCTAAATTGCAGGCAGCTGAGCGTGCACCATAGTTAATTACCCCCTAACAGCTTTTAGTAGGCACGACAGACACTTAAAGATACATACAAAGTCAATTTTTTGTCACAAAAACCAACCAAATGCCAGCATATAGTTTCAAGTAGTATAACTAAGAGAATTACCAAAAGGCATTGTTTAATTTTACCCGAA
Source organism: Lingula anatina (assembly GCF_001039355.2). The sequence goes on from NW_019775435.1 coordinate 141,364, forward strand.
AATGATGTTTGAACAGATTTTTCTGCTGGCATTCTAAGCTGTATGTCAATGGGGCAGGAAAGTAGGTCACGGAAGTAGGTTAAATTTACAACCAAAAATTTAAAGAAAAGAGCAGTCTAAAGGTCTTTTATGGCTGATCAAGTGATCTATTCAGTTTATCCCTTGGCATGTCGAATTTATTTGAGTCATATAAGAATCTAGTAGAAGTGGTTTACACGTGTTACTGGGAATCCATGCTCCACCGATGCTCGGTTCATATGTACGTTTAAGCTGGCTAAGCTGACAGTAATCTAGTGAGACTCCCCACAGGGATAGATCGATCTAAAATCTATGGGAATGGGGTCTAAAACAGTAAACACATTGTAACAATCTGGATGTTCTATTTTTTTTTCATACAGAAACAATTGCAGGTTAAATCATCTTTCAGAGATATCAGCAACCAGTGTAAGCTGATATGGGCACTATAGCAAAAGTCATTATGAGCTCCTTATGAAGATTATATATGCATTTTTATTAGGAGTAAATTATGTATATCAAAAAGAAAAACTTTTTTCATCAAATATAGTAACCAATTGAAGAGTACTTGTTGTGGGATATTAACTAGAATCTATGACCAGTAATCACCCAACTGGAATCTTCATCCTCCTCAAACAAATCTTATGCTTGAAAAAGCCTAAAAATATACAAGGCCGCACATATAAACTCCGACCCCCAAAGTAAGCCATTCTGAAACTGTCCAAGGTAAAATGAATAAAGGTACCTTCTGGACACTCCAAACAATATTCCTGGGCCTGGCCAGTCTGGTAATAGCCATCTGGACACTGAAAGAAACATAAGAGGTTATCACGCTATGCTTTCATTCTTTTTAAAAATTCTTTTAGCAAACCAGTTCTGATTTAGGTTCTTGATCTTGATTGATGCATAAGGGAATCCAGAGTATTCAAATCAGTCAGCTGATCAAGATAGGTCATCAAACAGGGTGAAGAGGGTAGTAAAATTCATGACTTCGGTGCCTGTGTGTGACAATTTATATATACAACATAACACTATTCTACATCAGTTATGAAACTTAAAAAAAAAAAACACTTTTAAAAGTAAAGAAATTACATTGTTCAATAGTCCGGCTCATCACAATGTGTCACAAACCTGTCTAATTACTGTCATGTTAGTGTGGTTCATCACAATATCTCACAAACCTGTCTAATAACTGTCATGCTAGTCCAGTTCATCACAATGTCTCACAAACCTGTCTAATTACTGTCATGCTAGTCTGGTTCATCACAATGTTTCACAAACCTGTCTTATTACTGTCATGCTAATCCAGTTCATCACAAATATGTCTCACTAACCTGTCGACATGCTGTCCTGCCTGTCTGGTTTTGGTATTGTCCTGCTATGCATGCCTCTGGAAACTGGACTGGGCTAGGACAGCTATAGCCTATGGATACGTAGAATACAAAGACTGTTTACACTAGACTGAATTGGATCTGCTATAAATCAATTACTGATCTTTCAAGGTTTTTATCACAAGGACTGACAGGTAATCTGAATTCAGTTTATGTGCAGACACTTAAATATCTGCACATAAACTGAATTCTTATAATTCAATTTTTGCATACGCTTAGACAAATCAAGTAATTCATGTATTTTCAAATCAAGGTCTTGATTAATAGCATGCATGGTTTTTTCAAAATTCCTGAAGGACAATAACAATTAAGCTGTTAAAAGAAAGCACATGTCATACAAAATACATATTTAAATCAGGGTAAAGTCAGCCCCCAAAAAATTTTAGATACATTACCTATTGGACACTCCGTGCAATTTAATCTACCTGCATAAGGCTGGTAGTGACCGGCTGGGCACTGTATGGGCTGGACATTACCAGCAACTGGACAGTAGTGACCAGTGGGGCAGATAGCGCATGTTGAACTCCCTATGTTGGCATAGTAACCTGCTGGACACTGAATTGGGGGATCACTGCCAACTGGACACTCATGTCCACCTGGACAAGCGACACAGGTGGTCATCCCAGCCTGGTTCTGATACTGACCAGTAAGGCAAGGTACTGGAGGCGAGTATATACTGGGACATCTATGACCTGAAGGGACAAAGTTATGTATGGTCCAGTCCGCTTTGCCTAATTGTTCACACTATGGTTAATTAATTAAATCTAGTTTATACAATTCTTATAAAAAATTCTTACTAATAAAAGTAAAAAAGAAACTTCAAAAACCTAATTATAAGCTTCAAAGAAAGAAACAGGTATAATAATTACCTATAAGGCACTCTGTACAATTCTCTTTTCCAGTGTCGGACTGATAATGACCAGATGGACACTGGACAGCTGCGGACAAGCCAGTATTTGGACAGTAGTGACCAGTGGGGCAGAGGGTACAGCTTGAGCTTCCAGTGCTGGCAAAGGAACCAACTGGACACTTGACCGGTGGGTCACTGCCTACTGGACACTGGTGACCACCTGGGCATGGCAGACAAGTGGCCATTCCAGTCTGGATCTGATACTGACCAGGGAGGCATGGTTCTGGCAATGCATATATACTAGGACACCTATGACCTGAAATGGATATTCTACAAAAGAATATTTAAAGGCCAGCAATCTACTAGTTTCAAGTCACCTGTGGTATAACGCAGTCTAATATTGGATCCCTTTTGGATCATAAAAGCCATGAATCAAGTATTTAAGGGTATTTGCCATTGCTTACGGTACTTTAAATCTATATTTACTGGTAGATGTCTTTTGTGGTCATGCCCCTTCATCAAAATCTACAATTCTTGACACTTAGTGTTGCAAGTTAAGGTCAAGGCCAAGTTCAAGGTCACAGGTACTGTGGGCTCATTATCTTAATTTTTACCATCTGTGCTAACATCCAACTCAAATTTGACAAAACGCTTTAGATGGTGCCATTACCTTGAGGACACTCTAAACATGCAGTGCTCCCAGTGGACGCCTGATAGTGACCATCTGGACACTGGACAGGCTGGACCATGCCCACATCTGGACAGTAGTGACCAGTGGGGCACACTGTACAACTAGAGCTTCGTGCCTCAGCAAAATAACCAACTGGACACTGGATAGGAGGGTCGCTTCCATCTGGACAATGGTGTCCACCTGGACATGGAAGACAAGCCATCATTCCGGCCTGACCTTGGTACTGCCCAGACAAACACGCCTCTGGCTCCATATATATATTGGGACAGCGGTGACCTTGCGATTATAAAACAAACTTTTTTTGAGATGCACACAAAGCTTTCACTGGTTTTTACTCATTAAGCCAAATATGGTCAGTTTTAAAACAGTCAAAAACATCTAAAAGAACAATGCATTACAAATGCATTGTGAATTTAACAACTAAACNCTGTGAATTTAAGAACTAAACCTGTGACGGATATCAATTTACATGTATTTTCAAGGTTTTGAAGGATTCACAAAGCTACTCCTCACCAAAATACCAACTACTGTGAACAAAAAAGCATTTTCAAACCTATTGGGCATTCAGTACAACTAACACTCCCAGTGGATGTCTGATAGTGACCATCTGGACACTGAACAGGCTGGACCATGCCTGCATCTGGACAATAGTGACCCGTAGAGCAGCTGGCACAGGTAGAACTTCCAATGTTAGCAAAGTGACCAACTGGACATTTCACAGGTGGGGCATTTCCTCCTGGGCATCTGTACCCCCCTGGACATACTTCACAACTGACCATTCCGGTCTGGTTTTGGTACTGACCGGTCAAACAAGGCTCAGGTGGGGAGTACACACTGGGGCACCTATGACCTGAGGACCATAAAGAAATATTGTTATAATTAGTGATCTTCAGTAAAATGCTGTCATAATGATAATGGAAGCCATTCAAAATGCAAGACTAGAAAACATACAAGAATCCACATGACTGGGGTTAACTTTCCAGCTGTGGGGATGGAATTCTTGATGCATGCTGAAATACAAACAAATAAACATTTTTTGCGGTGGCTTTTCTTTAAATATATTTCAGAGACAAAATAATTTAATATTATTAAATAAAAAAATTATACATAAAAGAAGAGTAAAATGTGACTCAGCTAAATCTATAATGTAACACTTATTTTACTCATACAAGACCATGATTAAAGATCCTACATGTACACTATAGCTAATAAGTCCCCGGTCACTTTAATAGCACACGCTGTCTACATCAGACGCGCTAATGCGCACGTCCCCGACAGTGTTAATGATAGGGGGATTACGATGGACAGCGCATGTTGCTCACAGCAGTAGGCACTGCCGCCGAAGTGAAACCGGTAATTAAGTCTTTAACTTGACTAAACATGTTTTGCTTTGTAACTTGCGTCCTTCAGTCTTGCTGTTGCGTAAAACAGTCGTGGCTAATTGTTTTTGCAACGGAAAGCACAGTAGGAAGGTTTGTTGTTATTGTTAAAGTTATTATTACTGGGGACATAAATTAGTATGCTAATCTCTTATCATGGTATAATGATTGATACGATGGGTATCAAATAGTTTTCCTTTGATATAAACAACAAAAGAGCGGCCTTCTGAATATCTTTGCTGAATGTTTATAACGTAGGTACTATTATGCGAAAAAATATTGATACATGACGCAAATGACATTTACTAAATTTGGTAATATCAATTTTAATTAAAATTAAATTTAATTGAAAGTAAAATTAAAATTTGTCTAAACGTGCATATTACCATTCACCTTGTTTAAAGGGTTCGCAACACTTTACATTCNTGCATTGTGAATTTAACAACTAAACCTGTGACAGATATGAATTTACATGTATTTTCAAGGTTTTGAAGGATTCACAAAGCTATTCCTCACCAAAATACCAACTACTGTGAACAAAAAAGCATTTTCAAACCTATTGGGCATTCAGTACAACTAACGCTCCCAGTGGACGTCTGATAGTGACCATCTGGACACTGAACAGGCTGGACCATGCCTGCATCTGGACAATAGTGACCCGTAGAGCAGCTGGCACAGGTAGAACTTCCAATATTAGCAAAGTGACCAACTGGACATTTCACAGGTGGGGCATTTCCTCCTGGGCATCTGTACCCCCCTGGACATACTTCACAACTGACCATTCCGGTCTGGTTTTGGTACTGACCGGTCAAACAAGGCTCAGGTGGGGAGTACACACTGGGGCACCTATGACCTGAGACCATAAAGAAATATTGTTATAATTAGTGATCTTCAGTAAAATGCTGTCATAATGATAATGGAAGCCATTCAAAATGCAAGACTAGAAAACATACAAGAATCCACATGACTGGGGTTAACTTTCCAGCTGTGGGGATGAAATTCTTGATGCATGCTGAAATACAAACAAATAAACATTTTTTGCGGTGGCTTTTCTTTAAATATATTTCAGAGACAAAATAATTTAATATTATTAAATAAAAAAATTATACATAAAAGAAGAGTTAAATGTGACTCAGCTAAATCTATAATGTTACACTTATTTTGCTCATACAAGACCATGATTAAAGATCCTACATGTACCTGTTGGACATTCAGTACAACTTGTGCTCCCAGTGGATGTCTGATAGTGACCATCTGGACACTGGACAGGCTGGACCATGCCACCATCTGGACAGTAGTGACCAGTGGGGCAGGTGTCACAGGTAGAACTTCCAAGGTCAGCGTGATAACCAAATGGACATTCCTCAGGTGGATTGCTACCAACTGGACATTTGTGTCCACCAGGACATGGCAGACAACTGGACATTCCGGTCTGGTTCTGATACTGACCAGACAGACAGCGTTCTGGCATGTTATAGACATTAGGGCATCTGTGTCCTTAATAAAAAAATTCTAAATTACATGCTAATTAAATGTACTAGTAAGCAGTTTCAGGTTATATTTAATGATATTATTATATTATTCATATGAAGAGCTACAAGATATTTCACAATATTGTCTCCAAAATTTTTAACCTGAATCAGTTCAACCCTAATGAAAATGGCTGGCTGTGACAGCTGGAGAAAAGTTGTTGGCGACTGGTTCAGATATCTCATAGCACTTGACAATAATATCATTCAATGACATATTTGACATATTTAAGTTTGTTCACCTTTTCTCCATTTAAATTTACTTTTTTTAAAATAATCTTAAAAAAAGAGAAATAATCATAAAAGAAATCCTACAATTGTAGGACAATGTGAGGTGATAAGCAATGAATGACTATTTTTCTTTTTATCATCAAGTAGAGCACTCTCTTTAATAAATCTCTCTCCAGTCCTATTAATAAAAAAGCATTTGAAATTTTTAAGTGTTGTAAACTGAAAGCATGACTTCCAAGATTTTAGCCACACAATCATAGATGGCGTATGGGGGGACTCTTTTTGCTTGTAAATTTTGTTTAAATCAGACCAGTTCTAAATTGAACCTGGTGCAAATGCGCCTACATTAAAGGAACAAAGAATTATTAGACCTACCAACAGGGCAATCCACACAGCTCGTACTCCCAAGCGCTGTCTGATAGTGACCATCTGGACACTGGACAGGCTGGACCATGCCCACATCTGGACAGTAGTGACCAATGGGGCAGGTGTCACAGGTAGAACTTCCAATGTCAGCGTGATGACCAACTGGACACTCCTCAGGTGGACTGCTACCAACTGGACATTTGTGTCCACCAGGACATGGTAGACAACTGGACATTCCAGTCTGGTTCTGATACTGACCAGACAGACAAGGTTCTGGTGGGGAGTATATACTGGGGCATCTGTGACCTGTTTGGAAAGATTAATATCTATATACAGGCCAGGGATATGGGAACAGTTGAATAAATAAATAAAGGGGTAGTACTCATTGTAACTCATAATTTCCAATTTTTCACATTTTTATTCATAATACAGAAAAGGTTCTTCCAAATACTGTAAAGTAAACAGAAATTTTAAAGTAAGTAGCATTTCCCTACGTTTTAGTTTCACAGGAAACAAAAAGAACACTAAAGAGGTTCAAACAAAGGAAAACATTCACTCTTTGTACAGCTTTATAGGGAGAAGAATTTCTATTTCTATAAGTTCAGGGGAAGAAAATCCACCTCATCCAGCAAAGGTTCAAATAAAAAGAAATCACAGTCCTTTTATAGGCTAAATTAAAAATTCAATTTCTTATTTACCAGATATTCAATGAAAGAAATACCAAAACATACTGAATAGGTAAAAGGCTCCAAACTACAAAAACAAAGATTAATTTTTTTCATTTAAATTTTCATTTCTCATTCTTGCTGTTACCTGCTGGACATTCAGTACAACTAGTGCCCCCTAAAGTGGTTTGATAGTAACCATCTGGACACTGGACAGGCTGGACCATGCCTGCATCTGGACAGTAGTGACCAGTGGGGCAGTTATTACAACTGGAACTTCCAAGATCTGCATACTTCCCAGCTGGACACACCGTAGTTGATACACTGCCCACGGGGCATTTATGACCACCAGGACATGGCAGACAACTGGACATTCCAGTCTGGTGTTGATATTGACCAGCAGAGCAAGAGTCTGGTGGGGAGTATATATTGGGACATCTGTGACCTGGAATAATAATTAATGCATGAAAGTTTTTTTTTAAGTTAGAAATTAACTCTGAGAATATTTAACTTTGTGAAAGAATAATGTTTACATATTAATAAAAAAACCTCAATTACGTTTGAAATAAACAAAATCAAATGCCTTTCAACTCTTCCCTGCTTTCTGTAATGGATCAGTAAGAAATCAACCCATCATGTATAGATATACTAAAACTACTCAAAACTGGGAGAAAAAGTAATTTGTTCAGAACGCAACTAAAAATTCATCTGAAAATACCTCTCAATATTGATTTTAAAAGGATTTCCTTTGATTTACTACCTTGAGGGCAAGCCAAACAACTTGTGCTCCCTAAAGTTGTCTGATAGTGACCATCTGGACACTGGACAGGCTGGACCATGCCTGCATCTGGACAGTAGTGACCAGCGGGACACCTGGTACAACGGGTACTTCCTGCCTCAGCATACTCTCCTGGTGCACACATCACTGGGGGGTCACTCCCTACTGCACACTGATGACCACCAGGACATGGCAGACAACTGGACATTCCAGTCTGGTTCTGATACTGACCACTGGCACATGGATCTGGTGTGGAATATATGCTAGGACATCTGTGACCTTAAGAAGTAAAAAATGAACGTTCAAATCAAACACAAAGTAGACAAACAGTGATTGGGAGCTCTCACTATATGTATAAATTACCTGCTGTGGTGCCCTGACGGTCCTTGTGGATAAGCTGAAAATTTTTTGCAGAGGCCAGCACTAGCGCTCCTGAAATGGTGTTACTCTACAATTTCAGATCAAAATGGATTCACATGGTCTGACTTATTACAGCATGGACTGATTCACATTGCTTGTCAGATCAACTATGAGTAAGGTCATTATTGGAGTGGCTTGCAGTTAAGTCATTAAGCAGTGACGTCTACTTGGACTGACTTCTAGCCAGCCAGGTGAAGATAGCAATCAAGGAGAGGACCATAGTGTGAGCAGCAAAAGGTGGTCTCCTGCGAACTAAGTGCTAATTGCTTTTAATTGCAGAGGGGCGGTTAAGCTACTATCTTTAACATCTTCTAACATAGACAGTGATTTTCTTGTTGCATCAGAGATTTAACAATTTAATTTTTGACCTAAATTTTAATGTGCCACGTTAAAGAGATACCAAATAAGACAATATTAATGCAAAAAATGCAATAATGAATGTTAGGAGATAACTATATTTCTGAATGTGTGAGAGCTAGGAGATAAATTGATTTATTTATCTAAATTTGGGGAGACCTTAAGATGCTAGGGCACTTGGCCTCCCTGTGTATATCTATCTATTTATTTGTCTATTTATTTATTTATTTATTTATTTATTCATTTATCTATATACACCATTTACCTTTGAACAAACTTTGCTTTAAAACATATACCTGTAGGACATTCATTACATGCAGTACTTCCAGTGGATGTCTGATAGTGACCATCTGGACACTGGACAGGCTGGACCATGCCCACATCTGGACAGTAGTGACCAGCGGGGCATATTGTACAGCTAGAGCTTCCTGACTCAGCATAATAGCCAACTGGACACTGGATTAGATGTCCACCTCCATCTGGACATTTGTGTCCACCAGGACATGGCAGACAACTGGACATTCCAGTCTGGTTCTGATACTGACCAGACAAACAAGGTTCTGGTGGGGAGTAAATACTCGGACATCTGTGACCTTGAATGGAATTGAATACATATTTTTGAAACAAAAAAAATATTTCAGAAAGGAAAATGGGAATTTTTTTTAAAAGTTAATAAAGCAGAAAAAAGATGCATAATTATATATAGAAATGGAAAAGTCTGAAGGCTAACTGAAATTTTGGGACCCATGACCAAACTGATATTTGATTTTTTTATCCAAAAATTAATTTATATTCTTTTTGGCACAAGATATAGTAAACTGTTGTTTCTTTCATTAAAACAGACATAAGACTATGAGACTGCTAACTATAGAAAACTGTTAAAATTGTGAACATTACTAAATTTCATATTTCCAAAAAAAGTAATGTTTTGTAATAAACATCAACTATATAACAAATTTATGTCTGTCTTAGTAAACGTTAACAAGTTGTTTTTGCTGACCTGTTGGACATTCAGAACAACTTGTACTCCCAGTGGATGACTGATAGTGACCATCTGGACACTGGACAGGCTGGACCATGCCTGCATCTGGACAGTAGTGACCAGTAGGGCATACTGTACAGCTAGAGCTTCCTGGATAAGCGAAGTAGCCAACTGGACATTTCTGGATGGAATCCCCACCAAGTGGACACTCATGTCCACCTGGGCAAGCTAGACAAGCGGTCATTCCAGTCTGGTTCTGATACTGACCAGTCAGACAAGGTTCTGGGGGACCCTTCACGCTGGGACACTTGTGATCTGGAACAATTAAATTTTTAATGTACTGTCCAATCAGCAGAAACAGATCTGGCTTAATGTACAAACTTTTCTGTTGAAAAAGCAAAAAAGCAGAGTATATTACACAATCACACAGGAATAAATTTAAAACAAAACATAATGATGACAGACACTTAGACCTGTTCAGCTTTTTCTGGTTTCTTCAGGAATCAGTAAGTGATTAGTTAAGTTAATCAAACGGCTGTGTTAAGCTCAAGGGAGGGGTGGGAGCTCTCTCCCTTATGTGATAGCCAGGTCATTAAAGTTGTCAACCTCTCAAAGTGAACTGGTTCAGTTAAATGTACCACTCCCTGTGGAAAGATCCTTTAAACAGTGCTTCCAACCCATCAGTGTCACCTAGTAATCATCTATTATCAATACAACATCCTTGTCCATTTAAAAACTAAAATATCCTCTTACCCTTTGGACATTCAATACAGCCCACACTGCCACTAACTGTTTGATAATGACCAGATGGACACAAGAAAGGCTGGACCAAGCCTGCATCTGGACAGTAGTGACCAGAGGGGCATATGGTACATGTTGAACTACCAGCTGCTGCATAAGACCCCACTGGACAAACCAAAGGGGTAGGACTCTCATCAGGACACTTGTGACCACCAGGACATGGGAGACAACTGGACATTCCTGACTGGTTCTGATACTGACCACTTGAACAGACTTCTGGTGGGGAATATATACTGGGACATCTGTGGCCTGTGGAGAAAAAATGAATACAGATATGAAAATGGAAATTTAAAATAATCCTGAAATGCAAGTGCAAACTGTGTGTGTGTGTGTGTGTATTGGGGGGGGGGGGATCCAGGGGGCATCAATACAATAAATAAATAAATTTGGAGGACTTTTATCTCTAGTTTTGCAAAGCAAAAGTTTAAAGAACTAATCTGCCATAAATGTTGAATTATAATATAGGCAGTGATAACATTGTGTGGAAACAGTGAGATTAAAAAAAAAACATAAAAAATTTCTACATTTAAATTTTTTTCGAACTACAATTACTGCAATCATATGGCTAGTAACTTTTTTCATGATACATGTGCATAGCCAATGATGTTACAATTTTCAAAGACAGTTTTTATAGTGTCATCCTTCCTTACCAACTGGACATTCTGTGCAGTTCAGGCCACCAGTGTACATTTGGTAGTGACCAAGTGGACACTGAACAGGTTGAAACATCCCCACGTCTGGGCAGTAGTGACCAGCAGGACATATGGTGCACTGGCCAGTGTCCGAGTAGAACCCAGGTTGACACTGAATCAGAGCGCTGCCCCCTATTGGACAGACATGTCCTCCGGGACAAGGGACGCAGACGGTCATCCCGGTCTGGTTCTGGTACTGACCAATAGAACAAGGTTCTGGTGGAAGAGACGGATTGGGACACTTATGGTCTGAAAAAAAAAACATTTTCTACATGAATCATTTAAATTTGAGTACATGATGGATTTTTTATGGATAGATGTGAGTGGTTGCCTGAAGAATGGAGATGTATGATATTAATTAAACAATTGCTAAGTGTGTGTGTGTGTGTGTGTGAGCTTGTGTGTGCATGTGCTGTTTGTGAATATGTTGCAACATATAAAGCAAGAGCAAGATATTAAAATTTCAGTGTAATATTTTCAGTTTTTTTTCTGCAATAAAAAAAACTTTCAGGAGATATCATATATACCTTTTGGACATTCTGTACAATTGGTGCCACCTGTCAATACTTGGAAGTGACCATCTGGACACTGGACAGGCTGGACCATCCCCACATCTGGACAGCAGTGACCAGTGGGGCATATGACACAGGTAGAACTACCAATCTCAGCAAACTGACCGTCTGGACATATAACAGGTGGGTCTGTTCCCACTGGACACTGATGACCACCAAGACATGGGAGACAACTGGACATTCCGGTGTGGTTCTGGTACTGACCAGTAAGGCAAGGTATTGGTGGTCCACTCATGGCTGGACATCTATGCCCTAAAAGCAACAGGACCAACATTTTTGCTTTGACAAAGTCTTTTGGAGCATTTAATATTTCTTTTCTCTAATTCTCACAGAAAATACTTCATATTCATGCAGCAGCAAAAGTTGAAAAATAAATTAGTTTCAACACTTGTTTAAATACTGAATTTTTTGTTTATGATATACTTAAGCCTATTGCCCCTCTTGGAATATGGGCCACTGACAAGATCCCTCCTTCAATCCCTGTTCTGGGCTCTCCTCTCTAGTTAGTAAAATTCATCTCTCGTTTCTTGCTCTAAGCCTTTGGGCTTCTTGTTCCAGTTTCAGTATTTTAATTCTTTCATAAATTGGACAAAATGCTACAAACTAAACAAACTTGGTCATTTAAGGTAAAACATAACTGTATAATTAATTGCAAATATTTTTCTCACCTGCTGGACACTCAGTGCAATTCACACCACCGGGGCTCAGCTGGAAGTGACCATCTGGACACTGGACAGGCTGGACCATACCCTCATCTGGACAGTAGTGACCAGTTGGGCATTCTGTACAGCTAGAGCTTCCAGATTCAGCAAAATATCCAGCTGGACATTTGGCCAGAGAAGTTAAACCATCTGGACATCGATGACCACCAGGGCATGGCAGACAACTGGACATTCCAGTCTGGTTCTGATACTGACCAGACAGACAAGGTTCTGGTGGGGAGTATATACTCGGACATCTGTGACCTGGACAGGTATTACAAAAACATGTTCAGTAAGTAGAAAGCATGCACAGATTATTGAAGTTTTTTTGTGCTTATTTTGCCACGTATCTGAAATTTAAAGAAATTTCATTAAAGGTCAAAACTTGGTCTAAAAAGGCTTTTTTTACTCATGCATCTGGAATATTGAGCCCCCAGTACTTTTTTTTGTGCTAGAGCCTGAAAAACATACTAGGTAAAATAAATATCGGAAAAATATTTCACATCTTTAATGAAGAACACTCGTAAATGCAACTTTTGGGATAACCCATTCACAGAAGCATTAATGCAATAAAAACAATAATGGATATCATATAATCCTCTGTTTAGAACTCTTATCTATAACAAACACCAAAATGTTTCTGGGTCTTACCCTGTGGGCACTCTATGCAACTTGTGTTCCCAGTGGACTTCTGATAGTGACCATCTGGACACTGGACAGGCTGGACCATGCCCACATCTGGACAGTAGTGACCAGCTGGGCATACTGTACAGCTAGAGCTTCCTGGCTCAGCAAAATATCCAACTGGACACTTGATAGGAGGGTTACTTCCATCTGGACACTGATGACCACCAGGACATGGCAGACAACTGGACATTCCAGTCTGGTTCTGATACTGACCAGACAGACAAGGTTCTGGTGGGGAGTATATACTGGGGCATCTGTGACCTGAAGCACAGACACATTATACAAACTTGTATACATATTTCACATTTTTATAAATCATAAACCATTTAATCTTATATAGCCTGTCAAAAATTAATAATATTGTTGATTAATAATAATGAGGTCCCTTGTTGAGCACCAAATGCATATGTTATATTACATGCTTTGTAATATTAGTCTACTTATTAAATATATTTGGTCATTTGAATATTTTTAAATAATTGAAAATTCTAGAATTGTACTTTTAAATTGGTGTAAGTTGTATCTTTTACAAAATTCTAGCTCTTAAACATGTACTCCATATCTTTATAGAGAAACGGAAAGTACTTAATCTGATCATACATGTACATGTATGTTCCAGAATAAGCATTAGAAAAATAGACAGTGTTCAACACAAGTGGGCATATCCAACAGCATAATGAAGATTTAGTCCATGTGAAGTTGCTAGGGTCTGTGAAGCTACTGGTCCAATGTAGAAATAGTGGCCAGTAACAGAACAAACATATGAAATTCTACTGACGAACTTCAATAAAAGTGGCATTGGAGTGGCTCCAGTGCTAAAATTGGAGAAGGGAATAAAAAATTGGTATAAAGAGGGTAATACTGAAAATCAGCAAAGAACTTCCAAATATCACTACCTTGTGGGCACTCTGTACAATTCAGTCCACCACTGGTCACTTGAAAGTGACCATCTGGACACTGGACAGGCTGGACCATGGTTGTATTTGGACAGTAGTGACCAGTGGGGCAAGGGGTACAGATACTGCTTAACGGAAGGGCGTAGGAACCTGCTGGGCACTCTAAGGGTGAACTGCTACCAGCTGGACATGAGTGACCAACTGGACATGGCAGACAGGTGGCCAGTCCTCCAGGAGAGTACTGGCCACTAGGACACTGCTCTTCTGAAAGCACAAAGAACAGCAGGGGTGAACTTAATAATTAAATCTAAAAACATGAAGAAAACACCATCAAAATTAGGATAAAAATGTAATCGTGAGTTTGAAAATAATTTTGAAAAAGAAAAATGCATGTTTCATTCTTTTAAAAATTCATCTATAAAAAAAAAAGGACACCTACTTGTGGTAACATTAGGACACTGATGACCAGCCGGACAAGCCTCACAGGCGCCATCTCCTGGATTCTCTTTGAATTGCCCCGCGCCACACAGTGTGCAGTACTTACTACTCCCGGGACTGTGCTGGCCGGGGGCACATGGTACGGGGGCCGCGGCATGGTCCACACAAGAGTGACCAGCTGGACAAGGGGTGCAGGATGTCGACCCTTGGGTTATGGTGAAATCTCCATCTGGACAGTCCAGGCAAGCCGCTCGCCCACCAGGGCTATAGGTCCCAGGAGGACATTGAGTTGGAGGCTCTGTCTTGTTAAGACATGAATGACCAGCTGGACATGGGTCACATGTGACTGACCCTTCTGAGTCTGTAAAGTAACCATCCGTACACTGCAGACAGACTGACCACCCAGCTGGACTATAGGTGCCCACTGGACAGAGGACTGGAACCTGGGCAGGATTGACACACTGCTTGCCTGAAAGATTTTCATATTTAAATGTATACATTTGTCCAACAACATGGTGCAGGAAAAAGTTAGCAGTGCACTTTTAACTGTCAGCAAGAAACTTGACACAGTTGTAGAAATGCTATTCTGAGTATATCTGGTTGTAAAGGCATGTCTGAAATTTCTAATATGGCAGCCATATCCAATATGGACTATATGTAATTTGCCAGCTGACAAAAACATCATCGAATAAATAATTTAAAAAATTTGTATATAAATTATCCAATACATTTGAAGAAAAAAATCTATTAAGCAGATTGAGGGTGAATAAATATGTTAGGTGGTGCAAGATGGATAGACAAAGCCTCTTTCAAACAGACTTGAGAATTGGTGTTAATGTTGAGGCCAAATTAGTTTGGTTTCACCAAAAATAAATCAGCATTAATCCAATTAAATGAAATATTACTCAATACATGATTATAACAAGAAAGAAATGGATAATGTTTCAAATAATTAAAAATATTACTCGAGCACACTTCCACGCCTCAATCTAAAAATAAAGTAGTAAGTTCAACTATGCCACAACTTCAAATGAAATTTTTGCTTTTTCATTCTTTTGCATTTATATTTCATTTCATTCATTTATCTTCATATATTTATTTATTTTCATTCATTTATTTGATCACATACATATTTATTTGTCTTTTGTAAAAAATAACTTCCAGGTCTATGCTTCAGCAAGCGAATCTCTCTCTCTTACCTGCTGGACATGGCACACAGTTAACTGCCCCAGCAGACTCGGAGTAAGTCCCATTCTGGCACAGTGAAGGAGAACTCATGGCAGGCAGTGGACACCCATTTCCAACTGGACAAGGGGAACAGACCACTGCACCTGGCATGGAATAACTTCCAGCTGGACATGGCTCTGGGTCCGTAGTGGTGGGCAGAGGGCAGTGGTAGCCTGCTGGACACGAGTCACATGAGCTGGCGCCCTCTTTACTGTATTTTCCCTTACCGCAGGGTGTTTCTTTTGTGAGCGTGCAATAATAGCCACCCTGGCAGTCCACGCAGCGCCCGGAGTCTGGACTAAGTGTGTATTCTCCTATAAAGAAGAACTATTAGATAAGAAAATTCATCTTTTAAATTTTTATGATCAGTTAAAACATGACAGTTTCTATTGAAATTTACTACATATTTTTACATAAAATGTATACTTTAATTGTCTAAAATAACCAAAACATTCTCATGAAAACAATATCATGGTTATCTTGCATCTCACCTACTTCTTTTACTTTTCAGGTAATTTTCCCCCTATTATATGTATAAGTTCAAGATCCCACTTTAGACACAGCAATTCAACAGTTTATGAATTCATTTGGTTTGTAATTTTTCAACTCTTGACAATAACTTTTAATCACGTTTAAAATAAGGCTGTGCACTAGCCTGCCCATAATCTTGTAGCATTTCCCATTATTTCTAAAGAACCAAGGAGAACTTTTCCATTGCTCGATTTGGTCTGGTTCACAAAAAGATTGTTAAAATCTCCAATAGCGCTTCCTTCCTGCTTACTGGCCTCTTGTGTAATCTGGACATCTTGGTTGAAAAATAACACAAAGTCAACTGTGACTTCATCATCACTGGAACAAAATGGCATAAAAATTAATTATTGGAATTGTTTTTGAAAAGCTTGCATCTAAAGTGCTTAGCAATAAGCACTCCAAAAAACTTCAACATTAATTTAATTTTTGGGTTTTGCATAATTTTCTCAACCTATTTTAATAGGTTTGAAAGGGAAAAATTACAGAAAATTTTGCTTTCCTTTTGGTGAGAAATTTCTTTACAGTTCTTACATGAAGGGTTTGTTTAAAAAAAAGAATTTTATTTAGTCATCAAAAGTACAATTCCTTTACACAACAAAAGAGTTATAATTCATCAAAGAAACAGTCAACATTCAACAATCAACATTCAACAATATAAGCTCTCCACTGATTGGCTACCTGAAGCCTGTCACTTCCACTCTGTCAAAAGATGAGCCAAATTTACTCCCCTTTGTTACTTGATCAATCTGAAAACATGAAACCCGTTGCAGATAAGGCATTTTTACTGTACATGATGTTGCTGGTCTAAAAATGACTGATAAATGAAATCTGCACCCCCTCCAATTCTTATAGGACGTCCAATAGGAAATTGGCCCCCAAACCCTGTATTTCTTTCCTAAAGTATGTACAATAAAATTCCTAGTGTCCCAAGGGTCCTGTAGCATTCCGATAGAGTCCTACAGGATGTCCTATTGGAAAATTTCACAAGGGTATTTCACAGAGCATGAACCAAATGCTAGTACCAACCTGTTGTTCAAACTCTCTGGCATACTTTTTGTGTTGTGCAGAGGCTGGGTTCTTCAGGTCAGTAGAGAAGGGGTACCTTTTATCAACAACCTTGAGGCTACCCAGAACTATTCTTGTACTGTGAGAAACAAACTCCTCTGAAATTAAAGAAAAATCTGTGTCAGGTTTGACTATAGCAACTTTCCAAGTGAAGTTATGACCAATAATAATAATAATAATAATAATAATAATAATAATAACCTTGCACCTTTTTTCAGACCAATACTAACTTATTTTAATAGACTACTGAAGTGTGGATTTATCTTGAAATAAAAAAGACCAATTTATGGCTTAAAAATTTAAATTCTGTCTAAAGCTCTCTGGTGATATGGACCCCCTGGTGGTCTAAACTGCTAGCAGGCTAAAAGTTTTGGGTAGAGACTGAGGAAGTTTATTCTATTTTCACTGCACCTTGACAATCATGAGTACCATTCAAGATGAAGCCTTCCTTACAGGAGCATGTGTAGCTGCCTGCGGTATTGGCGCATGTGTGCACGCAGCCGCCGTTGTTGATCTCACATTCATCAATATCTAGAATACAATGGAAAGTGTCAATTATGTGCTGTGGTGTTCCTTCATAATTGTAATTTGCAATTATTAGGACACAGCCTTTGTGAAAATGTGCCAGAACTGATAAAAACTAATTAATAATAAAAATGCGCTTAAATATACAGAGATTAACAGATATAATCAAGCAACAAATTACCTGAATTTTAAAATCCATTTTTTGCACACACTGAATACCTTTAATAAATTGTTTTCTGACATACTTTTCAGGATTCATACATGTTAACCATTAAAAACCTGCAGATAGAGTTACTCAACATATTTACACCATCAGAATTTTTTTAATTTTCAGATTATGTTCCACAAATATCTTGCACCATTGCCAATATTGATTGTCCTACTCAAAATGTCACTATTAACATGTGAACTGTCCTCAACATACTGTTAACTGTCACTGACCTGTGTCACATGTCGTTCCCCCATACCCTGGGACACACACACAGCTATCTGGTGACACACAACTGTCACTCACCTGTGTCACATGTCGTTCCCCCATACCCCGGGACACACACACAGCTATCTGGTGACACACAACTTCCATGGCCACAGCCTCCAGTACAGATGGCTGAAATATGAATGAATTATATCAATTATATCAATATGTCATTTTTAAGGTCCACTCACTAACACATGGATCTGACAGTTGTGACCAATTTTTTTTCATCTAAGTTCCCTTAATTTTAAGACCAATTAAGGATGTTGTAACTAGCTGCAGGTAACCCAGGGTATTATAACAGCTGCTACCCAGGGTGTTGTAACCAGCCCTAGGTTACCCAAAGTTTATTACCTGTGTTACAGGCGTCTCCAACCTGTCTCCAGCCAGGACAACACACCTGCTCTAACCTGTACCTCCTGAATCTCTGCAGGGTGCTGGTCTGCCTGCTGACCTGTCTAGAACAGAAACTTTTAATATTAAAATTAATATAAAAATGATATTTAATATCTAAACTTAAAGTTACAAAAAAAAAAAAAAAAAAACACTCTTAGAGCAGAGAACAAGGCAAACTCCAATAATAATGTCATTCAAATAATATTAGGTTACCAGGATTCAGTTGAATTTGTAATTATAGCATATTTCCCTTCTGAATAATAATCTATGATATTATGAATACTCAGGGTTTTTTTTAATTTGCAGATACTAATGAAATATCTTATAATCAACAAATTACCAATAAATCAATAAATCAACATGATGTATAAACCTAAAACCCTTCTTTGGCTGAGGTTATTACAGTTGTTACACAAAAATGTTGGTATTGCTTACAAGACATTTTTATTAACCACATCATACTTTCCTGACATGTACTTTATAAGTTTAACTAGTAACTCTTTCAGATTGAAAATTTTAGACTTCTTAAGCAATTTGCAACATAAGCTTTAAATTTGTAAAGAGAGATGACTTTTTAACTGAATGCACCATAATGATATAAGAATAAAGCATTATCATTAAAATTATTAACACATTATTATTATTATTATTATTATTATTATTATTATTACCTTTGTCTGGTGCACCTGCCAAATCCCATAAAGCCACAGTTAAGGAAATACTTGGCAAAGTCTGACTGCCAGCTAGGCAGGTACCCTGTGGCTATATAGCCTGTTCTGGTGGTACATACATGCCTGTAAGAAATACACTAATATTTTACAGTACAATTATACACAGCAATGATGGACCTTGCACTGTAGCTTAGATTCTGAAGTATTGTCTACTCTCCCTTCTCTTACAATAATAATAATAATAATAATAATAATAAACTTGCTGTTTATATGTTAACCGTAGAGAAAATTTTTGATCAAAGTCACCAAATTGTAGAAAAATAGTGAACACAACACTTCTAATAGTCTTAAAAGGAGTAACTTTAATTACCTTTTTTGTTAGAAATCAGCTGAAACATTTTAATTTAGTGGACCACTACAGGCAAGCAGTTGCTTTATCTCAAGTCAAAACAAACTTAAATTTTGACCTTGGAATTAAAAGGAACTTCTGGTTGTTAAGTTCCTTTGTAAAACAAAACCTTGTGTTATTTAATCTAATCTAAAATCACACTTGGAGCGTTTACGTACCCTGAGAGGGAGTTCACTGTTCCTATGCTGGGCATCATTACAATGGCAAGCAGGACAAGCAATGATGAATAACTCATCTTCTTTCTGCCTCAAAAAGTGAGCTGTATATATACATACAACTGTATATTCTCATACAGTAAT
The DNA here is from genome assembly GCF_001039355.2 of Lingula anatina. The sequence continues at coordinate 161,403 of NW_019775435.1, forward strand.
TATAAGAAAATATTCATATTCTACAAAACAAGACTTAGGGCGCATTCAGAAACCGGTGATCCACAGACTAGCTGCCCAATTTAAAAGGTGCTGAGATTAATTGCTCTGTGCATTGTCAAGAACGTGCCATATTTGTTCCCAAGACTAGTTGGTCTTCGAATCAACTTGGTTGTGAATGTGGTCTTAGGGTGCGTTCACAATGAAATCATCGAACTAGGTACAGGGACAGTGGCTGATTTAGAGGGGGGGTCAGGGGTCCTGACCCCTCCTTTGATTTCTGGTCCCCTCTTAAAATTAGAATTTTGACTGAATCATAGTTCTAAACATTACCAAATGGCACCGTTCGCCCTCTAAAATACCAAAATTTCTCGGGCCCTTCAGCGGGCCACAAACCCCACGCCACGTGGGGAGGGGGAGGGGCATCCGCAGACCCCCCCCCCTTCAAATGATCCTGGATCTGCCCCTGAGGGGCACTAGTTCTTTGGGGACTCTTGCTGAATGCAATCAGATTATTTCCTATGTACTCCTCTAATCACCAGCTTTCCTAGCTGTATTCTACTCAATGCCAGTATGTGTTCCGCGGATTTAGTAAAATAGATCAATTGTGAGCGCACCCTTAAACTGAGTTACTCCATTTCTCTATTTCCCACCTGAACTTCGGAGAATTCATTCATACAGGTACATGTACCGTGACAACCACATACAGGTACTCTTTAAATAATGAAATCAATTTATTCGCAATGATTAGGGCTACCATCTTAATGAAATACACTATCACTGAATTCAAGTACATTGAGTTGGTATTGAATGTGAACTTGAAAATGGATAAAGCTTACCTTGCCCGCGACTTTTTTTTTCGATAAGAGCGGGTTAAAGTAGAGCGTGCGAATTATGGCGGGTTACATGGCTTCGGGAACTGGGTCAAGGTTATTTTTAGTAAATTTAAATTTCCTTGTCTTCGCTAACGCATTATAGATCTATCGATGGTATTTTTCAGGTAAAAATATGTCTTTCGACACGGTACTACGCAAATACTTAAGGCCTTCTTTGGACATGGTTTGATTGATTTAAAAAATCGAGGAAAGTATTTTTCTGAGTCAAGTACAGTATAGGCCCTATATGCTGTCATATTTAGATAATAAGGCAGATCTGATAATAAGAGCTGTACGTGCTGATCATGCAGTGCTTTAAGGAAAAATAAATGAATCCGGAGGCCCTGCATGGTACTGGCAAAAATTAAATATGTAGAAAAATATGTTTGGAAATAACCCAAGTTTATCTAAATTACAGTTTATAAGTTCATTATACTCGAAGAAATATTTTAAAGCCTTTCTCTTGCGCTCTCTCTTGATAAGCAGTAATAAAGAAATACACAATAAAAAAGAAAAAATAGACTTTATTAGATCACAGCTTTAACAACGTTTTCCGTTATCACATAAGTGTTAAAAGGACAAAGAAATAAACACCTACGATAATTCAGTGACGCTTGCATCAAAAATCACCTAACGCTTCTCTTGTTCATTACTAAAATTACAAAAATGAAAGAGAAAACAACTTTTCATATGAGATCCATATTTCACAATAAATACATTGAAATCAACCCACAGAAATATAATAAATGCTACCACCAAAACAGAGGTTATCACAAATACACTGGCCTCCGTGCCTGCCATTAGACCACGTGACCTCCATAGATGACTATCATCTGTATTAATCTCTTAAAAGATCATTACAATAAAATACTTTTTAGAAAAAAAAACACACTCACACACACACACACACACACACACACACACACACACACACAGGGACTAGGCCTAACTTTAATTTGAATGTCAGAAAAGATTCATGAGCCATTGGTTAGGCCTACTATGGGAAATTTGTCGTTTATATCAAGAAATATCATTTTTGGGAAAAATTAACAGTTGTTATCCACTTAACATGCCTTTGTAAAGATTTTAGTACAATTACATTTAATAAAATCTTTAAAACAAGATGGATTTTTTTAGTTATAGTTTACGCAGCACAATTTAGACCTAAACCGGTTTGGTTGTAAAATGTAACACCAGAAGACCAAATCCAGGGTTTGGATTTCCTGAAGTGAGATTAGATACATGTAGAGTCAGGTTTTCGAATTTTAATTTGTTATTTTAATCTATTCCATTTTGACAACAGAGACTTGTGACTTTCACTCTTATCGATGAAATGTAAAATGCTACCTCAACAACGATATAGATTGTAATTTCATCAGCAGTTTTGGATATGGTATATATTGAGGAATAAAGAGAATATGCTTTAATTCAATGAAATGCACAATCATACTGTATGTTGCTATACTTATAAGAATAACCCGTTTTGAATACAGTTTATGCAAATACGCTTATTAAATTCACATACACGTGTCTTTACATTTAAATTTCACTACATTAATTGCGTTAAGAATGTTGCAATAAACAGATATAAAATCAAAACATGATTATACATCACAAACCGCCTGGCTTACATACCAAAAGGGCACAAATATCTCAATATTATAATATTAAAAGAACAAATGGAGTTTTTGAGCTTACGTGTAGTTAAATAAAAGAAACTTGTATAGCCGACCATGTGAACGTTAAGAGTATATATATAGTAAGAGTGTTTTACGGACGCTTCCCCCACAATAAATGTAATCGACACCTATTCATATGCCACAAGTGATAGCAAGAAGCACAGTTAGGACAAAGAGTTATACAAGATGTACCTCCTTGGTTAGGGCAATCACAATATGATCTAGAGTCATTCAAATTCCACGCTAAGTCTTTGATCTAAGACCGGTAAGTCGTTTTGTGGACCAAACCTTAATTCTCTCTCTCTCTCTCTCTCTCTCTCTCTCATGCACTCTCTCTCTCTCTATTTGTTACGTGTGCCACGTCATCTGTGCCAACATATATTTTAATCAACTTAAGATCGGGTTAACAATCCTCTAATCTGAGGGTCATTCCTGGTGCTGTAAAAATTTAGCAAAATGAACATGTTTTGAAGCAGACAACAATGACAAGAGTCATATATGGTAAAACCTCGGATCCTTTGAGGTTGACGGGTGCACGTGCCCATGCGCGCTGGATGATCCGTCAATAGATACAAGACACTGCCTCGAAGAATCAGGGGCACGTTTTTCTTTATCCGCCAGCTTGTGACGACCCCCCTCCGTTTTCTCCTTCACGATAAGTTTTCTGGATTTAAACGAAAAATAGGAGTTCACGTTGCGTCTCATCATTCTGAGTTGCATCTGCAGCGTTGCCAAGTCACTGATAATGATGGTAAGTACTATAGCTAACAAGATTGCAAGTCCGAAAGACCCAAAAATGGGTGCGCCTGGGGCTTCTAAGGGAGGAAGACGCCTGGCTCGTTTCACCACTCTTACCACAATCTCTGAAATAAAAAAATAAAAAAAACTTTAATGAAATAACTATGACAACATGAGGAGAATTTAATTCTTTCGGAAAGCATATAAAAAACGAAAATTAATCTTCAGTTTATAATATAGTCATAAATATGGGATTTGACAGCCTTAGATAATGATATTTTAATTAAGAAAATCAAGAGAGAGAGAGAGAGAGAGAGAGAGAGAGAGAGAAAGTAACATAGTAATTTTGAGGATTAATACCTTTACATTCAATTTCATGCACAACTAGTTTTGTAAAGGCACTGAATGAGTGTAAGGTTTCAAAATAGCAAAAAAAAAAAAAACGGGAATCTCAACAATTTTTGCCTAATCACCATGGTATACCATACCCAAAATCGTCCACAGAAACCTTATCTGAGGTCTCAAGTTTCTTTTTTTTTTTTTTTTTTTTTGGTCTCTCTCAAAATGGAGGAAGCGATCGGACTGACGATTTTCAGTTTTCAGTGGCGATTTTCAGTTTAAAAAACTAAAAATTTAAAACGCAAAACCGGGTTTAGGGGTTGCATTTTCTTCAATATTTTGGCTAAAGTACAAATCTACCTCGGCAATAAAAGGAACATTGCTCAAGTTTCCAGGAAAATTACTAAACATATTTTTTAATAAAAGGATTTTACGCGCACTGCATGACTTCAAATGCAACAGAAACTCGTTCACGATCTCCTTTTCAAAGACAACACCATCTTACCAGAGCAAGCTGACACCAAAGAGCTCCATTTCCCCTTTTCCGTGCATCTGGTCGTTCGGTTGGTGCCGCCAGCCGGAAAGGTAGTCCCGTTCACACACGTGTAAACGATCACCGCCCCAACTGACGTATTCACCTTGTCGGCCTCGGCGTTGGTGACGTTTTGGAAGAAGGCGCAGTGAGTAATGACTGAAACGATGACAAGGGTTTAAATGGACCTCTTATCGAAGGGATAAAGTTAGAGATGCAATAACAGGCATATGGTCTACCATGAATACAGAAAGATGACGCCAAACTATGACGATATTTTAAGCAATTAACAAACGCGAATTGAAGATTATCAAGGAAACAGTCATGATTTGTGAAAAAGTTGGTGAATATTTAAATTTATGTTTTGGTTCATTCAGTTCCTATAAAATAAGACATTGCACAATGGTATGTTCTTGCACAGTTCCAATGCCGGTAAGTTTTTTTTTTTCATTTCTTCAACAATATTGGCATTTCAAGTGCCACGGACAAGGAGCTTTTGAATCAATTTCTATTCTAACCGTTTTCCAACGCACAGCAGAACTGTTAAATTTTTATTTACGTTTTCATTTTAACTAATGCTGTGTGATGTCAAGATGTTTTTAAAATTAAAATAAGACAACCAACAGAGTTACTTACCACTCTCTGTTGTTTGAATCGAAGCGTCCGGCTGCGTCGCAGAAATGGTGGGCGTTGAACTGGTACTGACGTCATTCGCTGGTGACTTCACATTTTTAATGTCATTTGCTGGCGATGTCATATTGGCTTCCAAAGATGTGGAAGCATTTATGTTGTTTACAGAATCTGTAAAATGTAGTCCAGATGTCGTCATTTCTGGTCCAACAGTAAATATCGACGTTGATAAAGACACATTTTGATGGGCCACAGAAAAATTAGAAGCATTTGTATCTGTATAAGACATATTTGAGGGATTCACAGTCGTTAAATTGAAAGAAGTAGTCGTTGACTCTGAGGAATTTCTGGAATGGTTTCGTGACAATTTTTGACAATATTCTGGATTTAACAATGGTGTCCATGTCCCGTTTTCTAGACAAATAATTATGGCCGTCTGCTGTAATGTTTCATTTGAGAAATAATGGTTTGGCAAACAATTATACACAACGGAAGTATCGACATAATAAGTCATGTCACCGAATGTGGTGTTATGATCGTCAGTGGTATTAGAGCTCCATGTTTCATTTGCCAAAAACGTGTTGTTTGCAAGAATGACGACACCATAACCGGAAATGACGTCAGTCCTTGTATTCCATACAACCGGCGGAGGAGGGCACTGCATAGCAACACAGGCGTCTTGAACATCCGTGTTCCAGGTTCCATTCTTATCACAGACAATGGTGATGGACGCCAAATGGCTATTTGATGCAAAATGGAATCCCGATGCACACATATATTCAACAGTCGTGTTCCAAGTGTATACGGACGATGAGTTGCCCGTCACGTACATCATGCTCAAATTTATAAGGGGAGGCTCAGGGCACATGATTGGCATGCACGTCTCCATCTCTTCAGTGACCCTCCAATACCCTCCTATGTCACAAGTGACATTTATCGTCGTCGACAGGGTCGAATTAGATTTGAAATACAACCCATCCTCGCACCGGTACACGAGCACGGTGTTAAGCGCGTACGAAGACACGTTCTCATGTAGGGACGGATACGCGGACATGTACGTTATGTTAGCGTAGGGTAAAAGCGGCGTGTCCTCACATCTGTCTTCCGCGCACAGGATATGATGATTGGGCGTTGTCCACGTGCCATTCTGACACAAAGCGCTATGGTTTAAGAAATTAGAATGGTCAAAGTGGTAACCTCCCTCACAGTAGTAAAACGCGCTTTCACCTGGGGCATAGAGATGCAAATACGTCTCGTTGATTCCGTAGTTCAGCTCTGTGTCATTGTACACTGTGATGGCGTTGGGGATCCACGGCGGTTCCTCACAGAAGGTCAGCACGCACTCAAATAAAGATGTGCTTATGTTCCACGTGCCGTCTTCTTGGCACGATATTAACTTGGAATCGGTAAGGGTATCTGGGAACAGATACCGGGCTCGGCATTTCAGACGCACTATTGAGCTCGAGTTGAATGCGTTGGGGTCAGTTGGAGAGCGGAAAGTGGACAGTGTGTCTTCTAAATAGGCATATATTGTATGTGGTCCTTGACAAGTAATTGGTTCACACTCTCCCGGAATTACACCAATATCCCACATGCCATCTTCCATACACCGCATCTGAATTGAAACGCTGAGATATTGTTTGAAAAAATAACCAAGAGCACATGTGAAATTCAAACTAGTTCCCGCGACATATGGCCCACCAACAGATGGCGACGGTGTTGCACGAGTGATGTCGAGTCCAGGACAAGCTGCTGTGCAGTTTCCAGGCTGGTAGTCGCTCCATGCCAGATTGTGGAGGCATGTTATTGATTTTTCTTGGGAATTATCCATGAAATAGTAGCCCGGAAAACATCTGAACTTGAGTAAAGTATTATTGACATAGGAAGCGTTTGGACGATCAGGTATTCTTATGGCATTGGCAACTTTCGGTGGTGGACCGCAGACGGAGGCTAGAAAAAAATCCGAGTTGGTGAATTGATATTGAAATCGAAAGCATTGCGTTAGACCTTTATTCAGCAAAAACTTTATTTTCCTGTATCGGAAACTCCAATACTTTTCCATTCATCACTAAGGTAAACAGTACTATATACATGTATAAAACTCCACAAACCCGTTTTTATTTTCCAATTTCTAATATTTTAATTTCTTCTTCATATACACGTATTTTAAATTTTTCTGTAGCGAAATAACATCAAATTTGTATTATCAATTAATTATCTATTTATTTATTTATTGTAGCCACTGGGGAAAATATACTAACCCCTTATTTTACACATATACATCTTAGTCTCTGAGCACGAAGAATCAACCCACGAGTAGTTCACGTCTGCGTCCAATGAGAGACAGTTACTGGCTGATCCGCCATTAGGTTGTCCAGGCGCAAAATTCTCAAAGCTGATTGGTCGACTGACGTCACCTAAACTCCAAACCCACGTGCCCTCACTTGCGTTATCATTTCCCGACGTCCAAAGACTAAAGGAAGAAATGTTCAGGAGACTTGACGCTGTAATGAAAAACGGATTGGCAGCTGTTAAGTAGTTTATTTGTACTAAATGTAGGTTTCGTACTGGGTTACCTATACATTTCACAGCATTTTGTGCTGTTGAAACATTTTTAGTATTGCGAGTATAATTGTATTGCGCGTGACGGGTTTATATCACAAATAATGCCGTACCTTGTGCATAGAAACCCGCAATTGCCCGAATTTAAAATAAACATGTTTTTAAAATAAATGTAAAATTTTACGGTAAGATTTACCAATAGTTCAGAAGCCATTGCTACTTTAGCGCTAAGCACCATTAAGAAGATTATAAATTTTCATATGTTTATGAACTTGTAAAATTCAGGTAACCCTGTCCGTGCCGCTTAAGTAATATTTTGCTTAAAGGAAAGGAAAAAATGAAACAAGCATGAATGAATGAATATAAGAAAGAAAGAAAAAAAGAAACCTGTACTTTACACACCGAGATCTGAAAGTCTGTTGGTTACAATCAAGTTTTTTATGTAGTTGACTTCATTAGTGTTGTCAAAATAAAGCAGGTTTGCGCCTTGAATGGTTTCACAGTCAGATTTGGCGTCTCCCCAATGACGTTCGCTTCGTCCAATGTGGTAACAAGCGTGGCCATGGCGAAAATAGTTTAAAGGACAATCTGAAAGTAGCAAGGGACTACAATATGTGGACAATGACACGTGGCAGATATGTAGAGTAGACACACACACACACACACACACACACGTACGTACAACTTTCAACCACGTCAGTTATAAACCCGCATGAAGTAGGGGGAAGTAGGTAGAAGGGAAAGCCCTACCCTCTACCAATGCAATGCTTATATGCAATACAATAAGTCCACCCCACTTCATTTTTGACTGAGATGAGCTCTCCGCATGAACTTAATTCGTTTCTTTCTTACAACAATCTGTTCACTAGAATCCTCAACATGAAGATACCTGAACACCGCATATAGCGCGAAACCTATGTAACTATATATTTATAGTACCTGTATAATTGACCCGTTTTGTTCCTGCAGCAAGGGGCGCTGTCAAAACACCACCTCAGGAGCCCATCCCCGTATCCCGTTATTTTGATAATTCCTCCACACATAGGTCTAGACACGCCTTTACACGCACACACAAAAACACCCACGCATTTTAACATACCTAATTTTTTGGTACACGCATACTGCTGCGTCTCGGTATCGTCCACACTCCATCTGCCATTGTCAGTGATGTCTGTATACATTTGATGGCCCATAGGTTCTGGCAACACTGTTTTCCAAAACGACCATGAGCTTCCAACGAGCAGGAGATTATCGGTCCATCTGTAATCATCCATTCCTCGATCATTCCTTCCTCCGAGCCACATCGAGGACAGCGGCAAAGCTGTAAAATTGAGATGTAATGTTTTTGAAAAGTCCGTATTTAAAGGTCTCTTGCAGGCTTGCTGCGCCGCGTGTGCCTTCTTTCTCTTATTCGACAGTATAGCAGTAGCATGCCTTTGAATAAAAAATACCAAGGAGGTTTAACGAACAAGCAAATGCTGTATAATCCAGTGCTATGTGTGTAATCCATTATTTAATTTTGCTGAAGAGAAAAAGACATACCTTGCAGTTTACTAATGATAAAGTTTTGTTCTGCCTCTGTTTCTAGAGTTAGCAGGCTTTGACCTTGGCCTACGCATTTGTTGTTAGCATCATCCCAGCTTAAAGGTGGGTGGGTGTATACGTAATTGCAATTATCCGCATATCTTAAACCATTAGCTTCACAGCCTGAAATATTGAGTTTAATCAGAACCAATTAAAGATAAATAAATCGATAAATAAAAAATAAGACCTGTATGCATGGTTCAATTGGTTTTTGTATGTAAATACCGTGTATGGAGAACAAAATAAGGAATTTTCACATCTTGCCAATTTGCTGCAAACTGGCAAGAGGATTACTGCAAACTTCTTTTAAGAGCGTGCTAAACAAGGTAAACTCTCTTATCGTTGCCCCCCTCCTCATTCACAATATAACTTTCAGTTTCAATATCGATTATATAGAGATGAATTTGATTAACCTATGTTATATATATATATATATATATATATATATATATATATATATATATATATATATATATATATATATATATATATATATATATTCGATAAACTTGTGTGTGTGTGTTAATTGAAATCCACCTCCATGTAATTAATATGCATGGAACCTGAAAGTTAGAGTGTGCATGAAAGGGTGGCAAAGATATATATATATATATATATATATATATATATATATATATATATATATATATATATATATATATATATATCAGAGTACATACCAACGCTAGGACCTACGCAAGCTTGTGTGTTACAGCCAATGGTTTGGCTGGCATCGCCGGGACAATCTGGACTTTGAACTGGCGCCGGCGAGTCACAGGCACGTGTCCTGGTTTGAGTGCCACTGCCACACAAATTCGTGCATGGCGACCACGTGCTCCACGAGGACCAGCCTCCTTGTACTGAAACCATGCACAGCGTTGTTAAACAAGTTTTAGTTTTTAAAGTACCAGTAACAGAAAGAAGTAACAACGAGTACAATACCTGCATTATGCAATTTTTTTATTTTACTGTTTATCTCAAACCTACAGATTTACGGCAATGTTCTTGAGAAATTTGTCATTTTTAAACCATTTTCATAATGGAGATGGGGGTTACTTAACTTTAACGGTAAAAATAAAAAAGAGAACTCTTAAACCGGTTTATATGTAAGTGGTCTGCTGGTCCTGTATTGCCCATCACCCTGAATATCAGAGTTAACTGCAAATGGCAGTATGCTGAGAATAGACACTAGGTTCCAATTGACTGAACGGGTGAAGGACATTCATAATTCAAATGCCAACGTTTAGGGATATCATTAATGTATGGCATGTGCCGAGATGGCATAAATATATAAAGATATTAACCGTATACATGTACACATCTAGTCTGGTCCTACGCCAAAAGCCAGTGAAATTTGAGGCCGATGTGATAGTATGTTGTTCGTAATAGATGTCCTAGTCGCGAATTTAGATAAGTTCATTGCGGTTTATTCACTGGAAGACGACAGTGTGCATTGTAGACTAACAAACTGTTCATCTTACAAAAATAAGTCAATGGTGTTAAACACTAAATCTTAAACTAAGAACCTACCATGACAGTGCAAATAACTGATTATGGATTATATTATTATGTTGAATGCAACACCTTTTCTCGTTTGACTGGCCAGTCATTTAGAACGACATCATTAAAGTAGAAATGAAATAAGACATTAAATCCAAGTGGAGGGGTGGGTCCAGCAACGATTCGTGGGCAGGAAAAATTAGGGAAAATGCATAGAGGGTGACACTTTGTGATTGGGTTGTATGACATGAGTTTCAGGTTATATCCAGGTTTTTGTGTTGTTGGAGTGGTTTCTACAGAGCTGCGTTAATACATGTATGTGTACTGGATCTTTGTCTACCATTCGTCAGCTTTGCTCCTTATTTCACATTTGTTTATGATTTACCAACTCTCTTTACTTCTTGGTCTAATAGGTGCCGTGTTAAAACACATCTATTATCCTAAACTTGTGAAGATTTTTTTTTCAGGGAATGAGTCACAACCTCATTCCCTGATGAAGTCTGACTGCAAGCAGACGAAATATTGGCTGGTAAGACCAGACAAATATAAGTTGCTATAGACAAAAGAATCTTCGCAAGTTTATTACAATAACATAGCTAATGAAACTGTTCTACACATCTATTATCCATTTTTGGGTATTTTTCATTAAGGAATTGTTAACTGTCAGCCTATCCAAACACCTTTTCTAGTTTTCTCGGATCTAAACAAATGCTAATCCAGTGAAGCATAAAAGACGCACTTCAGCTGCTAGCTTTAGCTCGCTACTCGTTGTGTACGCGTCTAAATATGATAACAGCAGAGTGGTAAAAGAGTTGTGTATATTTCAGATTCTTTCGGTATGTCAAATGACGCTTGTACGTTTCTCCATAGCAACGGGGCCATAAATCGACCCGTCCTTGTATTGTCAAAACTACCACAATCTGTCACGGGCGTTCCTTGCTTACTTCCGTTGTTAATCACATATACATAGACCTTAATTTTCGTCGACTCTCATGAATTGGGATACCAAACGACTATATTGTTCCTTCCACACAAAAAGCAACTGAAACAAATACACCCTACCATTAGTTTTGCAACCCGTGCGTGTGTCAATAAAAAGTGTCAGTAATTGCAAGATGCGATTGCCATTACAGATCAATGTTTGCATCGTTGTTCACTCCGTCTCTATATTTGTGCACTTATTATGGGGCGTGTGAAGAGTGCTTTTCTTTTGCATCTGGACAAGTTCTAAATTGACATTTTCTAGGTTTTAAAAAAAGGGCTTAACGTTTCGAAATATCACGCCAATTAAATGGCGCGGATCCATTATTATGAAAAGCGAGTGGAAGAAGGCAAACAGTTCACCTCACTGTCACCCCGCAATCTGAATTAATGATTTATTAGCAGTTACTCCCCCAAATTTTGATTTTGTGAAAAGTGGGGATGTCCGTACATATCTCTTTTGTCCTATTTCATGTAGCATATTAGAAACATTACTCTTGTGCATCTTGTCCCAAGGTGATTTTCTTGAAAATCTCACATTTTGGGGGAGAATGATTTTAGTTTGGAAAATGGTAAGCTTTTGGGTATCCCCCCTCTAGCCCCACCATGTTTTTTACGTATAGTTTGTTGTGAAAAATACTCATTTACAGTACTAGTTGCATCGCGGCGTTTACTTGCCTACGGAAATGATGGTGCGACAGTTGGCGGAACGAATAACGACAATGAAGCGGTTTCCACGAAGTCCCAAAGGAGTGAAAACGTTCAGGCTCTATTGTATTGCTTCTCCTTTGAAACTCTCCATTTGATAACTGAATTATTTCGGACACGCACTGAATACGACTGATCACGCGCGAGATATGTTATGTTGATTTAGTTGATCTAATTTCCGTGATAATATGCAATCGTCAATTAAAGTCAATTAGTGTTAGGCTGTCGCTGAAGCGTCACAGTTGGCCAATTCATACCAATTCTTGCTCATCCCTTATTTGGCTAAAGCCACTTATTTAAACAAAGGAAAATTCCCTTCCTGGTAGCATTATGCTACATTGCCTACCGTCACAAACCAATCAGGTTGGTTTCCGGTTATTTTGTGCTATTCAAGTTCGTCCCGCAAGGGTGATTTCAAAGGCGGGCAGCTGTTTTAGAGAATAGGGTAACATTTTATGTCATTTGGATGCAGATTCGTCTCAAACTAGTTGAAAATCTGGAACCTTGCAAAAAGACCAGTGCGCCATACAGCAATTGAGATAAGCCATTTTACAAAACGCTGCAAGAGCGTTAAATTATTTGATCATATATTATCTGGTCCTTTTTGACGATGATAATAAGATGATCCAATTGCCACGTCGGATTTTGTGGCCTTTAAAATATCCTAGAAACTTTATCATCTGCATAAAGAATATATATATTTAACAAATATCCACCTAAGTAAAAGAAAATTAACGCCAAAATAGTGATGCATTTCTTAAAATATATAACATCAGAAAAAAAATGTCAAAGCCATTTTAAATATTCAACAAAAGTACATATTTGTTAGTTTCAATTGCTTTTCCATTTAATCCATGCACTTCGACTGAAAATTTTTTAACAGATGTATAGGAGTTTTAGCAAACAAATTTGTGTTAATCGGACACCCAATGAAAATGTAAGTGATTTATATTTTACAGGGCTATTGTGTCGTAGAACTGATTAGTTTGGGAATTACACAGATTGGAGAAAAAGTAAGAAGAGGTCTGAAAGTAATTGTGCACTGGGCTGGCAACGCAACGTCAAACGTTTGTTAGGAAATCCATAAACTACTTTTATGCCTTTGTTATATCTCTTTTCTTTTTGTCTTTTTATGAGGTTGAAAATGCATTTAATTCCATTGAAGTTTACTATGGAAGCAAAGGTTGAGGAAACTTATTTATAATTCATTATTTTAGCCGTTGGCATACATCACAAACGGTTTTGCATAGTGTTACGCACTTCTCACTACCAAAAGGGCGGCTCGGAGGGATGTTATTTTATTACAGAGGCTGACTGGGAGATGACATATTGTTGTGCAAATTACGTGAATATCCGATGAATATACACCCTTGACCATGGATCAGGTAGAATGATATTGTCATATTTTGGTCGTGCGGAAAAGATTTTTAAAATGTCTACTGCCACTGAAACCTGTACCATGTTTGAATATTTTGATCTGCAGATTTGAAACCCCACATATTATTTCTAAAATAACACATGTATATGTAGTATATTATGTTCATTGCTTAATTTGCAAAGTGGTCACTCAGAATATAGATCTCCCTCCTCGTATCTTGAGTTTATGTCATCTTAAGTATCTCAAACTAAAAAAAGGGGGGTTGTTGTGTCACCTTTTGCGAGACTACAAATAAACGGCAATTAAACGATACGCACGTGCGCGCTTCGTGTGCGCGTAGGCGTGAGAAATACCAGCTGCGAGGCTAGTCATTTAAAGGAATAATTAAATGGACGTTAAAGCAAACATATCATGTTTTGTGGGCAGAGAAGTATAACTTAGTCATAATTAGACTTTCTGGCAGTGAGTCCGTGGCAGTATCCGTGGCAACTTTACAACACTGCCAAACCCTATGCTTTGTTGGTTCACGTACAAAGTACCATCATTATAAAATGAAAAAAAAAACTATTCCATATTTATTGAAGACGCTCTGTTAGTGTTGCATATCCCATTAACGTTTTCCGCAACAAAGAACAAAACGTTTTAGTCAATTAATCCTGTCACATGAGCAAATACCTCTGTTTTGATATGATAACATGGCGCTTCATCACAATCTGTAGGTGTGGATGCTTTAAATATTGCAATACCTACTTTTGTAGTTCTTTTCATGGCCGACATTCATAACGCCCGATGCGAGTCTTGCGAAGACTGCATCCAATAGAGCATACCGCTGCCGGCATCATGCTTTTTATCCAGGCTTGAGATTGTATGAGTTTTTGAAGCTTGTTTGTTTGATTCAGTAGCTGAAGTGAATAGCACAACACAATGTTGGTATTGTAAAATGTAATCTGTTAATGGTGTCTAGGGTATTGTGTATTGCTAAGATGCCTGTATTGGCGCCAATGAATTTAAATTAAGATATTTCTAACGCTTAGTGAAAGGTATCTGAAAGAAATCACTGAAACTGTATGGCCATGCAGGCAGCGTACTTCTGAAGACTTGGTGTTTTCTGTTCCAGCTTCAATTCATTTTAGATAGCTACCTGTACCAGTAAGTTATTTTTACCTCCAATTTCTATAGTAGCTTCTATATATGTACATGTACACTCAATGGACAATAGAAGTGTCACCCCCTGAATCAGAGTAATCAAAGTAGGTAGATCTTGAGTAGTTATGATGCCTGGTCTACTTATAATGTGACTAATGAGTATAAAACCGCTGTACCATAGAATTGAATTGTTGATCTTTTTGTGAAATTTGATGTTAATAAAATGATACCAGGAGCATATCATTCCACAGTCATTTATCTCCCCCAAAGTATTGGTTCATGATCAGTAGGGGTGACACTTCTATTGTCCAGTGTGTGTATATGTACCTTACCTGTGATTTATTATATCTTTCTTGCTGTCTCATATATCAAAAGACTTTTATTGCCATATACATTTAAAATGTTTTAGTTACAGGAAATAAATACTACTACTATCCCCACCGTGAAGCATGTTTTGTAAACAATTGTTGCATGAAGTACGATTGAGTATCGCATGGTTTGGGTATATATGCTTCGATCGATGAAAAATGATATGTGGAACCTTCTGTAATAAGTGGTTTAAAAAAAATATAACTTTTCATAATTGGAAACCTTTTAGCAGAACAAAAGGTGCCGTCGGGTTATATTTCAACGCATTGACAATTTTCTTTTGTGTGTTTCCGACTAAAAAGCATTTGTCCTTCCCTTTACAGAAAAAGGGTATAAAATAATGATGTGAATTGGAGATTAACGTATAATTACATTGTGCGTTTCTTCCTCCACCTAGACTGAGTAATTTAAAGCAGACCTGCTACCTCATTTCGAAATTTGTATTAATGTACTTGGTCATCTTAACAAAGCAATGATTCTATTTCATTATCATAATAATAACAATTTACATTCCCTTTACGAAAAAGGCGGCCCGGAGGGCCGGCTGCTACTTTTATAACAGATGAATATTCGATGAATAAACACCCTGCAAAGATGTTCATATCATATGGAGTGGAACAAAAGCGCCACTTCTCCCACTCTCTATTGACAAATTCGTGTCAATCATGCTTGTCCTGGTAACACCAACAGCAGGTGCGTTGACACTGGACTACAGGACACCGATCGATTCTAAGATACTGATGTTTATTTACAGCATACAGAGGCTCTGATTTCGAAGAGAGAATATTTGTTAACCGTAATAGCGACAACCAAAACCATCCCGTTTGTACAGGTATGCTGATTCACACATGAGATAGAACGACTAAACTGGTCGTAATTTGCCCAACATAAGAACCAAGAACACACGTACGTTTACACTCCAGCAAATGCACACTGCACTGTTAATGTACACATAAAAAGGGTAGGCCTACACGTAGAGAAAGCATCACGTAGAGAAAGCATCATTGCAAACACGATTGTAAACGAACAGAATGAAAAGCTTCAATGCTGTTCTGCAATATTTGTATAAACTAAGCTTTCTAGTTTAAAATTCTCCGTTGAGTTAATGGTTTAGATGTTTGAAGACAATTTCATATATTGGTCACATAATTCTTTTACATAACAATTGTAATGAATATTTTGCATGAAATATAAAAATTGCGGCCACACTTTCAACTTTAAGAGCATGTTAGTGGTACAGGTAGACCTATTCTTGTGTACCATTTGCATTTGAAAATTCCCCATCCATGAAAGAGGCTTTGACAGCCACGGCTGTTTATTTCATTTCCTTCAATCTCCCAAGTAAGGAAGTCAGTCACACGCGCAGAGAGGTATCCATGACGACGGTTTGACCTCCTTGAATGAGATCACGCGAGAGGTCAAGCATTTGCGTGAGTTTACAGTTCCTAGTCGTTCAACTGAAACCCACCTAAACACAATGTGTTTCAAAATACACACGAAGAGTCTTGTCTATTCCCTAACTGCATCACACATGAAGCATAAAGAATCATTTTACATTCAGGTTATATACGCTCGGTGTTGTGACGTTAATTCCAAACATCAGCCTACAATTTCCCAGGCAGCGAAGCGGAAATGATGTATCAACCCATCACTTCTAAAACTTTTGGTTGATCAGATTAATAGAAGCATAAGTGGCAAAGCAAAAATGACTTATTGGCCAGCGTATAATTCTGTTGTCATGTATCATATCTACATCTATTATGCATGAAATAGACTAGTCCCAAGAGGAAAACTTGACTGTAAACATACATGCTTGGTGTAGGCCTACTTGACTGAAAAACCACTTGTAATTGTCTACCAAGAGATGTCTTAACGCAGAAAGAGACGATTTAAGTGCAGTGTATGTTTCTAATTTTCGTGTATCCATGACAAAAGCACTGCGTCTGGTGGGACATCTTTTAATGGGTTTTTTATTTTCGGTTCACTTTTCTTAATTATTTTTTTTATTTTCAGAAAATCTCAATGATATTGGCCTACTGTCTTACTCATAGCCAACTTTTTCAAAACTTATGAATTAACATACTGTCAGTGTGGAGGCATTATTTCGTGGTGGTCAAACTTACTTAGGAGTAGACAGTATAAAGACAAGGTAGCAATATGTTTAATTTAACTGACTATAGAAGATAATGACAGTGGGATTAGAATATCCATTTCGATTTCAGCATTCACTAACGTTTATGTATGTCAAAGCATTTGTTACATGTCAGATGGTATTTTTTATTTACATCGATAAAAGTCTTCCAGGGTTAACATTGGTTTTTAAGAAAAAAAATCACCCAACAGTCCCGCACTTCCGCGCTAATGTTAACAGTCAAAAGGCGTTTAAATAGCAAAGAAATTAATTCCACTGTTTTTTTAAAATTTTAATTAAAATCTCCAAGGTGCACAACACCCAAAACCTTTGACAAAATTACAATTTATAAATTCATATGGGGATCTCAGTTTCTAATGTTTGACTACCTCTGTCTTGGGCTGGAGGTCGGTGGATTTCACGCGAAAGGTTAAAAACAGAAACTTAGACTGGGTTCCCATACTTAGATCGATCCATCTGGATCAACCTAACTCCCTGGGTGTTCACGCAAAATTGCTATCAGCTCAAGAGGCTTAAATGTCTGTCACGCCTACCGAATCAGCTAGGGGTAAAGATAATTACTCCCTAACAGTTTTACTAGGCGTGACAGACGTTTAAGACGGTTAGTTTGATAGCAATTTAGTGAGACTCCCGAGGGAGTGCGAATGGTCTCTTAGAACCCAAAAACGGGTTAGTTCCTAATTTCCTCAACAGATTTAGATGGGTCAGACTTTGGTATTTAAGGGAAACCGCTAAAATTTACAAAATAATTCATTCTTTTGCTTCGTAAAGGCTTAATGCACATTGGACGCTTGTAAAGAGGCAATAGGCAAATGCAAACATCAAAACTTAAGAATATTTGTCAAACACTGGAAGAAATGTTTTAACGCTTGCAAATCTCTTGTGTAAGCCGCCTGCTGATGTAATGGGAAAAAAACGGACGCATTATGCTGTGTTTCAGGCACAATTATCAAATTTCCATTTAATTGCTTGAAGTGGAACGAGGGATATCGACGTGCAGGTTCTGTCGCCTGTATTCGTTTTAGTAATGCGTTCGCAAACAGTTTACCTCATTCTCTGATTTGTCTGTCAAAAATCGTTTTAAGCTTTTCTGTATACAAGGTAATTATTGATCTTTAAGATTGTGAAGTTCAAAATGGAATTTGTCATTAGATCTCACAGACGTGGAGAGTTAATTATTAATAATTCCATGTTTGATTTCCACTTTAATTGTACCTCCAGACATGACTTAGGCAGAAGCGATTTAGACCTGTTATCTAATTAAATTCTCTAGCAATCAGTGTGAAGATTCCAAGTGTCTAGACCCAGTGTCACAAAGAGTCAAGATTCATGGTCTAAGCTTAGACTGCTTTAATCGAATAGCCGACAATGCAAAATCAGCTCTGTGATTTATGCATAAGATCTTTAAGAATTATAACCCCATAATAAATGTTTTTGATATTGTAGTACATGTACCTTCAAGGTCATCAGCATGAGTTGAAACATTCTTTAAGATAAACAATTTGGTCAAAGCTTGGTTCACAGGGAAAAAAACACAAACAAAACTTCAAATTACTTGTAAAACGCAACTTAGTCGGCTAATTTTCAATACCAGATATTACCCCGAACAAATGACGCAGATTTTCTTTGGCCCCTGTACATTACCTGGACACGAGGAGTTGTCCTCGCATATCTCAATCTCCTCCCTCAGCCCATTAAAACAGGCGACCACGCAGTCCCTTGTCCGGTGCCTTATCCCTTGTCCGCACTGGTTGTCACAGTCCGACCAAGGTCCCCAAGCTGACCAAACAAGAGGGCTGGACTCAGGGATCAACTGTATTGCTACAATGAAAGTGTGTTGAGCAATCTATGAGCGAAACTTTTCAACAAAAACTGAAATTTCCGATAGCGTCAGCCTGCAATATTATTATTATTTTTTAATTCTAGAATGATTGAAACGTGAGGCGTAGATATTAAGTAGGGCCTCTTATTAATGCGTTTTCCTACTAAAATATACAGATATAATAAATAATATATTTTAGTATTATGTGACAAGTGAATAGAATAAAGTGAAAAGAATGTAGAATAAACGAAGACTGAAAATTTAAGAGTGAAGGGCATCAACGGTTGTCGGAGATGTAATCGAATAGCCGAAGCTAAACGAAAAAAAGGCAAAATTCGACAAGCGTCCAAAAAATGGAAAACAATAGCTTAATTTGGTCAAAACAACCTACATGATATTAATGGCGACGTGAGTCGTACAAATGAAAATAAGTGGTAGTAGTAGTACAGTAGCACCGGTACAGGAAGAAGAAGAGCAGCAGAAGGGTAATTGACAAAATAATAATAATAATAATAATAATAATAATAATAATAATAATCTTTATTGAAACATAGCAACCCGAAGGTTGAAGTTATATATATGTATATATGTGAACTTTGTTTAATTGCAGCAGTATATCCTGAAGGACAGTGAGTCCTGTGCCCTGTTGGTAAGATGTCAATACATTGGGCGTGGTCTCTGTGTAGGTACATTAGTCTGGGCATAACTCCATAGAACTGTGCAGACCATTCCGTTTGTCTGGCAATGTCTGTCTTTTTCGCGCCATTCTGGCACAGATTTACAATTTTGTAAAACAGTGTTGAACTCATTTTACGCACTGCAAAACCGACCGCTTACATGCAGTAGTTGCCGACATATGGATACTTTTTTGACGGAACCATGCTTCGCCAAAGCCCAGCTTAGACCAGGCCAAAGGAGCACTACCCAATTAAATCACTGCATATTACACAACGCAACAGTGCAACAGACTTGGTAGTCAGTTAACTGGTAGCGAAACACCTGACTTCACATTTCTCCAGTCAGATATCTTATATGAGATCTATTTTATGAAAAAAGAACGCATTTTTACCTAAGCATACCGTTGAAACTGAAATATTCCATATTAAATGTCAAGTCTGTATATATGTCAAAGGCCCGGACCAAACTAGTCCTATGCATAAAAAGCCCAGACCCCATGTTTATTACGCCCTGGCTGGTCCCATTCGTTATGGTGTCTTTGCATTGTTAACAGCATAATGTTCAAGTTAATTGACCAAGTTAATTGGCCAAGCTGCCAGTTTGTTTGCATGGCATGTGCAGGGGATGTCTTAGATTAAGGTACATATTATGATACTTACAGGTGTGGCAAATGAGATATAGTTGTATTTCATTACCTTGATTTTGTAAAATACATCTGAGGATGATACTTTTAAAGATGTTTAAAGAAAAGACATGTAGATTGATTTAGTAACATTTACTAAAGAAATGTTAAATTAAAGGCGAGCTTCATTTGTTAGTATACTTTTTAATTTATTTATTTATTTTTAAAAATGAAATTTATTTAAGTCAGAGAAGCCTGGTCATTTTGGCCCTGTTGCACTCTATAGTCGCTCTCACCTCCCTGGGGAGGATACAGCCCAGCTGCCATATTAGGCACTCAGAGCTAACAAACGTATCATTTCTCCACTGCCAGACCAGACCCCCTGCTTTAGTCCCTTAGTGCTGAGTGCCAAGCGGGGAGACAGCAAGTACCGTTTATAAAGGACTGGTATGTCCCCGGACGGGTTTGAATCCACGTCCTCCCGCTCCGGTGGCGGAAACTCTAACCACAAGGCCATTCGGTCGGTCAATCGTTATCGGCAGTAATGTTGATGGTCATTCGATAGATAACAACTCGGAACCCATCTTTCGTCTGAAAATGTCCACGATAACTATACACTTTTCTTCAATGCCAGCCCCAATAAATACCCCTGTAGAACCAACGCGTGAAATCTTCTGAGAGCAATTCCGTGCAATTTCTATAGGCAGAGTAGTAGAATCGAACTCGTAATAATAGTTGCTCCAATGTCGTTTTGTTCGTGACACACAATCTTGAGCGTCTACAATAAGCAGTGCTTTTTTCAAAGGTTTATTTATAGTTCTACCTAATTGAACTAGCTTGTTGGCAGGGTTCGATTTAAGGACATTCATGTACAGTGGGCTAAAATAATTTCAAGCTGGTGTATCTTTCATAGCAACTCATCGACGTAAAATCTTTTTGTAGTATCGAATTACAGAGCATCAACGTATTGAGACTGAAGTTACATGCACATATAAAAGCTGAATCACTTAAAACTGTTGTTTCTTTTTATGTCTGTACTTAAATAATATTAGGCTGTTGTCAGGGAAATAGTTAGATAAAGAAAAGGGACGCAAACCTTTTGTTTAGTTAAAGCATAAAATCAAAAAATTATCTTTGCTTGCTCGCTTGCTCCAAGAACTTGCTTTTAGGATGGCAAAGATGTTGTTTTTCGACAAATGCTGTGCAGGGCGCCGCAAGACTGTTTGGTTGTGGTAGTTTGGAACAAGACAGCAGTTCATTTGAAAAGAAGAAGGTTAAACAGTGCATAGAAAATAGATAGATAGATTTTGATGCAAAGCAGAGCAATAAATATTCAACGAACTAAAGAAAAGAAACTTGTCACAGAAACAATGTATATGTACAAACAATATCATTGTAGAACAATAAATTTCTGAGCACAAAACCGTGAAATATTCCAATGAAGACCCGTAAAATGCCACCCATTTTCTATCAAACAATTCCCCAACCGTGAATTGTCATCAAGACTTCTACATTTGAGCTGAAGGTAACGTTCATCAAAAGGAGAAATATGGTAATGGTTATTTTACACTATAATTATCAAGAAACTAAAATAAAATTTAATGAGAATTACTACGCTGTATTTAGACTTTAATCACAAGTAATAATAGCTGAATTTCTTACCTAGACAGAGAACCAAAACCACCCAACGCTTCATCGATGCACCGTTGTAGTACTATGGCCGAGATTTAACGTTAAAGTCACTGTCGGCACTAGCCAGTGGTCACTACAGACCGTAGTCCAGCGGTAATAACACTTAACCGACCCATTCACATTGTCCATTACTCGAGGCGACTGTCCAAGCTGGTTGTAGTATTGGGTAGAACAGATACTGCCTTATCGCGATGTTCCTTGATTATAAGTGCAATTTTGCAGGGGTTGGAGGGGAGAAGGTTAGTCTTGATGGTCAAATTACTCTGAGTTCTCTTTAATTAATATAGCTCTCAAATGTGACAAGTCCGAGCGTAGTTTTTCCGTCGTGCAAGCCGCTTTTAGTTCTTGGTTATCGTTAAACTTTTTCGTCTATTGTGTCCCCTCCCTCTTGAGCGACTTCTCCTTGCTGATTCCAACTATTTTTTTTACTGCCTTCAAACACATAAAATAGGGCCCATACCTATTGGGAATTTTTTATGGTGCTTCTCGGTTATTTTTCAATTGTAACTACACTATGAGTATGATGCTTTCCTTTGGTGACGCGTTACCATTGCTTGCTGTTGACAAACAGTTCTGGATCTTATACCTTTCACAAAATGATCTGCGCTTTTTACAAGTTGCAATGTGCCTTAGTCCATTGTCTTCTGTTATCGATGATTTTCCCTGTGTATAAAAAAGAAATAGTGCCTCTTTTGTCCTTCCTTGTTGTGTGCTCTTATTTTACTACTGGGGTATCTTTTGTTATTAATGCCAATCTGTAGTTCTACAAGTAGCGTTGTCCTTCTTGTCTTGTTTCAGCTAAAACTTATCACTCATTGCCAGTCCCTCTGAACGAGAGACACATTTGTTTGATGGTAGTTTATCCAACAGCTATTTGGATTAATTTTCACGTGGGTTGACGCGCTCCAGCATTAACGCGTCCCTTGTTATTGATGTGTCAATGCCAAATGTAAAATCTAGTGTCGGGAAACATTTATCTAGCACNAGACTGAAGTTACATGCACATATAAAAGCTGAATCACTTAAAACTGTTGTTTCTTTTTATGTCTGTACTTAAATAATATTAGGCTGTTGTCAGGGAAATAGTTAGATTAAGAAAAGGGACGCAAACCTTTTGTTTAGTTAAAGCATAAAATCAAAAATTATCTTTGCTTGCTCGCTTGCTCCAAGAACTTGCTTTTAGGATGGCAAAGATGTTGTTTTTCGACAAATGCTGTGCAGGGCGCCGCAAGACTGTTTGGTTGTGGTAGTTTGGAACAAGACAGCAGTTCATTTGAAAAGAAGAAGGTTAAACAGTGCATAGAAAATAGATAGATAGATTTTGATGCAAAGCAGAGCAATAAATATTCAACGAACTAAAGAAAAGAAACTTGTCACAGAAACAATGTATATGTACAAACAATATCATTGTAGAACAATAAATTTCTGAGCACAAAACCGTGAAATATTCCAATGAAGACCCGTAAAATGCCACCCATTTTCTATCAAACAATTCCCCAACCGTGAATTGTCATCAAGACTTCTACATTTGAGCTGAAGGTAACGTTCATCAAAAGGAGAAATATGGTAATGGTTATTTTACACTATAATTATCAAGAAACTAAAATAAAATTTAATGAGAATTACTACGCTGTATTTAGACTTTAATCACAAGTAATAATAGCTGAATTTCTTACCTAGACAGAGAACCAAAACCACCCAACGCTTCATCGATGCACCGTTGTAGTACTATGGCCGAGATTTAACGTTAAAGTCACTGTCGGCACTAGCCAGTGGTCACTACAGACCGTAGTCCAGCGGTAATAACACTTAACCGACCCATTCACATTGTCCATTACTCGAGGCGACTGTCCAAGCTGGTTGTAGTATTGGGTAGAACAGATACTGCCTTATCGCGATGTTCCTTGATTATAAGTGCAATTTTGCAGGGGTTGGAGGGGAGAAGGTTAGTCTTGATGGTCAAATTACTCTGAGTTCTCTTTAATTAATATAGCTCTCAAATGTGACAAGTCCGAGCGTAGTTTTTCCGTCGTGCAAGCCGCTTTTAGTTCTTGGTTATCGTTAAACTTTTTCGTCTATTGTGTCCCCTCCCTCTTGAGCGACTTCTCCTTGCTGATTCCAACTATTTTTTTTACTGCCTTCAAACACATAAAATAGGGCCCATACCTATTGGGAATTTTTTATGGTGCTTCTCGGTTATTTTTCAATTGTAACTACACTATGAGTATGATGCTTTCCTTTGGTGACGCGTTACCATTGCTTGCTGTTGACAAACAGTTCTGGATCTTATACCTTTCACAAAATGATCTGCGCTTTTTACAAGTTGCAATGTGCCTTAGTCCATTGTCTTCTGTTATCGATGATTTTCCCTGTGTATAAAAAAGAAATAGTGCCTCTTTTGTCCTTCCTTGTTGTGTGCTCTTATTTTACTACTGGGGTATCTTTTGTTATTAATGCCAATCTGTAGTTCTACAAGTAGCGTTGTCCTTCTTGTCTTGTTTCAGCTAAAACTTATCACTCATTGCCAGTCCCTCTGAACGAGAGACACATTTGTTTGATGGTAGTTTATCCAACAGCTATTTGGATTAATTTTCACGTGGGTTGACGCGCTCCAGCATTAACGCGTCCCTTGTTATTGATGTGTCAATGCCAAATGTAAAATCTAGTGTCGGGAAACATTTATCTAGCACAACCATGTTTTTCATTGATTATTTATCACATGAAGTGCTCGTGTTTCCTGTCTCTGTAGGCCTATTAAGGTGTTTTTTGTGTGTGTCGCGCTGCAGAGTTGTACTTATATCTGTCACCGACGTGTCCACGTGGCTGCAAGCCTAGCTAGGCTGGCGTTCAAGCCCCAATCCCCTGCTCGAGGTTAGAATATTCACTGAAATTAAACCTCTTCCACTAACCCCTCCCCCTCCCTGCAACTGCTGTCTGTCTGTCTGTCTGTCAATTTAAGTGTCCAGTCCTCATAGAAGATTACCATATCATATGCATGCTGTCCCCCACGTCTTTCAATTCATTTCTATTAAGTTTTACGAAAACCTTTACATGTATCAAGTGACATACCTAGGATACTAAGTGGATATACCAAGTGATATACCAAGGGGGCGGGGGCGCTTTTGTTGAGCAAATAGCAAACAGAAGAAGAGGACAGTTTTGCTGTAACATGTAGAGTACGAGGAAGTGGCTTGGTTTTGTCTCATTTTGCTTGTTTTACCTTTTTTTAGGGAAATGTGAAGGAAAGGGTAACTCTAAAGACTGGGGGTGGGGATGGGGTGTTTTACTGTGCCCTCTAGTTCCACATTTGCATATGTGTAGATGTGTGCCTAGAAGACTCAACTGCATAATTGCTTCGTTTATGGTGTCTAAAAATTAGTGTTTTTCATTGATTTTTGCATTGGCTTGTTCTGTAACGCTATCATCTGCTTGTGATAAGTATTTCACTTTTATGTCCACCAGTTAATAGAATTGTCATTGAATGATTGCCTACTGAATACAATTTCATCTATTAAGCCGGTGTTTTTATAGATTATTTTGTTGTAGAGTAGTTTGCATTTGATCGACGACGTAATTTATTTGTCGTCGCACGTTTTATTTTACGTTGTCCGGTGACATGATTGTACGTTTAGCTTTTTAATCGGCAAGTCAGCATGAAAAGCTCTTACTGAGGTTCCGCCATAGATCGACAGGATTGGTAGTTCGGTGGAAACCGTAGTCCGTTTTCTATTACTTTCTACATGTAACACTCGCCGCAGATATTGACCTCCATACAGGTAATAACCCTTACCTGTACTAGCCACATGAGACCTCAGACTTCCCAGGACTGTCATATCCCCCTCCAAAATAATAATAATAATAAAAATGATAAAATAAAAATAAAATCAAATAAAATGAAAAATAAATTAATTTATAAAACAATGCCACATATTAATCACACGCCATTAAGTTCATGTACATGCCTTACGCATGCTTCACAGAATGCAAAGAAAATACAACCTTGAAAGACGCGCCAAAGCTACTGCGACATATAGGCTACCACGAGCGTAGGCGGTAGGTTCGTTTCCTACGTAGCAGAATACACTGGCCTGCAGGTATGGTTTAGGTGCGTAATTTTGCCCGTATTTTCCAGGCTGTTGCGGATGACTGTTACAACACATTAATACATATTGGAACCTTTAACTTCTTCCCTGAACTAGTGGGCGTTTTTCATTGATTGTTTTGCACTTAGCTATAGATAATTCTACCTCCGGTAGTCAACACTTTTTTTGTTTCAAAGGAATTGATGATTATTTTTCAATTTGCGCGATTCACAGCTGTCATGTTGTATACTGACGGTAAATTACTCATTTAGTATTTTCCTAATTGATTTCATCACACACGCGCGCACCCGAGCACGCACGCAAACACGCACGCACGGACGCCTCTAGTGTCACCTCCAAACCATAACAAATTTAAAATCAATTTTCTTGTGACAGGTTGCAAGCGCTAAATGATGACCCAAAGTAGTCTAATGATAATACCTCAACGGACGGGCAAACACACACAGAGAGAGAGAATTACGTTGAATGCCATTTCAACGTACATCGATCGAAATATGGTCGCACGTGCTCTCTTGCAAAAGCACTCTTAGAGTTCGAAGGAGGTGACCAGCTTTGAATGAAAGTCACCAGGTGAATTCTCTCCTCGGAAGGTGGCGAGTAAACAAATACACCTGTGACAATCTAACTTCAAAGATCCCCACTTAAGCTGTCCGAATAATATGCATTAAACACGAGGTAAATTTTGCAAACATGCCCTTTCATTAGATGATAGTAAGCAAATAAACACGTTTTACTGTAAGTGCTGTAAGTGCAGGCAGTCATTTTAATTGATATTTGAAACAGCTCGCACACTAAATATTGATACTAATGATTTTACCATAATTTTGTTGAACTGAATCACTGAGAAAGAGAGAGAGAGAGAGAGAGAGAGGTCGCACAGCATGCTTACTATCTAGAGGCAGCGCGGCAGACCGTTTCAAATGTATGGGACGGCCAGTACAACTTCCAGATTCAGATAAACACTCCACCATAAATGAACTATGAATCATGAGTTAGAAGATTTATTTGTGCTTCTACTGTTTACTAATTGTGTTAGATTAATAAACGTAAATAAAATTGCCAACACGTAGTTTCCCGTGCTAATGGTCTTAAGTGATGAATACAGGTTTGATGTATCTGGCCATAGTTAATTAAATAAACGTGTCAATAATTTGTCAGTAATAATTTCGGCCTGACATTAAACGCAACAAAAGACAAAAGCAATTAAAATATCCCGTGCGGAAAAAATAGAAATAGGAATGGGAGTACGGCAAAAGAGGAAAAGGAAAGCCAAAGACGAGATCCACAGACAATATAAGAGAGAATATGAATGGCAGAAGAATGACTGAGATATACAGAAAGACACAGGATATTAGGCGTTTGGGGGCCAAAGCGGTTTACTCTGAGCCTCCTGTTATTTGATTGATTGATTGTCAATAATTTGACATTTACCTTCTATAAGGCCAAGATAATTATTCTCAAACATGGATATAAGGAAAAACTAGACTTCTACAGTGGCATATACACGGACATAAAAGATGTCCAGAGAAATTCTTTGGTGATAGACAAGATTAATGCTAAATTAATATTTTTATAGATTTCCAGGTCGCTTCGGGTGAGGCATTTCAGACTGGATTGTGTTAGAGGAGACAAGGGGTTGCAAAACACAATATAATATGCGGGAAATTCTGGAAAATTACCAGTAATGTACAAATGATGTAGGCTTTGAAACTTTTCACCAAGCAAAGCATCCCTACGAAAGGAATTATGTCAAAGTTTCTAATTTTCATGTTAACAATCTTAATATACATTTTAAGGAAAATTTGGGAAAAAATGGCTTTATCAGAGACAAGGTTATGAAATCAAAGACTGATATACATAGAAATTCCATTTGTTAATTTAAAAAACAGTTTGTAAACCAGACCATGGGTAGAATGGTACCACTTCAAGTGAAGAAGGAAGCAATGTTTCAAATATCTCAAAATTCTGGGTTAAGAATTCAAAATTGAATAGGTAAACTGAATATTTTTCGGCAAGCACGTTTTGGTAGCATTTATAAACGTTTTAGTGATGATTATAACTCACTTTGAATCATGAAACATCCATGAAACAGCTACGCTTCGCTTTTGTAACAATGAAGAGCGTCATCATCTTGATGATGCTTTACAGTATGACAACAGTACAGTAAAAATGGTTGTTGGGTGAATCTTTTTATGTTCCAAAGCAAGTGACGGGAGGCAATCGTTAGAAGAAGGGACGCCTTTACGGGTTATAATAATAATAATAATAATAATAATAATAATAATAATAATAACCTGAGTTTAAGGCACATGTAAGTACAACATATATTATTGAAATCAGTTTTGTTTTAACAGGAAATAAACCCTTTATTATCGTTCTCGGGAAAATCAAGTGGAAATCGCTCAAACCCAGACCAACATGCAGTATAATAGAAACGCACTTTATGGCGACTTTTATCACGGGACCGTTTCCCTAGTGAAGAAAGATGCGCTTTTTTGCCGTAGAGAGGACGTGCTTTTTGTCACAAAAGTATATTATTACCATGTAAATTTGGTCTTTAAAGTATTGTTTCAAAATAAATTGAATAAAATTAAAGTCAACAAATAAAACAAAGAACATAAATTGATTTTTTTTCTTCGTTTAATTTTATAAAATTCATCACAAACACTGTTTGATTAACAACTTCAAATTTCATTTCCCTGCAAATTAAAATGCTGTACTTTAAACAAGTTCAATTCTGCTCTGCCACTGGGACATGCTAGTCTAATACAAGTCAGTATTTATAATCACTTAAATATGAAAATAAATTACTAATTAGAATTAGTTCTATAAGTTCACCATAACAATTTGCTGTAAGAATCATTGAGCAACAAAATCATAACAATTTCATCGCTTCAAAATTTGGCA
This sequence comes from Lingula anatina, assembly GCF_001039355.2. The sequence goes on from NW_019775435.1 coordinate 190,397, forward strand.
CTGGTATAAAGGAAATTTCTTTTTTTATTTGCAAGTTATTTGTATTCCAATAAGTAATGATAACCTGTAAAACATTCCTTATAATGTTCAATTACAACACTTGCACATTCAGCAATTCAAGTTTTAAAATGTCTTTATCTAAGATTGTCTGATGATGAATACTGAGGAAAAATAGTTATAGTTAATGGGTGGCAGGTACACATAGGTTCACTGATGCTCCTTTCATAGACTTTAACTATTCCTTTCAAAAATGAAAAAAAAAACTTCAAAAGAAAAGTGAAAAGTGGCGTCAAACAATGTTTCAAAATTAACATGAACTAGCCAAAATTTTTCTTTTTATAAATTGTTTCTGGTGATCACTCTACTTGAAATCTTCTAAGGTGATAAATTCATCACAATTCCCACTGAATAAGGTTCTATCTTCATAATTAAACTCTGTAACAGTTGAAATGTTATCATACCAATGTTATGGTATTCTAATTGATCTTCCTATATCTGCACTTTCCCTCTTTTGTAAAATTACACCTTAAACAATATTACCCAAATGTCTGTTATTAACATTCACATATGTCATACACAGGCTTAATTTCACCATACATATGGCTTTAAATGGAGACAAATAATTCCCAAAATCTCTGTCATGAAAATTTGTTTGAGCTAATTCTGAAGTCATTTTTTATTTTGGTAAAAAGTTGTGGAGAAAAATATCTCAAACCTAAAAATCCCACTTTAACCCAACAACCATGTGCAGATAAAGTTTTACCGTAAAAGTGAAAAGAAATTTTTAATCAGATATTAAGTTGTGTGGTCAAAGTGCAAAAATAACATACTCTATTCGTGCAGTAAAATTATTTTAAAAAATCGCGAAGTTTTTACATCAAAATTCAACACAAAGCCTCTCTTTCATGTTGACTGAATAGAATAATTATTATAGATCACATACATCCTTAAGTTGATACTCGTGCTTCAGATTAAATAATGTCAAAAACATCTGTAAACTAACAGCTTGTGATTAGTAGAAGCATTTCTTGCAATTCACCCCAATGTCTCACACAACAGTGCTTCTGGGGACAGAGGTATATGCAAACAAATAATAATAAATAAATTACTGTAAAAAATTATCCCTGCGTACTACATAATACAGTAAAATATCCTCAATTACCATTTTATCTTTGCCTCATTTTGCTCCTGAAAACTTTTTTCTCTTTGTGCCCCTCTCTTCTTTACAAAATCATGGTCCCACCATGCCTTTCAATCAGCCGGCGTCCAATCTTTCTAGACATATTTTTCTTTTGATTTGATGCATGTCAAAGAACTTGTATTTTTTCTAAATTATTATCTCAAAATTGTCTCAAGGATTACAACCAATCTTTTGCTGAAAAAAGTCCTTAAAATATCACATTATTAGTGCTTTTGTTTTTGTATCCACATGGCATCCTCCTTCTGGTCATGTTCTATAAACTCAATGCTCACTGGTTATCTCATTGGTCATCTTTTGTAAAATCAAAGTTCATTGGTCATCTCACTGGTCATCTTCAGCCTTGTCTTTATAACTTACTTTGCACCCCCTTGACCAATCTGGCCTTCAGTGACCATATGTCCTACAATGAAAATACTCACATTATAATAAAACATGTTCTCATTCTGAATAGTTACATTGCATTAGATATTTAAATTCCAAGAAATGGCTAGAATTACTCCTGTAAGGTGTATTAGAATTTAGTGTGTGTGTGTGTGTGTGTGTGTGTGTGTGTGTGTGTGTGTGTGTGTGTGTGTTTTTTTTTTCAATGTTTTACGCTTGAATAACTCGGAATCCAATCATGTTACTAGATATAATTTATATTCAGGTGGCACCTCAAGGTTAAACCAAGGTTGTCCAAAATTATCATTTGTAATTCCCTACAAAATTTCATGGCATCCAAGCCATCATATTTCAAAAACATTTATAAAAATCCTTGTTTCTGACAGAATGCACTTACAGAAAACGTGACCTGCACGTCCTTTCCAAGTCTCCTCTCTGCAATCTTCTGGACCTCGTTAGCCAGCCCTGACTGACTGGTGCCTGTCACATCGATATACTCACAGTCAGAAGACGCATAGTGGCAGGAGATGGACTGGAAAGAATGAATATAAAACACACTTAATAAAACACAAAAACCAAATGAGTCAGTAACTTTGATAAAAAAATCTATTTATGTCAGATTCAACATAAAAACTCACTTTTCTAAACCCTTAACACAAACAGGTCTACTAATATTTATGTTAGATTCAACTTAAAAACTCACATTTCTAAATCCTTAACACAAACAGGTCTATTGACAACAGATTCAACAAAAAAACTCACTTTCCTAAACCCTTTCGTCCTGTTCATTCCTGACCCATGGATAAGAAGCGGGTGGAAGAAAACAGTATCTCCTGGCGCCATCTCCAGGTGAACTCTGGGGTGATCTGGAGAATAGTCCTGAATACCATGATACATCTTGTTTACACCACCCTAGAGAGGAAAAATGTGAAAAAAAATTTTTTTTTTTGAATACTGATTCACAGGGCCGTTGTCTTTGATAATAATTTGATAATAATATTCACAAATGTGTATGTACAAATACATACCTACATGTGCCATAGCATACAAAATACATGTACGTACATTAAAGAATTCAAACATCACATTTTTTTTCAGTATGAACAAAAACAGACTAAGATTAAAGAAGAAGAAGCTGAAGAAAAAATCAGGCCCAGAAGTATATCAGATAAACACAGGGACATTCTCTTCACTAAGTGAGAAGCTCCCCATGTGCCGTGGCTTTTATATATAAACCCAAAGCAGGGTCCTAAAAATAATACACAGAATGACAAATAGATGGTGCCATACACAACATATCTGACAAGTACCTCCCACTTGGGATAATCATGCACCAGCAGCTCCCCCTTGTGGGTCCCAGGCAGCACCACCAGGCAGCCATTTTGGCGGTTGACAGGCTCCATGGCGGTCCACGAGCAGACAATCCTGTCGGCGGGACGGAAAGGGAAGTAGTGAAGGTCCTGATGCATTGGGTGTCTGGAGGATTTGGTGCCTTGAAGAATTTTAGATATTACATTATAATTACTCGGTTCATAATATGACAACGCATGCACACACCTGCACATACAAAAATAAAACTAAAAAATATACATCAAAGACAAGACACAGCCATATGTTTATGTTTTCACTTGAAAGTTATTTAAATACAATGCAAATCAATGTACGTAAATATGGCAGGTTATTTATTTATTTTTTTGTGGGGGGGGGGGGGATAAAAATGGTATTTTTTTTTACTCAAATATATATTTTTACCAGTTACATATAAAACAATGACATAATAACATGGCTGGATAGGTATGTAATATTAAATAAACATAATTTACATACGCAATCTCTGAATATGACTTAATCTTATGCTGGTTAATCAGAAACTTGTTATGTTATATTGTTTGCCTTATCAGTTGGCAAAAATTTATAAATCTGTAAACAATCAAATCATCAGTTTGTCTGATCAGTTTAAAGATCAAATACCACTGATTTGAAATTCTGATCTAGACACTTGTACTAGTATGCAACATTTGATGACTGTTGCAAAATTCATAATTTAGAAAAAAAAAAAAAACACAAGGAATACATAAAGAACAATATAAAATTTCAAAATTTTGAAAATAAAATACACATATCAAGTCTGGAAATTATAAGCACACTTTCTTTCACCTGGGTCTGGAGGTTTGTTGATCAGCATAGTATGCATGGCCATTATGTTTGGTCCAAGGAATGCTTCAGCATACTTTGTTACCTGAAAATGTAAGGAATTTTTTTTAAAATCCCACATGAATATATTTCTGTTGTTATTATTAAGAGGGAACAGATACACCTTCAAAGTTTTTGACAATTCTTCAACTTGGTATCTGCTAAATGTTGCAACTTTTTTTTATAATTTCTAAATCTGATTCAATTTAAGTAGGAGTAGTCAGTAAATAAGCAAAAATAACAAAAATTCACCATTTATTAACATGTGTAAACTACCTCGGGAAGAGAACAATAACTAAACAAGACAGGGTCCTCTTGAAAGTCCTGTAGTTTTGTGATAGCTTGCTCCCCAGGTACAAACTCGGAACTTGCAATGGCCACATCCCTCATGATGGTAATATTGGGCACAATTACTTTCTTCTCACATATTTCTTGGAATCTTACTCTATAAAAACAAATAAGTATTAGAGCCATCTTTATTTCTTATTATACTATAAAATAGAGATAAGGCTATGATGCTAATGAAATAACAAATATGTATAACATTATAAATTAGAATAGTATAAATTGACATTTAATTTTCAAAGTCAATTAGCATAATTTCAACAATGGTTGACTAAAAATGTCTTTAGTTAGTCAAAATGTTGCAATTTTATGTAAATGCATAAACTGGCAAGTGACCCTTATTAAATACAGTATGTATATATTTGAAAATATCTAAAAGTCCTCTTTAAAGTTTCATTTATTGTACCTCTGAAGTATGCAATAATAATAATAATAATAATAATAATAATAATAATAATAATAATAGATTTTAAAAATCTTTGGAATCTATAGCTCACCTGTACTTCTCTAGCTTGTCTTTACTGACTAATTTAGGGATAACAAGAAAGCCATTGTCTTCATAGAATTTCCTTTGAGCATCTGTTAATACTGAGTTTGGCAAGGTGTATCTGTAGTCCCCAACAGATGATTGTGAATAGAGCCCAGACGTAGGATGTAATACCTGGAAATCAAGAGGGCATAAATATAGGCATTAAAGCCCGATTCATTGAAGAAACGAGATGTTATATTTGAATATTTCCATATAAATAGTTAAAGATGTTTTCGTTTATGATAGATCCATATATTTTGATTTACCTGTTGACCATTTTGTCTGTTAACAACTGAAATACCTGTTCAGGTGAAGGTGTACCTCATTTTTTAAATTTTATTTTATGGGGGTGGTGGTGCTAAGAATATGCATGATGTACAAGGTATAAAAATCTATTTTGTTATTCTTGTATAAAATAATTTGAAAATGCAAATAAGACTCAAGATACCTCCTGTTTGAAACTGAAAACGTGAACAACTAACATTTTTTTATCTCTTGACTTAATTGTGGCTCTAAAGTAAACCTGTGAGAAAGCACGTACATAAACGAACAGCTGTAGAAATGGAAATCCCAAATTTTAAAGGAGTTAGACAGTAAGAAGAACGATAAAAGACGGAAGTCTGAAAAGACAAGAAGTTCTACGTGACACAATAATTTATATGTCACGTATTACCGTATGTCACTCGCCAGACAAAATTTTAATACAAAACTCGACTTGTTTCGTTCTTGAGCAAAGCTGGCTGCAGATATTGAAAAACTTTGACGATATACATGGTAGATCTAAATACAATCTACGTAGCTATTCCAACCTGCCTACTTACTGGGTTTGCTTCAGCTGGGTGCAAATTCCTCCGCACGCTCTTCAACTTGTCAGTGGCCATATCTGCGCTCACATCTCCTTCCAAAGTTTGCATTATACGGGCACTTTGCGGTAGCAGACTTTCAGATCTCATTTGATAAAAGAGTGGGATCATAATTTAATATTTTTGTCTTTTTTAATTGTTTTGACAGAAAAGTTCACTAAATAACCCAAATAAAAATATGTAAAATTATGCTATTTTTCATATAATACCGTGTTTATATTGAGTTTTATGGCATTTTGACAGTAAAATTACACAGCCGAAATGAAATCCCGCATCCGGGCTCGCCATCTGCAGTAGCATCGAATAGCAACCAGGGAATTGGAGGTTTGTGCAAATGTTTTAGATTTTATTGTGCATTTTATAACACATATTTACTACTTTGAATCGATTGCATTAGCGTTTGATCTTCACGAGGAGCATAAACGTCAATTCAGTTAAACCATTTTTTCATAAGTCACTGGCTTACTTTCTTTTTAATTGTTAATTTAATCGATCATCGTTATCGAGCTGTCAGAAATTAATGCCACAAAACTATTCAACCTCAGTGCACGTACTAGTGAAAACTGTGGTGACTTATACAATTATCTGGTCAAAAACGTAGCCCTAGGAGGGAAACGACGGGTGGTGAGTACATGAACTTCCCACAAACGTGTTCTTAAAATTTTACACATTCTGCTATTATTTGGTATCTTGATTTTACTTAGGGATCATCCAATTTTATCAGAGGTCACCCAATTTTATCATGACATTTTTACAAGTGTACAAATCATATGCTTGGGGTGGGGGTAATTCCCTCTGTATGCTTTTGAAATATAATATAAATGGTAATATTCACCCCAGGGTTTTGTTGGCAACAGTCAGCATTTTTAGATTTTCACCTTATACTGGGTACATGTACTCACTGAAGGGGTAGTTAAAGTGAAAGTGAAAGTCTTCGCTTTGTAGACTTGTGAAAATTATAAATATTTATAATCAAAATGGATGACCTGAAAAACCTGTCCCTGCCAGGTAGGCCGCAGCATTCTCATTTTTAATACACTATTACAGGTACTTATTACATGTACAGTGCTTATAGTCTCAGTCAATTACTTTTTTGACAAAGTTTTCATAAACCCACAGTGAAACATATTTGGATAGTTATATAGATTTTTGCTACAGGATCAATATGCACCCTGGGTTTGAGAGGTCACCAGAAAATCACAACTATATGTATTATGTGTTTATTATTATTATTATTATTATTATTATTATTATTATTATTATTATTATTATTCTGCAGTACCAGTATCTGATAATAGTGTGTTTACAGTGGCCTCTGAAATTCAGGGTGATATTGAGGAAATGTCTTAGGAGGTCAGCTTAATGATGCTTTGGTGATGGGAATATATACTCTACTGTAGGTAGTTGTTTCATAAAAATTCTCTTCTGGTGGACAATCCAATAAAAATGGATTGGAAGTTGTTCTAATTTTCATTTATAAATGTATTCCCCAGCTGACAATAACAGTAAAAAAAAAGAACCTGGTGGCAACAGAAGTCTAGCAGTATCATCATGGGTTGTAGATGTGCTGGTTTCATGTTGGCACCCTAGACCTGTCATTGCCAGCTGGCACAGCATCATGGACCCAGATTTCTCTGTCACCAATCCAGAGAATATTGACTGGGATGCAACGGATGAGGATACTGCAAATGCTCTGAAAGGTATATTTTTTTAGCATGGAGATTTATAGAAAATTGTTGTTGATGATGATGGGTGGATCTGATGCTTTTAGTTACTATATGTAACCCATGGTAAAATATAGATTTGCAAGAAAGGGGAATAATATAAAAAAAAAGTCTAGAAAGGAAAAACCAGACACCTTTCAATTATTTGAAAGTCTGTTTTAAGAAAAAATATGGGCTTGATTATAAATCTTTTAAATTTATTTATTTTTTATTTTAAAGAATTGAGTATATTTACAGGCTAGCCATGGGACTATTTGAATTGGCCTTTTAGTGTAAATCAAACTTTAGTAGATACAGAAGAAATGGATAAAAGTTTTGGCCAAGATTTAAAATATTTAATCTAGAATCTATTTAATTTATGTGATACAGAGTTTTGCATGAATAGAAATTTAGAATTTGGTATTGGACTTGTAGATGTACTACATGTACTACTATTTGGTGCTTTATATTTTACCGTTCCTAGACCATGGTGAAATATTGATTGCCAAAGCTATTTTCTTCATTCTCTGACCACATAAATGTAATGGCAATAGTAGATAATGGGTTTTCATCAGTCATTCTGAATGAGAGATACGGTAGTTTTTCAAAAATTTCAAACCTCACTTATTTCAACATTTATTTTTTTCCTGGATTTCTTTTTTTTTTAATATACACTCACAGTCTTTTCTGGATTGTACAAAGTTTGCTTTCCAAAACTTTCAAATCATCCTTTGGGTTTTTTTTAATTTTTTGGAATTATGATTTTCAGTAATATTTTTTTTCTCTTTTTTTTGCAAATTTTCTGATTAATTACTGTATTGGGTATATGTAAAGACAATACATTTAAAAACATGAAGGGTTGGCATCAGTTTTCAAATCGACTGCCACTTTGTAATGATTTTGACCTTGAGATTTTCTTTTAGTGGAAAGATATAACATGAAGTGATCTATATTCTGTCACCTTGAGTTTCTGCAAAAAAAGTGCATCATTCTAGAAATTCAAGAAAATTAATCAAACAAAGCTGCTTTTCAAACTTTACCTGTAATTTAGTGCCATAAATCATTCCAGTAAGTTTGAGGATAATACGTCATATGGTCCTCCACAAATTGCACTAATGGTGAAAAGTGCACAGCAACAGTATGCTGACAATGACAGATGTAGGTCATGGAATACACAAATACACTATGCCTCTGGCATTTCTAGTATTTTACTATTCTCCTACATAATCATTGGTATTGCAATTAGTATTATAAAACGAACACTTAATTAAAGTGGAACCTGGGCTTATTATTAAAAAAAAAAAAAAACTGGAATAAAGACGATACGTAAGACATATGACACATTAAATTTCAAACATCTGACATCCGTAACAGTTACTACTGGGATATCTCACCCCAATCAGCCCAATGAAGGCACCCTTATCTGAAGGGACCCTCTCACAGGGATTTTCACCAAAGGCATTTTGCCTATTCATTGTTCGTATTAGAGCATCTTTGTCTAGAGGAATCCTAATTGACTCACCAAAAAACGTCTTGCAGGTTCCCATCTTACATCCGTAACAGTTACTACTGGGATATCTCACCCCACTCAGCCCCATCACCCTTATCTGAAGGGACCCTCTCACAGCGATTTTCAACAAAGGCATCTTGTCTATTCATTGCTCGTATTAGAGCACCCTTGTCTTGGGAAATCTTAATTAATTAATTGAGTCACCAAAAAGCATCTTGCAGGTTCCCATACTCTTTAAAAAACAAAATGCCTCTCATGAAGTCTTTGTATTGAAAAAGCAATAATTCACTGATATATGTTACTTTTCATCTGCTCATTTTAATTACTTAACATGCTCGTTCCAAAAATTATATTTATTGTCCACACAGAGAATCCATTCTGCTCAATATGCCCGCATTGAACAACATGCAGGCATCTCTGCAGGAGAAAACTTCCATTACATGAAAAGAAAAATAAATACACATTAGAACCATTTCTGTAACGTGTGTGTGTGTGTGTGTGTGTGTGTGTGTGTGTGTGTGTGTACTGAACTGTAACAGGGTTATTTCAGGCAATTAGTATATTCAGGACTTATACCATTAGTGCAGGTCACCTAGCACTGCCGATATTAACGGGCTGTTGCCATAGTGAAGACAGTTCTTTGGCCTAAAGAAAAACTACGTTGTTTTTCCTGGAAATTGATTTTTTGAAACAACCAGAAAAGGATATGCGTAAAAGAGGTTGATTATTAATTTATTGTGATCCAAATATCCTTCACTGCACTTAACTATTCTTCTTAACCATTGGACTCCAGCTTCAAGTAAGAATATGTACTTAACTCTATGACTGGGTTCCCATATCTAGATATATCTCACAGGATCAATCCATCACCGAGGGGTCTCTTGCTAAATTGCTTTCAGCTTAAGCAACTTAAAATGTCTGACAAGCCTGTTGAAGCTGCTGAATGATAAATAATTACCCCCTATCAGCTTTAGTAGGTATGACAGGCATCTAAGCTGCTTAAGTTGATTGCAATCTAGTGAGAATCTCCTGGAAGATAGATCGATCCATAGTTAGTATGATATGGTCTGTGAATGTTTACATGTAGTATATTACGTTTAGTATATGCAAGTACAACAGGCTTACATGTATATGCAATACTCTGACACTCTGAGAACTAAAAATTTGTTCATAGTTCCAAGATTTGAGTTAATTTCATCTAATATCAAAGAAAAAATCCATTTCATAAGGATTGTTTAAGATAAATGATAATCCAAGTTATCAGGCAACGATTAATGTTTATTTAACAGAACAGTCATGTATTTTATTGGTATGAAGTCTATTGCAGACCCTTATGCAGTGCTGGACATTATTTTTTCAGTTAGTAGCTACTGAACGCAACCAGGACCAGCGGTTTGGTTGCTGTACCAGATTTAAAAAAAATTCCCCTGGGGAGGGAGGTTACCTAGCATGCAATGAAAAAACTTTATTTTAACTGGTATCTCAGATTCAAAAAGAATGCCAAATAAAAGGTTTTGCCAGTTTCTCTGCTTTTTTTACAAAAAGAGTACAGAAAATTTAATATATACTCTGTATGCTATCTTATAATCAACACAAAAAACTACTGCACACATTGTCCAGAGGAGCCAATCCCATAAAACACACTGTAAAACCTACATTTAGTACAATAAATAAAAAAATATTCAAAATGGAATCGGATGCATTGTCGGGCAGCTGCTGGTCAAGATTTGGTTGCCTGAGTTGTAAAACACAACCACCCAACCCTTAATGTCAATCCCTGTTTATTGATTGTACTCATTTCCAAATTATTGTAATTAATTATTATTTTATTAGTGTAACATTAATTATAGAACAGTGAGCATACCTACATGTTCCCGGTACTTTCAATATCGCACAGTCGAATAAACAAACAAATCAATTTCTTGAGACAGTCCCGGTTGTAAACTAAAGGTCATGTTTAATGTAGTTGTCCTTCATTTTGATAAATAGGTAGCTTCAAGCTTCCTTGGTTTAAGCAGGTGAACTGAGCATGTAGACATGTTGATTTGTGAGTTATATGGAAAGGCAACGGCCTGAGCTACATGTTGAAACATGGGAGTTGCTGTTGGAAGTGGTAGGGTGTAATTGTTTATGTATATAAATAATATATTATGCATTAATCATTGCATTTGGTGATTTAATTATTTAAAAGCATGTCCTATTATTACTGTACTCATAAGGTGTGCTTATTTTGTAGAAATTCCCTAGCAAAATGTGAAACATGCAGTTTATTTCAGCAAGGTCATGTTAGATTTTTTACTTTCAAATTGACTTTTCATTTCAGAAATATGGCATGTTTGTCTTTCCTTAATATTTACGTTTTGATACAACAGTTACATTGGTTTTTTTCTTCTAGAGAGGGAAACGAAAGTGCAAATTAGGTCATGTTTGTTTGTCTTTTGATATGTAACCCAGATTTTTAACAAAGGCATATTTCCTCTTATTCTGGAGAGGCGCTATATGTGTCTAGACATATTAAGCCATAATACTCGTGTGCTACTGCCATTGCCATTCTGGCGCACTTTTCTTATTTTAATAAAGCACTACATTGGGAAAATATCTTACTTATTATTTTAAGATTTATAAGAATAGTTTACAGCATTAAAACACATTTCTGTTAAAAACATTGCGATTGGATTATTATTATTATTTCTTTTTATTATTATTATTATCATTATTATCATTATTATTTGCTTTATCCTCTAGCACTGAAACCAAAATCCAAGTATGGTTTCTTTTCTAACAAAATCCGTGGCACGATCTCGGAGGAGAAGATGTGCTCCATGTTCTGTGGAGGACAGAAGTGCAAGTACGAATCGGACACATTCTGGAAAGAGGACGAGATGGCAATCACAGGGCTCTTTTCTCACTGGTAAATAGTAATCTCTGCCCTTGTACCTTTATTTGGTAAGGGAGACTGGGGCTAGTTGGACCCCGGGGTAAGTTGGCCCCCCATCAAGTCTCTTTAATGAAGTTACTTAAAGATGCTAAATTATTTCATTTGGACTGGCTGCCGACGCTTTCTTAGCACTATTGGATATGGTCACTTTACAAAAGGATGTGATCAATTCTTTTACTCCATAGTTACTTTGTCATAAATTGATTGGGGGGGGGGCTACTTACCCCGGGGTCCAACTAGTCCTGACTCCCCTATTGTTTGTTTGATTAACCAACTGATCCATTGTTGGATGGCTTGATGATTGATTAATTAATTGATTGATTGGCAGATTGGTTGATCTATTAATTTTCTGTCAGTCAGTTTGAATAGTCTGATTGTCAGCATGAACATGTGACATAGATGGTAACTAAATCAAATGGTTCCACATATACTGAAACACAACATGGGCCCAGGGACAAAAAATCAATAATGTTGTCAGCACAAAATGCTGTTACCTGTCATAAAGGAAGTTACATTTTGTACCTTTGTCTACCAACAAAGGGGGTTATGTATTCATCTTTATCAGTTTGGCTTTTAGAGATGATTATTGATGTGGTTGTAAAAACTACAGATACTTCGTTTGCAAGATTTGGTGCAATTTTAAGGATAGACAATTATATTCAAGAGGGATAGAGGCGAAATTACTTTTTTCAACTTAAACCAAGTCTGATTTTTCGTAAATAACTCTTTGTTGCTTTTTTTCTTGTCAGAGGTCTGTGTTCTTTGGGTGTTTTCTGTTTTGGGAGATAATTGGGTTTGTTTACTGACTATTAAAGGTACATGTACCAAACAGGAAACAATATTTTTTCACAGCAAAACAAAAATGAATCTTTTTGAGCGAGTCCCATATATACCGGTATTACCCTGAGTGTCAGAGCAACGTAAAAGCTAGCTTGCTAAATATACCTTGTGGTGGAGTCGCTACTATGGGTTATATATGAAATCAAGATCGAGCTGGCAATACCGGAATCTAGAACCTAGAAATATATTTATAATGAGAAAATTCATTGGTACAGAATGGTACTTGACAGCCAATGATATGATTGTTTTTCTTGATTTTATGTTTATTTTACTAAAAGGTACTATTTAAAGGGTACTTTTATGCTCAGTTACAGTTACATAAGGCTGTACCAATGTATCAAATAGGCAAGAAAATCAATAACATACGGCCAGAGGTGTAAAGTGTTTTTCTGTCTCTTTAATTAATAATTACATTCTTGATTAAGTTTTGATAAATGATTTTAGATTCTGTCCTTACACAAACACAACTTGGAATTTCTAGATAACCAAAGAAATGATCCCTGTGTGAGGTTAAGATGGAAAAATCAATATATATAAATTCTTTCTGATTGAAGCCAAGTAATAGGGTATGTGGTTGCCTTGGTTTTTTGTTTGCTTGTTGAGTGGTGAAAATTCTGCAGGGTTAAACATGAAACATTTCTCGACAGTTTTGATATTGTTTTCTATATGGTAGATGAATCATCAAAGAATTGTCACAATGTCTGTGTTGATCATGTTCACATAAGAAAAACACATAATGAAAAACAAAACACTGTGACATCATGAAAAAAATTAATAGATGCATAGTAATAACATAACTTTCACCTGTTGTTTTGTGGGATGAATTTATTATTATTATTATTTTAACTTTTATATGTCTACAACTCAAGTAATTTAATGTGAATTAAGTATTATGATGCCAATAATTTCAGGATATTTTGTTTCATCATTTCAAACGACCTCAAATGTTCAACAAGACTGTCAAGAAATGCTACCGGTAGTTGTGCATATCACTTGTACATTTGTCTTATAATTGAATATTGGGACAGAAAAAGAGGTGGCAATTATTTCATTTTATTTACTTAATAATATTTATTTATTTTTATAATCATGTTTCAATTATTAAACAAGCTTGAAAATGAGATTTTGAATATATCTTACTTTTTGAGTCACTGTGTAGATTAAGAACTTTTCTTTTTATTACAGGGTGACAGAAAATATTCTTGCCATGGCTCGCCCTAACAGCACTAATATGCAGAAGCATGATCTTCTTGAAAAGTTTAATGAGTGGGTATCATATTTTTATGTTTAACTTATTAGGATACTATTGTTTTTCCTGTTCTTCTTCTTCTTCTTATTTTTCGTCAAAAAATTTCTTTCTAAAATTCTGAAAAAATTCATACTGATAGCCTATGAAAAGTTATTCCGGTCCACCCAATTTTTTTGACCTTGACCTAATTTTCAAGGTCAAAGAGCCTTTTAAAGTGAAATTTTTGCAAATTTCAAAATGCAATATCTCCTAGAATTTTCAACATTTTGACAAATCCTTTCACAGGTGAGGTCACACAATAATTCTATATCAAGTGATGTAATTTTAGGAAAGTAGGTCAGGTCAAGGTCAACCTATTGCAAAATATGCTCCAGGAGGTTGACACTCGGCAGGGGGTAAACCAGATGTCACAGAGCCACAAGGTTGATGTAAAAAGTTGCCCTAGATATCTATCCAGTGCAGTATCTAATAATATTGACAATTGACTGATTAGTTTTTTTAATATAGATTTTTAAATATTAATAATTTCACAGAAATAGTGACTTCGTCAATTTCTTCATGAAATATTGATTTTTTGTGATAACATGCTATAGTAAACTACCCCAAACATATACCCAACACCCCCAAATCAAGTGTCAAATTTGACCTTGACCCTCATTTTCAAGGTCATTCGGCTATTTCATGGAGAAATATTGAAGTGGGCTAAAAGTGATGTTTTGTTGCCCCCCTTTCAGGATATGGCATCAGATTTAGCACATGGCCTTGTAATTGATCCTTTTCTTCAAGGTCATTCCACCCCTATTTTGCAGGGGAATCCTCCGCCACTGGCTTCAGCCAGTTGCAGTCTAGTTAAAATTAAAGTTTTTACGGAATCTGATATGAAATTGGTAAGGACATTAGACACACCTTTCTTTTATATGAGTGAATAATTAGTCCAAATATTATAATTATCATATATTCAGTTATAATTATTTAATAGATATAACATATGTATAATTGGTGTACTTAATATTTATATTAAACAGTGCTGGCATCAAGTCCATTATCAATCTACAGAAGCCTGGGGAACATGCAAGCTGCGGATATGGGTTGCATAGTCTGGGATTTTCATACGACCCACAGGAGTTCATGGACAAAGGCAGTATGTGAAACCTGAATTGTGTTGTTGTATGTGAATCAGTTTATAAAATCTGGGATTTTTTTTATTTCTCAAAAGGATTGAAACTCAATTTGTGAATGATATGTTGTTCTGATCAGGTATGTGAATTAATCTAAAATCTGAGCATTTCTCATTCAAGGTTGTCCATAATGATTCAGGGACAAAAGTGGTACATTTATGTGAATTGTGACTTTTGAATCCTAATTTTCTAATGAGTATTAGAATTAGTATCAGAAGAAGAAAATTTAATTTAGTATAGCATCCTTCATTAACTTGTATATTTATTAATTTATTTTGTCGTACAATATGAATAAATTTTGGGCAACAGTTAACTGGTTGAGACAGTCAAAGGAAAAATTTCAAAGTAAATCAAAACTTATTCATTAACATCCTATTTTTTTTCAGTATTCTTTTACAACTTTGGATGGTAAGTTTGTCTTAAAGGTATTAATTCACAGGCCTAATATATGCATCAAATAACAGAATTCACTTTTCTGCGTAACTTCAATTTTCTAATGTGTTTTATGTTCTCAAGTATATAATTTTAAAATTTTCCCAATAATAATGAATATTAAGAGATGTTATCCTTGCAAAATAACAAGCAGTACTTAATTTTTGTCATTTAACAACTGTTGGATGTTTCAATCAATATTAAATTTGGTCTTTTTTTGTGAAAATTTTGTTTTAGATAATTCACAGTAATTATTATATTGAACTACTCAATCAGAACTATTTCAGCAATTTTGAAGTACTTAAACCTTATGGAATAAAAATTTTAATTTTACCTGCCCATTCAAAATTCAATAGGAAGGACTATGGTGTGGCCTCCATGTCTACCATCTTGGACATGGTGAAGGTGATGCAGTTTGCAGTTTCCCAAGGCAAGGTGTCCATACACTGCCACGCAGGGCTAGGTATGCAGAATAAATATGTTTGTATAAACCTGTGGCCCATTTTAATACCCACTGTATATTACGATTAAACAGAACAAATGAACATGTTTGGCCTCAAAGAATAAAGGAGTTAAACAAAACTGCTGTTCGAAGTCAGATACCTGTACTCTCCACTTGTTTCCAATGTAGTCGTTGACAAATAATTTGCAGCTTTTGTGTATATTACTCAATGCCAGAGGGAGGTGTATTTGTATGTTAAATAACCTAATTGCATTCAGTGAGAGCCCCTGTGTACTTAGGTGGCACATGTGAAAGATGTTTTGTTTTATTGTCATGTGCTTTTTGCAAGAATTGCCTCACTTTTAAGGTTGTTGTTTAAGTAGTGGTAACTATTGCTTTGATGTTTAAGACAACATTTCAGTTTTTTAAAACTTTAAAATTTGTATTTAAAAAGTATTACTTTAAAAAGTATTTGGGTTCAGTGCTTTTCTCACACAGTATGTGTTTTGTTATTTCAGGGCGCACTGGAGTGCTGATAGCCTGTTTTCTGGTCTTTAACAACAGAATAGAGGCTGACGAAGCCATCCAGTTTGTAAGATTAAAACGGTAAGCAGTGTATGCTCTATTCTTATCAGACTGTAGCAAATATGGCTTACAGGCCTTCCTAATGACACACGTAATGACATTCAGAATGTGATTGGCATTCTGGCTTTTTCTCTCAGAGTCAAGGCAGAATGAAAAATCCCTCACATCTTCTGAAACTTCGCCAACCAGAAATTACTTATTGAAAGTGACATGTGCTTTGCAGGCTCTCCATATAAACATTGCATATAAAGTGTACAAGTATATCATAACTTCATACATATGGTGATATCCTATGGATATTATATATGATGATGCAGTGCATGCACACAAGACTCTATACAATGCATGTTATTGTGTATAATATAGAGGAAAACTTGACCCACAAGTGGGTCGGAGGGGGGGGGGGCTCGGGGGGGGGGGGCTCCTGTTCCTGTCCTATTCCCTGTGACTTATGAATCTGTATCTGTTACAGACTACAGAATTAATTAGATTGCAACTTTTTTTTGTTTCAATCTAAATTTTTTAATATTCCCAGAACCATTTTGGTGGTAAACTGACATTTTCAGTGAACACTAACTGGTGAAATAAATGACATCAACCAGACTGAAGAAATACACAATTAACTTAGAATGCAGCATACTTAATGTCATTTTAAACAATTTAATGATTAACGGCAAATTTTTGTCTTCCAGTCCCAATGCCATTCAAACTTCCGGCCAGATAAAGTGTATTCAAGAATTTGCTGATTACTTGGTACCCAGAAGAATAATTTATGCAACCCTGTGAGTATACAGGAAATTTTGGTTATTAAATGAATATGCATCAGGTTTACTGGTCACTGTAATTACATTGAAAAATTCTAGTGGTTTGAACACAAATTACAGTTTACTGGTTATTTGATGAAATAGATTTACCAGGGTTATTTCACCAAGGGAAAAAAAACTGGTGACAATGTACAGAAAATCTAATTGAATGATTGAAAGTTCATAGGAAATCTAAATATTTGTTATTTCTGATTGTGTCCACTTGTTTTTGTATCCAGGGGGTCAGAGGCTACAGAGTTCACCCTGGCAAAGTACCTCGTGAGGCAAAAACAGATGTTACATGGATACGAGGCAAGAAAACTGAAACACATTCCAAAGGTACCATTTTGCTACTGAAATAGATAAATAAAATAAATAATTAATGAAGATGAATAGATTTAAATAAGAAAAAGATGAACTGTCACAGAAGGAGGTTAATTTTCTTAGACTTGACCCATTCAAGTTTTATATAGATTATAATTTTTGTTTATTGTTGTTTAATGACTTTGTTTTGAGGGTAAGTAACTTTTCATGTGAATCTTAAATTTGTATGCATTAAAAAATAACTCTTTTTCTGGGAGGCAAAATCAAAAAATTTCCTCAATTTTTCAAACCCCCAGTATTTTTAAAAGCATGCATATTATATATACAACCAAGTATTCACGCAGTTCACTCAAGAAACCTTAAGAGATAAACACCGGTGTTTAATAAATTTTAATTATGTTTTGGGAGATAATGTCATTCTGATATGGCCACAAATATGCAACTCCATCAAAAATATACATATGAAACTTCTTTTGTATTTTACTGACATTTACCATACTTCAAGTTTTAGTGCCTAATAAGAAATAACATACTAACTATTATAATAATATTATATTATATTATATTAGAATTGAAGAAATTGTTTTACCAAGTTTTTGTTGTGATTTGCAACCTGATATCTGGAATGAAAAACATTACATTAGTATAATATTTTATTAATAATTTAAATATACCAAATTTTCTTCAGCCTATCTATGTCTTATGTGAGCGACTCCTGGAGTTAGCAAACAAACGCAAGCGCCACCTGGAGGAAGCTTGTACCAAGACACACCACATTGAAAATTTAGACGTGATCAAGGAGACGGCATCAGAAGCATTTGTCAATGAAAGAGACACCAAGCTGCAAGCAAATAACTCTGATAATAGCCTAGATGCTAGTCTGGAATGCAGTTCGTCACAGAGTGATGAAAATCGTAGTGGCAGTTTGAGCCCTACATCAGGGGCTGAGAGTTTGAGTAATGAGCCACAGGAGGAGGGAAGTGTTACAAAAGTTGTGGACGCCATGACAGTAGCGGAACACCAGCAGACGGATGTTACAAGTTCCGAGGAATATCAGGTATGTAAAATTCTTAAGGTGTTATGTCATAGACACATACTAGTACAGTCATGTTTTTAAAAACAGTTTACACTTTTGCATGCAAATAGCCTAGTGTATATTTTGGTTATAGATAAAATCATCAAATTAATTTTTAGTATTATGCTATTAGTTTTACTTTAAACCGCCAATAAGAATTCATAATTTAACACAAATAATATACTTCTATATTTTTTCATTGAAAATGGTTTTGCCAAAAAATTTTACAGGAGGCCAGTAGTCATAAATGCTTAAAATAAAAGTAACATTGCTTTTTTTATTTATAGTTAGTGAAAAGTTTTGTTTGATACGCATTTACATATGTAAATAACTTATATGCGACTTTACATATATTTATATATTTATTTCTTTATTTTTCCAGCACCAACTGAACACAGTGGATACAGGTTGGGAAAATGTTTACAAAGAGTCCAACCCCTATGTACTAGGGCACATGCTGTGGAGCTGGATAGACCACCTCAAGGTATAACAAGATAATTAAGTGTGTTGTTTATAACCTGTGTGGGTTTCAGTATTGAACCTAACAAGGGCCAGACTCCTCATTCACAAATTTCCATACTTTCACGCTAGTCGTACCTGAACTTCAGCAGCATTTGATGGAAGTTTACTCTGTTAGAACAAGGAAATAGAAAAGGGTTCCTTTTTCTTCTTTCCACAAAAAATGCTTCGGCTTCTATAACATTCTTCTTTTAATTGAAAAAGTGGCTGCCAAGTAAACTCAATTCACGGGCATGGAACATACATTAAAGTAAGACCGCTAAATCCTGTATTGGTCTCCCCGCCTCCAAGCTCCACATGCGCCATGGCAGGGACTTACAATTAAACCTCAGAGCTGAGCTTTAATCCATTTAATGGCGCGTGTGGAGGCAGGGAGCTCTTTATGGGATTTAGCAGACCCTGGTTTCATGTAGAGTCCGCCATATTTGATCTGCAGATCAGTAGATGGCTCATCTGTTTTAAATGGGCTCTAGGAAACCACTGTGACATTATTTGGATGGCTAGGTGCATATCTGTGGTACATCAAACTTAATACAAATTTACTGCTGCTGATGGTCAGAGTATGAAAAAACATGCACCCATGGAGGTTTGAGAATAAAGAAGCAGCTGATTCAAGTTGGACCAGATTCTTGGGCTATCATTCACAGTTATCAACAATTTTCATTGATAAACTGGTCGAATTAAGTCATTGAATTGAAGCATTACATTAAACAGTGGACGTAGCCACTTGTGACCTTTTGACTGTTATGTTTGTATGTATTGCAGATGGTTGTTGAATAAGCATTTTTTTTTTGACTGAATGCATTCCATTTTGAAATTTTTAAGGAACCCATTCTACGAATCCAAGACTTAAAATTGATGTTACAGTACGTAGAGGAACCTTTAAAAGGGCTTACCACATTAGAAAAGGTAAGAAAAGATGCATGTAAATAAACATAACTTTTTGAATTTTCCATCTTTTTTATTTTGTAAAGGAGTAAAGAGGCCTTAAGGCGCATCAGCCGCATAGCACCCTTTGAAATTTCTATTTACTTTGGAAAGGAGTTAAGGGGCCTGTAGGCCCATCTACTGCATGGCACAATTTGGGAAAAAAATCACTAACTTAAAACTAGCTAAAAACTAACATTATATTCCTTCCATACATTTTTAAAATTATAATTATTTAAGGGGCCAAAGCACACTTTAGAGTACTTGGCCAAAGTTGTCACTAGACTACGGCCGCTGAACGAGGAACAAGAACGCAACCTCCTACAACATTTAATCTCAGGACTGACCCATCAGCCGGTCATCATGGAGACGGACATCAGTGACCTTCACCATCAGACACTGCGTCGCAGCTTGTCCACAGTGTCCAGTTTTAGCAGCTTCGCCTCCTTGAACGAAATTGGAGAGAGCTCAGTTCCTAAGATTGTGCAGTATTTCTGGAACCTACTGGATGCTGTACAAACAGAAAGTGAAAGTACAGGGGAGAATGACCAAAGGAGGAGTGATCTTGAAAACATGGGAAAAACAAAGTTTGATATTTAGAAGGTTTTTGCCTGAGCAAGGGCCGTTATGAAAATATATGACAGATGTGGATCTTATTTTACTGTTTTCCTCTCTCTGCAGGTGATTATGGATATAAAAATTTGATTACAATTGATTTTGATGATTTTTTCCTGCAGGGAGCATATAAAATTGAGAATACTGAACCAAATTAGAGTAGAAAATTAAACTTTTTCTTATTGATATAACTTGTAATTATTTTCAAGTTTTGAAAACACTTCTGTGAAGGAGCTTTGTCTGTGACTTTGTCTATGTTTTGCAGGTTGTGTATTCAACCAGTATATTATGTACAAGACCAAGTCATACAGAACTTACTGAATATTAATATTTAGTCTTCAGGTTGCAATAATTTCAAATGTCTCTTTGCATGTGTACAATAATTAACCCCTTTTTTTCAATGGGAAAAAAAATCAAACTTTCAGATGCATAATTTCATAATTACAAAAAATTATATTTCTGTTTATCATTTGTGTTGCTTTTACTGGATGGAAGCGAGTAGCCTGCTATATAGTTTTGTTGCTACCACTCAATATGAATGTTCTAATTTTCAAAAAAATATTACTTAAAAATACAGTAACTGTAAAATTAACAATTTTCCCCCATTGAAAAGATTGAGTAATTACCGTTCTCTTAGGCCTGGTGTATTGTCTGTTCTTTGTTCATATATCATTTTTTATTTTGAGAGTGCTGTGATGAAATTTTAGTTTGTATGTGATACTTCTTTATTACAGATTTTTAAATGTCTTTTTTAATAATCACTCCTCACATTCAATATCCATTCAGTTGAAGATGTGCTATCACTTACAGTATTTGTACAAAAAAAGGAATGCAACATGCTCATTTTCGTAATTCAGTAACCTAGGCAGCAGTTTTTCAAGTTTTTCTATTTTTTTTTATTTCTTTTTTTTGGCATCATCTGGGTAGCATTTTCAAAATGTAAACCAACTTACAGTTTCTCATTTAATGCTTAACTTTTTTTGGTAAACTTCTAACGGTTTATGTTAGTACTTATTTCAGCTAGGCAGTGTATTAAATACATTGCCACATGTTTCAGAATATTTTATGAAAGGATACTGTAAGTAAGGAAGATACTTTTCATATGTTTTGTGTTAAATACGACTACTGGGTATTGAGGATTATTTGGTTTTGGAACTAAAACTGCATTTCAGTCTGAAGAATCATCATTCCAAGTTTGAGAATAATAAGTCACATGGTTTTCCGTTTATGGTGACCAGGGGCAGATCCAGGATTATTTGAAAAGGGGGGTGGTGGTGTGTGTGTGTGTGTGTGTGTGGGGGGGTCCGGAAAGACAAAGCTCAGATATGAAGCTGATCATTCCCCCTCTTGGCATGGGGTTCAAGACCTGCTCAAGGTGTCTTGGTGTTTTGGAAGGCAAATGGTGCCCTTTGGTTCAGTTTCAAATTATGAATTAGCTGGTCAAAATTTTAATGTTGAGAGGGGAATTTTGGTGTGATATATTTTTCAGAAACTGAAGGGGGGGGAGGTCAGGACCCCCTGTAAATCCCGCCACTGTGTGACAACAGGTGAAGGCGATTAGTTTGTCCAGACATGTAGAGTTTGCCAATAAGAGTCCAAATTACCAAACAATTGATACACAATTTCTTATTTTGTGCCTAGAAGTGATACCACTAGATTTGCTTTAAGGGTTTACAAAGTAAATACTTGGAAACTGAAAATAAGTTTACTTAAGTTCTCTAAGAGCATTCCGTCCCAACTATGAGTGTTTATGTAGTAAATGTGTATTTCTATATTATATACCTTAAGGTTTTTGTTTTAAAGGAAATATTTTTTCTATTTGTTTAATGCTTCTGGCATCCCGTCCCTTTAAGTTCAATAAAAACTATTTACAAAATGATGGTCTGTCTTATTTTTTTATTAACTAACAAATTTCATAAACAGCATACCAATAGGTGTACAAATGCATCATGTAAACTTTTTCGTATGATCAGTTTAATAAAACTTAATTTTTCAGACTATTTCATATACCTTATTCCTGTTAATGCAATTATATACATTGTTTTATCCGATGTTACTATTTCACCATGACAAATAGCATAGTAATGCTAAAACTGTGGCAAAATATTTTTCTAGCAACAAATCCATGGCGCATGTCACAGTAATGGTTGAAAATGACGATCTTCATATGACAATGCTCATAATAAGGAAAAAAAAATTTTTTTTTTTTAGATATGTTAAAGTGTTCTTCACTTCAGCACACAATATCATATAATCTGATAAGGTTGAGACTTCACTTGTCTCGGAAAAAGGTAAACCTTAAAAAATTAATTTTAATCTCTTACAATCTCCCCATTTTCGATTGTGATAATCCTTAGCAGTATCCAATGCTGCCTTGCTACTAGGGTACGTAATACAAAGTCTGATACATAGTTTGATCCACAGTCATTTGGTGAGCTAATTCCAACCACCTGGTCAGTTGATGGGTAATTATAATAACAAGTTAGCCTAATCTATCTCCACCGGAAAATGCACCCTGGAACAAAAACACTTGGCATCCCTGTTTTAAACTCCAAAAGGGGCTGGTTTCTGAAGCCAGGACATGGTCTGTGCAAAGATAGCAATGTATTCCGACAAAAATTGTAAACAATCTTGATTCCAATCATCAGTGACCTTTAGTGACCTTCATCTGCTCTTCTCTTTGGGCAGGTAGGGATCCCCTTGGTCACTCTGTTGATGTGGCCCAAACCTAAAAATTATACATCAAATGAGACATCTTACTTCTTAAAATTTCATTTTGATTGCCTATTATTTCAATTAAGTATTAGTGCTTAGTTTTAGAATAGAACCTATAGAGTAAATAATTTATACGAAATAATGGACAAACAGAGCAAATTGATTTTTGAAGATGATAAAGCAAAGAAATAAAACATTATAAAATTTTTAAGCCAAGAAAATAGATTGCTATTAGAATTTTGGTGAATCTTCTACTACTTGGGAGTTTAACCAGTCCTGCTAAAATAAGTTAAACCTTTTGCAAAACAAGTGCCCGGACATATTATCTATGATACTACCTACATCTTTGACTAGGTGAACATAGTACAAAAATCAAGGCAGTGGTATGTCTACGTTATTTGAACAAAAAGAAATCATTACGCCAACTACAATTTTTTTCCTTTACTAACACAGTATTGCATCAATGCCTAATTAGAGGAAAAATGCATTGTTTTTCTCCAGATAGCCTTAATCACTTTCTGTTAATCAGCTCATACATATTATTGAAGCGAGTCCTGTAGCACAACATATGAACATAACTTTATTTCAGAACACATAGACTTGCAAACTTTTTTATCGTTTATGTTGTCTAATTTGTTTTAATTCATATAATGGAATTTCATGTTGGATTTTAATATCCATTATTTATATATCCATTATTATCCATTATTTATATATCCTTATCAATTGGTATATTTATCTGATTTTGCCACTGTTTCTATGTATTTATCCAAGTCTTACTGTGGTGCAAAATCATTCGATAACAATAAAGTCAAATGAATAAATTTAAGGGAAATGCAAGCACTTACCCTTGCAATAACTACATTTCCGTTGACTGCCATTTTTTTTGCTTTTCTTTTCTGTAACTTCTAATTGGCTAGATTCCTGAAATAAATAATGATACACATAACCAGAAGGTTATCCAATATGACAGGACAAGCACACTTAATTGACTTATTTCACAGTATTATTTCACTTGGTTAAAAAAAGGAGTCATATACCCAATGCAACGTCACCACCAGCACTGCTAAAGCATTGACATATTGATTACAGTTTTACTTTTTCAAAAGATTTTGTTATAATAAATTATCATTTTAAATAAATAAATTGAGAACTCTTGTTTACTCCATTTTGTAGAGCTTGTCAAACACAACACTGGAGGTGGTGTCCCTTTTTTTTTTTTTTTGTTTCCCATACAAATGCGCTTACTACTGCTGGTGGTACAATACCAGGAGGCAGTATCACCTTCGCATGGTTGTGTTGTATTAACCTCTCATAGAAAAATAAATAAAAAAAAAAAGGAACACAAAGGCATTTTCCACAGCACTGTCATCAATATGTCAATGCTTAACCAGTACATAACACCCTAAATATTACAGTCAATGTTACGCTTACAGTGGGTAAAACGTGACAGACAGATCTTTGAAGAACGGTATGAATTATATTTAATTTAAAGACCCCCGAAAGTTTACTCCCTCATTAACGTCTATAAATCAACTAACCTGTGGTAACAGAGCAGCAGTCACATTCGATGTACAGGTAGTGTTGTCTTCATCGAAAGACAAGTATTCCACTGTTTTGTGCAATCTATTTGTGGTTTCTAGTCTCTTCTCTCTTTCATCTTGGAGACTGCTTGTGCTCTCCCCCATCTCTGAGCTGTCCTCATCCTCATCTTCATCTTCATCCTCATCAGCACTGCCATCACAGAGCTGATCCTGATTAAGCGCATCTATCAAACAATCTGCATACACATCGATATCTTCAGAATGTGCCTCCGTTTCTCCAAAACCTGCAATAAATAAATAAATAAATAAATGTTATTAGTTTTATTGTCCAATTTGTTGCAGTTGCATTCATAACCCTTCCTTCAAAGGGTTTTTATACCACCAGATGTGAAAATAATTTCTGATTAACAAAAAATCTCTTTTCTCATTCATACCAACTGTTGATGATAAGGCACATGTTAATCTTTTTATCAGTTAAGAAATACACATTTTTTTAAAGGCACACATACCATTCTCCTCCAACAGCACATCAGGAGCTATGACCATAAACTTTTCTTCCTCCTCCTTATAATCATCCTCAGAATTCAAAGAGTCTAGGTCATACTCTCTTTCAAGTTTTCTAAATTGTCCTCTAGCTTGGGGAAGAGAATCCCTTTGAGGCATATATATAGACTTCTCTTCTTCTGGAGAAAAATCTATTTCACTGCAAGTAAATAATTTTTAGACAATAAAATATACTCAAAAGATCAATCCTGCCCAAAAACTCCAAGGATGTTTTTAAAAATTTTTTATTAATCATGTTAGTGGCATGCATGTAAGAATCGAATAACCCGATTACTTGTTTATTTTGATTAATGTAAACTTAAGCGGCCCATTTGCGTGATCTTTTATGTGAGGAGGTAGGACTGCAGGGAGAATTGATTGACACTTCAGCAGCGTGGCTGTTTTGCAGTTAGCATTCTGTAGGAATAGACATTTTTGCGACACTCCTTTGTGCTTTTATGACAGTTCAGACACCACATAGTATAATAACGTCAAGTTACTTATAGATGTTCAGTGATTTTGTAGAGGAAATTCAGCTTTCCAGGATAAAAAGGAATAATTGACATCCACGAAAGCCAGCAATGTGAGTTTTTATGATTGTTCTGTTGTATAAGTTAAACTTTCTTAATGCAGTTAAAATTGTTTGTAACACTGTTTTAAGAAGACTTATTTATGTTCTTTTTGTTTTCGTTTTAGTCAGAACCATGGGACTACAAGTACATGCGTTTCTGATGCTGGTTACTGAAATAAACATACAGAATATTAATCAACACCTTATTGTTTTCACTTAAGATCCGTGGGATCTTACAATGCACACTGACCAAATAAGATATCTGAACAGGTAAATTTCCATAAAAGTGAGACATTAAACTAAATCATTGTAATAAAAATTTTTTGTACAGCTCAAAGTTGATGCATGCCAGCTCTCCCCCCCCCCTTATCTCTCTCCCTCCCTCTCTTTTTGGTTTCTCTCTCTTACACACACGCACACACCTCTTTTCTTCACTCAAGTCTATCATGGATATCTTGCCACCTTGCAACTTGTTGATATCTCTAATGATTTTTCTTGTAGCTTTTGCTTTAGCCTCCAAATATTTTTCCGCCGAACCTGCAATGAAAAAACTAAATTCTTTATTTACTTAATAAATATACAAAATAAATAATATCAAAAGATAAACATAAAAATAATTGACAACAATGTAAGATCTCCCTACTGACAAGGGCATGCCATACTATTCTTCCATCTTTAACAGTTGCATTTAGGATCATGAAGGAGGAAGGGAGGGAGCTCCTGCCCAATTTAATCCCAAAAAGGGGTAACCCCCATCTTTAATCAATCACAATGACACTGTAATATTGCTATTAAATATTTCCCCAAAAAGGCATCTTTGGAGTAGACCAGTCTTCAAACCATAAGTTGTAGGAAGATCTTTTATTAATAATAACCATCACTAGCTATGTCCTCATTATGTTCTT
>NW_019775435.1:218814-230154 GCF_001039355.2 Lingula anatina
AGTTAACGGATTTAATTTGAAGACAACGCACTGCTAACGCATTAAGTGATCAGAAAAATTGTCTAATACCTAACTACGCCCCCCTTTTTATGAATGGTTGCCGTGGGGAAAATGACCATAAGTAATAGACTCATCGGCATCAAGGTAAAACAATGTTTTTCTTGAGCCAGTCTGTAGTGCGAGCCTTGTCAAAATAAGCTGTTGACGCCACAGCGGGGGACGCAAACATCACTTTATCTTTGAATATTATGTAATCAGGTAAAGGACGCATGGCTCGTTGAAACTCAATATGAATAAAATATGAAAATCAGCTAACTAAAGGATCAGAGAGGTGATACCGCTTCTGAGCATTGTACCACCAACTGGAGTAAGTGCATTCATATGGAAAACCAAAAAAAGGGGTCACCACCACTACCACCACCATTGTTCAGCCTGACAAGCTCTATAAAATGCAATAAATAAGTTATCAAAAAATGCAAAAAGAAGTGAAAAAACAGCATAACTATAATTTTCGAATTAACCTGTATTTTTGTAATATTGATCACTCCTGTGATTTTCAAGACAGTAGGCATATGGTTTTCCTTGAAATGTGTTATCAGTGTTGCATAAATGCTGAATAAAAAGAAACCCAGGGGAAACACTGGGCAGATTTGAAGATAAGAGGGGCAGAAAATATGCAAAATGCAGTTTGTGGTGAAAAAAAAAAGGTCAAACTCAAGACTAGCTCTCTGTAAATACACTATATACACTGGAGAACAAGCAGCACAACATAAAATACAACATATTTAATATACTGCAAAATCTGGATAAATATGGAGAGTGTCATATTCAAGTCTGAAAATTTTTCATTGTAAAGTCTCCATAAATTTTTTTTCTTCAAAATGAAAGGAATTAATTGATATGTGCATTATATGTGGTCCACAACCAGACATGCTGAAACTGTCGGTCCAATCGGTCATGACCGAGAAAATCTAAAAAAAGAGTCAGTAAAAGCATCTGTGCTAGGTGTGGTAAAATAGTGATGCTTAAAGAAAAAAACTCGTGCAGGTCTTCCAGAAAAACAAAAACATTCAATAAGATCCTCAGACAGAAGTGTTACACCAAACTACACTGCATATAAGTCTTCCTGTTGTCAACATTCTGCACACCAGGGGGAGCCGTTCTTAAGGAAAGATGGCTGACTAAAGCTTCAAACAAAAGCCCTGAGGAAACAAGATCTCATCTTAAGATACCAGTATTTGGCAAATTTTCTCTAACACCCTTGTTTTTCTTTTTGTGTCAAGATGTTATCTTCACCAGTGTTAGATTTTTTTGTTTAAATTGTCTGCAACAAACAGAACAAGAACCAAAAGAGAAAAGATGCCAGGCAGAGTGACAATAAAAGCTGAAATGAGTGAGAACAGAGCCCCCTGTTGTGAAGAATGCCTGTGCTGTAGCTCTACCTGGAACCTCAGAGATTTCCCAGTTGAAGATCTTGCTGAGGGCGGCTTTAGCCGCAAGTCTCTTGGCATCTATTTTTCTCCTCCCTGAACCCTGAAATGTCTCTCCGTCCACCGTCACCTCCATAATAAAATTCTTAGCTTTGCCCTTTCCAATTTCAGCGACAAGCTTATATTTCAGTCCTGGACGCTGCCTGTCAAGAATATCGACAGGATATTTTGTTTCTGGTGTCTTCTTCTTTTCCTCCCCACCAGGTTGCGATTCACCTACCATGATAGTACAACACCAGATTAAGATAAAAATAACAATTCAACTTTAACATTACATAAGATTAAGTATTACCCTGACTTTGGTCAAATAATCATAGCAGGCACTCAAAAAGTTTTATGCAGCAGCAGGTAGAGCCCGACATCATAATTCTTATTGCAGGAATATATTGGTTCCTGTTATAAAAAAACCTACTTATGTCTACACCGAATATAAATTTTAGGCATCCTTTTTTGTTATATCTGAAGCAAGGTGTTTCCCAGAGAGCCTTCCACCTTTCATTTGGACAGCTACTGGGCTCGAAAGACGACCCATATTTTAAATGACAGCTGGACAGCTTAAGAAATTTTTTGGGGAACGAGGGTATATTTGTAAGTGGACTCCCTGTAAATTGGTGACCAAATTTTCTTTCTATCTTTTTGACTATTTTTATAATATCTTTGGTAAATTTTGTGTTGTTTTTATTGTAAAAAGATGTTTTACCTGAACTTTTCCTCTAAAGATGCTAGTTACGAGATTGATTGTCATACGAACAAGGCAGCAAAGCTGTCAAATGTACAGACAAAAAGCAGGAAATAACAAAAAAGGNCCGGATCATGCCGATTTTTGAACTTGACTTGCATTTTAGTAAGATTGATTACTCCTGTGAGTTTCATGACAACAGGCCTAACGGTTTTCCTTTAAATGTGTTTACAGGGTTGCATATATGCTGAAAAGTGAAAAAACAGCATAACTTCTACAATAATGGCCCGATCATGCTGGTTTTCGAACTTGACCTGCGTTTTATGAATATTCATCAGCTCTGTAAATATTAAGCCAAAAAGTAAAACTGCCCTCCACTTATCATGTTTACAAGGAAAGTGCACGGCGCCAGCATCGGCGACGACAGACGCAGGTGATGGCAATATGTACAGACACATCTGTGTCTGTACATAATAATTAAAATGACTGCAATCCTATAACCTTACTGCAGTGTATCATCGTGTATGAGTTGACAAATTAAGAAAATTTATGCAACTGTGATACATATATTATTTATTTCAAAATTAAACTTAATTACCTTTGACAAGAAAAATTATCACTGTTTAACTTCTGACATTTATAGTGCATCAAATTGAATAAACCCGAGTTGGGAAAGACGGTGTGTGATTTTTACTAGCATGTTCATCATTTGAAATTATAGAAAAAAAAAAAAAAAAAAAAAAATGTATTGTAAAAGGAGGGAATATTCAAGGAATCTCTGTAATTGTCTTTTTCTTCATGGTTCTTGAACAGTATAAGGCAATTTGAGAGCATTTAACTAAGAAATAAGCAACGCCATCTGCGAGCTGCTATTGTTCCGACTCACAAAGGTCGGCATTTTCACACTGTTTATCAGGTGCATTACCCTGTTTATTTAAATGAAAGTACAGGAGCACTTTTCTATTGATGATGATGTCCTGCTCACAGTGGGTGGGTAAAAGTGAGCTGAGTAGATTTAGGCCGAGTAAGAGTAGTATTTATCCCTGCTGAGTCCCAACGATTTAAGTTTTAAACCCCTATAATTAACTTTAATAGGGGTGTACTTTTAATGCAGAGATTAACATTTCTGAACACGTACATACCAGGCCCTAGTGAATAATCCAACTGATATCCCGACCTGGGGGGAATACCCAATATCATCCCCAAAAGGGGTAAACACGATGTTGAAATAGTAACAATGCCACAATATTTGCTGTGCACAATATTTTCCAAAAAGGAGTCATTTCCTTACTTTTCTCACTCAAATCAATGGATCACACTCCTCTTTATACTATGAGGTGTGGACATATTTAAAAAACCAGAGAGGTGATACCGCCTCCTGATAATGCACCACCAGTGGAAGTAAGCGTATTTAAATCGAAGGGAAGGTATGGATTTGTGTGTATAAGTTTTGAAGTAGGGTTGGAAGTGGGTACAGTACTTTATGTGGAGAAGTAGAATAGTTTAAATTCACGTGTGGATAAAGGCATTTAATGTATGATTGTTTTTAACACATATGCAACTTTTTGTAACAGTAGTAAATGTATACAGGCTATAGTTTTGTCCATTTTGTTCATTGAAGGTAGATGGTTTATATTGCATAAGGTGGAAGTGGGAATAATCAATATATTTGTAGTGGTGACAGAAAATGTTTGAATGTATTTAATTTAGTGTTTGGAATTGTGATTGCTGAGTTTTGAGTAGTTGTGGTTTGTTGGAGTATGTTGATTGATGTTAGTTAGGAGTAATTGACAAAACACTGAAATGTGTAATTAGGCAATTTATAGAGATTGGGTTTTTAGATTTTGAGGCAGTAACTTGAAAGAGGAGGGGGGTAGGAGAAGTGGACATGTAAAAGCATTGGCACTTAGAGGAAATGTTGTTTATAGTGGAATTCTTTTTTGGCACTGGTAGTCTGTTTGAACATATTGAAATATTTGTTATGGGCATGCTGTGGTTAAATTCAAGATGAAATGAAAAGTATGTCAAAGTCAATTCAAGGTCAAAGTAAGATTGCCAAGATATGACTCACTTTTCCAGTTCATTAGCAACTATGGGTGTATCTCTGCCAGTTTTGGAGTTATAAGGGTTGCAATATTTGCAAAGTGAAGTTCATGGTAAAAAGTTTGTCAAATGTCAAATTTAAGGTGATAGCCAATATGTGCATATGTGACTTCCTATTCAAGTTCAAATAGGCATATCCCTGCCAGTTTTGGAGATATAAGGGTCGGAGATTTGTAAGGTCCAGTTCATTGTGATAAGTAGGTCAAAGGTAAAATTCAAGGTCAAAGATTGCCAAACTATGATTTCCTATTTAAGTTCAATAGTAACTATGGGTGTATCTCTGCCATTTACGGAGATAAAAGGGTTGGAATTTTGCAAAGTGGACTTCATGGTGAAAAGTTGATCAAAGGTCATATTCAAGGTCAGTTAGTTTGCAAATATATGATTTCCTTTTCCAGTTTAATAGTAACTATGGGCATATCTCTGCCAGTTTTGGATATTATATAAAGGTAAAAAAATTTGCAAAGTGCAGTTCATGGTGAAAAGTTGATCAAAGTTCCAGGTCACAGTACGATTACCAATATATGACACCCTATTGAAGTTCAAAAGTCACTATGGGTATAACTCTGCTAATTTTGGGATTATTTCACATTATTTTCGCCACTGAATATTGTGAGGTTGTACTCTTTGATATATGTAGGGCAACAAACATTTTGACAAGGGTGTGTTTCAATGTGTGCCACACCTAGGCATGTGCACTGACAAAGTACAAAATTTTTGTGGATTGAGTTGAGATTATGTGTGACCTAAATCGAAGAGATGGGTATGCAGGCTCTTGTAGTCTAGGAGAAGAAGCTGTAACGGTGACAAGGCAGAGGAACGAGCAGATGAGATGGGTCGGGACTACAACTGACAAAGTCCAAAATTTATGTGGATTGAGTTGAGATTATATGTGACCTAAATCCAAGAGAAGGGTATACAGGCTTTTGTAGTCTAGGAGGAGAAGCTGTAACGGTGACAACCAGCAGATGAGATGGTCGATGTAACGTGACAGAGAGTCCCCCATAAGAGAGAGTCCGCTTCCCATTCATTTGTACAGGTGAGCCTCGTCCTAGATTTTGACCAACTAACCCTGACCATTATAACTATATGGAGGGCGGACTTTCTGTTAGACAGACCCTCAGTTTCGTTACAGTCGGGACTACAACCATGTGTACCGCCACCACCTATGCTGGTGGTACAATAATAATAATAACTCCTCATTCATATATTCTTATTTCATGTAACTGCTGACTAACAGGCATATTCTTTGAAAATAGGGATAATCATTTCTCTTAACATATATACATACTTTTCCAAATGTGGGATCCAACAGAAACATTGTCCTCTACCCGGGCACCCTGCAACTTGCAATTTTGCTCCAAAGTTGGTTTTCCAATTTTTTTTCTCTGAAAGTGCAGACATGTTATATTAAGGTTTCATCAAACAAAGCATAATATAGTCAGGACTTAGTTTAATGGCAATTGGCACATTCAGAACCAGCTGATCCGTGGACATTCTAGACTGCAGATTAAAAATATATACTAAATCCAAGAGATGGGTATGCAGGCCCTTGTAGTCTAGGAGGAGAAGCTGTAACGGTGACATGGCGGTGGAGCCGGCGAAACAGGCGGGTCGGGACTAAAACCATGTGTACCACCAGCACCTACGTTGGTGGTGCAATTGTAATAACTAAAACCCCCTTAACACTGGACGGCGTCATTTCTGCGTCTTTTGTGTGACCATAAAACTGGCATCGCCGTGGTCATAGAAAAGAGACACAAGCATTGCTTTGTTGCAGAATGAATGCTTAAGTATTTTTCTTACTAAACTCTCAAACGAGGCCGTACTGCGGGACACAGAAAGGACACCATCCAGTGCAAAAAGGGCTTAAGCACTGTGATCAGACTTACATTGAATTTTTTTACAGTAACTTTGCCGTTTTGTTTTTTCTGGTGGGGTTTGACTATTTCAATCTCTCTATCTGAATCCCTTCTTATCATCTTAGGTAACATCTCGAATATTTTATCTGACGACCAGACCTCAAATGCGACGTGTTTAGAGATCTTCTCACCCATCTGTGCCACCTGAAAAAACATGCAAAGTGCAATTCATGATGAAATATAAGTCAAAGGTCATATTAAATGACACATAAATAGTCAATATAATATTTTCTATTCAATTTCAACAGTTACTAAGATAATTGGTTATCTCTGCCAGTTTGGGAGATATAAGGTCTAGAATTTGCAAAGTACAGTTCATGATGAAAAGTAGGTCAAATGATAAATTAAAGGTCACATTAAGATTGCCAGTATATGAGTTGTTTTTCAAGTTCAATAGTAACTATGGGTGTATGTCTTTGGCAATACAAGGACCCATAACTTGCAACATACCATTCATGGTGAAAAGCAGGGACAGGTCCAGACATTTTTTCTGACAAGCTTCCAAATCATGGTGAGTGTGTGTGTGTACGTATGTATATGTGCGTAAGTGCAATGTGCATGCGTCTGTTTTTAGTTAGTCCACAATGAATTTAAGTCAGATATTATAAATCTACCTTGTAGACAGATTTTAAATTGGTATAGGCCAAATTAAAATTTCAATTCTGTCTTGGCCATATTAAAATTTGACTAGGTAAGATTTGAATTTCAATATTAACAAAGAAATATTGATTGATTATAAAAATACATTATATGCTGTGTTTTGTAATAATAATTAATTAGCACAAAGTCAAGATTATAGGATAATGTATAGTATTTAATAATTATATACTTAAAATCTCCCCTGGCAACAACAATAACAACAACAAAAAAGCCTATAATTTTTTCTCAAAACACCCCCCAGACCTACTTACTTGTCAGCTGGCAAGTGCCTAAAAAGTTTATGTCAAGCCCTGCCAGCTATGTTTTAAAATAATTTACTACCCATACCAGTAACATTGCTTACCCTTATAATAAGGCAAATGTCTGCAGCATCCTTTTCAGTGTCTGTAGCAATTTCATAGTAAGTGTTGGGCTGCATGAAAAATTTTTTATTCCTGAAATGTATTGCAAAATTCAATGATAATACACGACTAGAGACAATATTACATAATGCTTAACAGCATTATCACCACTAAATTTTAATTAAAATGTATGTACTATGTGGTCTTTCAGAGAATCTAACTAACATAGGGCTTTAGGGGCCCGTTTCATGAAGCAGTCGTTAGTTAGAACAACTACTGAACTATCTCGCTAACGAGATAACTTAAGGGGCGTTTCACGAAGCAGTTGTTAACTCATCGCTAAGTTCAGTAAATTGCATCATCCTGTGTATATGCTAATAGATTCTGCTTATCATGAAAACATCGTGGTATATGTTGCCATCTGGCTGTACGGTTTGCAAGAAAGGTAGCCGCAAATAGTGGATATGATAGACAACAGTAACTAAGCAACCTTTCTATTTCATTCCTTACGCATGCGTACAATGAAACTCTAGAGTTAGCTACTGGTCTGACCAGTCGTTAAATACCCAAGGTAACAACGACACAATAACGAGTGAGAGAACTAGCGATAGCTTCGTGAAACTGCACTCATAACTAGCAAGAGACTAACTACCGATCGGTAACTAACTACTGCTTCGTGAAATGGGCCCCAGGTCCGTATGGGAATTATAGATGACAGGTGTGAAAATTGAAAAAAATCCCCAAAAGTTAAATGCTTCAATCAGGCCAGTTTTCTAATCCAAGCTTAATTTTAGTCTATGAATCTACGACTACATCTGTGAATAATAAGCAAAATAGTGTACAAGAAAACTACATTCTTATTGGCAACAGCAATGGGGATGGCAGGCCGAGATCCTAATGTCTGTCCTAAAACTATGAAACACCTTTGACACATTTATTATGTAAAAATAGTCGATACTTTTATTTAAATTATTTCCATTTTTTATTGTAATCCATCCCTGCTGATGTGGATGAATGAGGTCTTAGATATAAAGTGCTTTCTGTCCTGTAACTACTTTAAAAACACATAAAACTTAAAATCTTTTCTCTTTTAGAAAAGATTGGGTCATAACAACCCTACTTTCACATAAAACTCTTGAGAAACAACTACAAGGACATAACGATACTTGGTGAAGAAAACTGTATGCACAATAATTTGAGTTATAAAGTGACAAGTTAAATGTAGTTCACTTTATTTGTGGAAAACTACCAAGAGATTATCAAATAAATTTGGATTTTTATTTAGCCAACTTACGGTAGAAATTTAGGTGAACCAAATCCCCATAAAAATGTTCCGTCAGAGAGTAACTCCTGCAGTTCATCATATTTGGAAAAATTCTCTAGATCAGCGAAATAAATACAATCCATTCTATTCAACAGCTCCAGTGATGGCCTTCCCTAGAAAAAAATCAACTCTTTTATAATTGATTAAATATTAATTCTTATAAAAAATAATTCTTTAAAACATCTGCACACCTTATAAACAAGGCAGCAAAGATGTTAAATGTACAGACAAAAAGAACAAAATAAAGATACACAAAACGGGTCATTTTGTCAATTTTGATGCAATAATAAATAATGCTTAAAAGTACAGTCCATCAACACCAAATTGAAATCGTACACAACAGGTAACACAGACGATAAGAATACAGCTTCAAGCCCACAACATTTTATATTCACATACCAGACATTGGGAAATTGTCAGTCCTGCCAATTACGACTGATTGAAATGAGGTTGGACGGTTGAAAATAGTAAGCTATTGGTCTCTGGGACGAATAAAGATTTTCTGACAAGCGTGAAACTAATTCTGGATAATTCTGACTTAAATTATAATAAAATGTTAATTCTTACAGATGAATCGGAAGAAAAAAGCTGCCTCTCATTATTTCCACTCTTCTTGATGCTTTTCATTTCAGGAATACCCCTGGTTTCACTATAACGCACAGTCATTGTATATTCATTGCGTTACATACATACCACGTGTGCATTCTATTCTTGACCTAGTTTCACTGCCAAGCATGTGTAACAATACCAGGGCAAATGCATCACTAAATTATGAGGACTGACACCTTCCTC
Organism: Lingula anatina; assembly: GCF_001039355.2. The sequence goes on from NW_019775435.1 coordinate 228,126, forward strand.
AAGAGAAATTATTCATACAGAGGACTAGGATAGTAACAACTGACCTTAAAAGGAACTTAAACATTCCAACGGTAAAATTGATTTCTCAATATTATATTATCCAATATTTCGTATAATACCTCATAAATATAATGTCTACTACCCCTATGGGCACTTTTGTTCATATTCAGCTAACTTGACCAGTTTGGCACACATAGGGTCTAATGCAAATTACAGGCGTATGTAACTAAGGGACTATTCCAACAGATATTTGGATCGATCTATCTCCCTGTGGAGTCTCACTAAACTGCTATCAACTTAACTGGCTTAAATGTCTATCACGCCTAGTAAAGCTGTTAGGGGGTAATTATCTTTACCCCCTAGCTGATTTTTTTGTCCAGCTGGTCCAAAGGACCAGAGTTTCTGCCATGTCTGTGAAAATCCCAATATGCTAATATTGATGACATTGTACAGAATAATATAACATTATGCTTAACAGTTTAAACACCACCACCACCATTGCTTGGTAATACAGAAAATGTTACTAGTACAGGGCTTTAGGTGGATGGGGGTGAAAAGTCACATCTTGAAAATGATAATCAAAAAATGTGTATCAAAAGATATTCCAATAAAGCTGCTATTCAAACATTTAATTTAACTTTATTAATATGCCAAGAATTACCCAGTGAATTTGAGGATATAAGGTCCGCTGTTATTCATCAACTATAAATGTTGACAGTACAAAAAGTACAGTCCTTTTTTTAAATTAATTTATATACAATATCATGCAACATTTACCTGCAAAATTATCACCAATTCTTAATTATGTTACACTTTCAATATTATGGACTTTCAGAAACAGTATCTGGCACAGGGCTAAACCTTTGGGAGTTCAAAGTCACATCTTGAAAATCCCAATGAGTGTGTTTCATGTCATCTCATTCACTGGCCAACAGCTGCCTGTTAATAGCGAGTGACTTAATAGCTCTGAACTCAGCTTGTATTTACCCAAGGAAAAACTACGAACTGACCATGATGACTGTGACGACAGACGCAGGTGATGGATATTTGTGCAGACATGATATAAAGAATGGAAAATTTGCATAATTCAGACACAATGTGTCTGTACATAAAAGAAATAATTATGACAATTTGGCGCTTCTTCTTAGGTATATTTCATACTTCTTTATGTAGGGGGGACCACCAGTTTTCTGTCTTTTTCTCAGGAAATTTCTGAACACATTCCTCTATTTTAGCTGCAAGGCACTTGTTCAGAACATCCATTGGCAGTGTTGTGAGAACATCCAAAACATGTTCATATCCCATATTCTTGACATGTTTGACTCTGGCCTCTTCTTCACCTGAAATACAAAAAGAAAGGGCAAAATGAAATGTAAATAGAGGATCAGAGAGGCGATACCACCTCTGGGTATTGTACCACCAGCTGCATTAACCATGATGTATGGGAAAAAAGTGACACCACCTTCGCTGTTGTGCTTGACAAGCTCTACAAAATGCAGTAAACTAGAGTTCCCAATTTCTTTTGTTGAAAATTACAATCTATAACAAAATCATGAGGAAAAGTAGAAGGTCAAATCAATCCAAGTTCAATAGTAAAAATAAGAGCTTGGAAATTTGGGAAGTGCCGTTCATGATCAAAAGTAGGTCAAAAGTCAATTTCAAGGTCATGGTTAGATTGCCAGTATATGAGTTCCTATTCAATTTCAATATTCACTAAGAACATATCTCTGCCTGCTTTAGAGACATAATGATCAGAAAACTGCAAAATTTAGTTCATGTTGAAAAGTAGGTAAAAGGTTAATTTCAAGGTCACAGTAAGATTGCCAGCATATGAGTTTTTATAAGAGTTCAATAGTAACTATGGTGGTATCTCTGCCAGTTTTGATAAAAGGGAATCAAAAGTAGGTCAAAGGTCAATTTCAAGGTCACATTTAGATTGCCAGTATATGACTTCCTATTCAACTTCAATAGTAACTATGGACCTATCTCTGCCAGGTTTGGAGTTAAAAGGGAAGCAAATTTTGAGAGG
>NW_019775435.1:230179-320743 GCF_001039355.2 Lingula anatina
GGTCAATTTAAGGTCACATTTAGATTGCTAGTATATGACTTCCTATTCAACTTCAATAGTAACTTTGTACCTATCTCTGCCAGTTTGGGAGATAAAGGGAAACAAAATTTGCAAAGGCTAGTGGTCATTAAAAGTAAAAGTCACAATTAGATTGCCAACTTCCTATTCAAGTTCAATAGTAGCCATGGGCTTATCTCTGCTTATTTTTGAGTATTTCACGTTTTATTTTGAACACTGTATATTGCGACATTATATTTTTTGATATAGCACAACTCTTTAAATGTGTTGGGATTGACAAGCTCTACGAAATGCAACAAACAAGAGGTCCCTAGCATTTATGGAACCTTCCAGAATTAGACAAAGATTTCAGTTTCAGCATCTAATGGCTGCTTCTCCTCGCAGTTGATATGTCTGTGTATAAAAAATAATCTGATCATGCTGGTCTTCAAACTCAACCTGTATTTTAGTAAGACTTACGTATCACTCATGTATGTTTGAAAATAATAAGTCAATTTTTGACTAAAGGTGTTATCTGTATTGCACATATGCTTTAAAAAAACAGTATAACTTTTGAAAAACTTTTGGTTAAATCTATCAATTATAACAATAAATTTATTAGAAATTGGCATCAGAAAGTGTTTAATCTACCAATCATAACAGAATTTTTAAAAAATGGTGGCACAAGAAAGTGTCTTATCTATCAAACATAACAAAAATTTTAGAAATCAGCACAAGATATTGTTTAATCACCAACCCTAACAGGGTTTTTTAGAACCTGGCACAAGAAATTGTTTAATCTACCAGTCAATTACAGAATTTTCGGGTAAAAGATGCAAGGTGGTTGATATGTGTGAGAAATTACCCTAAGCCTTCCAAGTTGCACCTACCGATGAGTTTCTTTGGATAGCAGTTGATAAAATAATGTTGCGGCTCGACGGGAAGTATGGCAACCTTGGTGTAACCACCTTGATGATGCCTAACTGACAGACCCAAGGCATCTACTGTAGGCCCATTCACATCCCTTGGTATGCCCGACTCGTCCAGGCAGATTTCCAAGAAACTAGTGTTCATGTACGGGAGATGCACAGGTCTGCTTGGGTATCCTTTTAACAGCAATGCTGATTTGAGAAGTTGAAGCCCTTCACTCAACTCCCCCTGCTCCTTGCCACGATCCTCAAGAATGTCTTCTGGGAGTCCAAAATCCCTTCTATGATCAAGCTCAGTTGAATCAGGTACGTTTTCTAGCTGTACCTCTTCATCAGCCTCTAAAGGGTCAACCTGAACTTTCTGAAAAGAATATGTAATCTCTGGACAATCAAACTAAACATCTGCAGGCCCGTAGCCAGGGGGGGTTCAGGGGGTTCGAAAGAACCCTCCTTTTTGCAGGGAAAAGGTCTTCTCTGGGTGAAATTTAATTAAGGTACATGAAAGTTTCATGGTAAAAGGTCTGTTTTTTTAGAAAAAGAACCCCCTTCTGAAATTTCTGGCTACGGGCCTGATCTGAGAAATTTAGCTGTGATTTATTGTGGAACATGTCATCAGTGTCTCCCCAGGTACTTGTAAAATTTCGAATCCATCCAAAGAATTGCTCGACCTACCTAGAGAACTAGGACATGTTACCTAGTAATAGTTAAATAAACATTATCTCTTACATTTACTCCATGTCCCTGAAGGCTGAATTAGTATTAGAAGAAAAAAAATTACAATGGATTTTTTAGCAGTGCATATCATTTGAAATTCATACACAGTCTTTAAATGAAAGCCTAAAATGTGGATGTAAGAACTATAAACTACGATACTACTTAAATATCTTAAAACTCAAATAAATTCGTTATGAAATAAAGATTCTACATGGCTGAAATGAAATAATATAATAAAATACATTTTGATGGCAGTCACGATAAAAAGGATTGCCCAAAAATAACTTTCTGGATCAACTCCTTAACAAACTGATATGAGTGAGTAGTTTACCTGCTCTCATTTGTCTCTCACCATTAGAAAAACATAGTATTGCATTCTAGCATTCTTAAACATAGCATCTCATTTTAATAAACATTGTAAGCATGATAAATGCAAGTCACATAAAGATAATACTGTAATTTAAACTGTAATTCTGACATAAAAAATGCCTCCTTTTCCTTTAACTGCATGGTAACAAATTTTAATACAAACATATTACCTGAAAGGATTTTGGGGCATTCTGAGCATCATCATTCTCATCTACTACCAAAAGCTCATCAGCTATTGCTTTCTTTCCACCATCACCAAAGAACTCCATCTGCTGCAGACTTTCTGACAGAAGTCCATGGATATCTAGAAGTTGTCTGCCATACTCACTTATCCACTTCTGCACTAGAAAACTACAAATATTGATCTTCATCTGTAACATAGCTGAGGACTGGGAACTGTCCTGACTGGCTTTTATGATGAAAATGTCCTCGTCCAGCACTCGGTCAAGCAGTTTTCCCCAGTAGCTACTCATTCCAAGATGGATTGCACATTCAAGAAATGAAAGCTCTTCTTGCGGAGGACTCTTTGAAAAATCTGCTTTTTCGAAAAGATGTACTAAAGTCATTACACAGTCCTTTCCGCACCTATAAGAACTGTCTCTTACAACTTGAAAAAACTGGACTATACTTTCAGTCCCCATTTCATCCCGTCTGATGTCCTGGTGCTCCAGGAGCGAGTCAATTAATTTAGGGCAGTAGTAGCGCTCTTTGGTAAACGCAGACGCTATTTTCACGCCATGTTTGACAGGCAATAATGACACATGACTGAGAACATTATCTTCCATCTCCTTAAAGAATTTCAAAAGTGCATAAATTTCAGGCGGGTGCTTTCTTGACGCCCGAAATAAATCCTGCACACATTTCACATATCGATATGACGCCGATTCCCAATCCATTTTGCTGTCAGCAGCATTCATCACAGGTCTCAAAACACTGGGGTTCGCTATTTTGGACAGAACCTCAGCCGAGATAGGTCTGTCTACTTCATGGCATACCTGTAAGAACAGTCCAACATCCTGAGGATGTAGAGTCTCACTTACATGATGGTTTCCAAAGAGTTGGCTTTCCACGGCATCCAATAATAAACAAGCATATCTTTTAGCGCTCACGTCCAGCCACAGGATATTCTTGGAGGAGTGCAAAAGGGAAATGACTCGGCACAATTTGACCAGAGATATTTCCTTCATGGCTTTAACCTCAGTGGCTAAAGTGCCATAAAACCGTTTCATCTCAGACTCAAAGAATTGGTTGTTGAAAGAGTACCGGACATAGATGGCAGCTTCAACACATGTGAGTTTGTCTAGCATGGGCCAGTGTGCCCAATTAGCCGACACAGAGTCTTCCAATGGACCAACAATGTTCTGATTTTTCTTATCTGGAGATAACTGAGACATAAGGATGAGTATGTCATTTATTTGATTGGGCTGAAGCATCTCAAGCCTTTCCATCTCCAGGAATGTCACAAAGTGGAAGTCAAAACTGCTGCGGTTGCTGTCAGAATTTGACCGCACTAGAGCCCACAAATACTGTAAAAATTTCCTGGGATCAAATATCAACATTTTGTTCCTTTCAAAATTTCTGATGACATCATCTGCTGAGCTGCTATTGAGGTACTGCTTACGTCGCCTAGATATCTGCTTATTCAGCGAGGTCCTGATGTTGAGGTGACATCTTGTCTGTACAATACTACTGGTGCCATCTGGTGGAAGATAGCTGAAGGAATATCTTGCTAACTTGTTTCCCTTGCCTATACATGTTCTGCTAGAACCAAGTTGAGAACCAAGGACCCTTGGGAAGGGTAACAGTGTTGCAAGAGCCAAGAATCTCATCTTTTACAGCACGGTTTCACAAGGTTTGCATCATTTAAGTGTGGTTTCATTTCAAGGATTGGTGGCCCGGATGTTTCTCCCATTGCTCCAACCTGTAAAAATCAATATATTAATCATTCATGAATCAAAGCACTGTGTCATCTCCCACATCTGCCAGTCTGCAATTTTAGCCACAGCAATAAAAACATTTGAATATTTGTTCTAAAATGGTTAACTGCCTGGCTTGTTTACAGGCTCTTGAACTCATAGCAGAGGTACAGTACAGTACATGTAGCTTACTGGCTTGCCTAGGCTAAGGTGATTACCTGTTAAATGCTTGAAAGATAGATAGTGGGAGAAAAGTTAGGGTAGTTCTAGCATTTTTTTTCTTTTTACTGCTTAGGCAAATCACTTCTTGTTCTGTTCATCACTTTTTTTTTTTTTGTCTGAATGGTTAAAATATTATGAAAGCATGTCAAATCAATCTTATTTTGCTTAGCCACTTGAAGTCTAAGCATTCTGGTTAGATTATTTTGTAAATTATTTTATTTGCTGGTGTGACTGTTGTATCCTCTATATCTATACTATACATTAATCAAATTTCAAAGGTTTTGAATTAACAAGTTTGCAGGGGTGCGTTTAACTAGATTTTGAAAAGAGAGTGGTTAAGCTCACAATTCCAGCAAGGAGACCGTCCTCCCTAAAACATAGGGAAATAGTGCAGCAAAAGATGTAAATTGCCAAAAACATAACCTAAACATATACTAGTACATAAACTCAGTTGGCACTGAATGAAGCGTCTTTAGTGAAGAGTGAAGACATACACAACCTACTGAGGCTAGGGGAGTTTACTGTACATGTATATATATGATCATCTAGTATGAGGACAGTAGCATGCGACAGCAGTCTCGTCTGGTCCGGTTATCATTCTGTATTATTTTCATATACTTCATGACACTAACGACCCGACTCACCTTTACATGTTTTTAAAATGATGAACTTGTCGATTAACAGGTGAAAGCACAAAAGAGACTTGCATGCGTCCACCGAATCCGCGTGCGCCAGTGAAGCGCCATCTTTCGAGATGCAGAAGTAAGACAGGACCCATTGTAAAAAGAACTGAAGCGACAAAAATTGGATTTGCTGTTTTAATATATTTTGCATGATTTATAGTGGCAATCATTAAGTTTTTAACTACAATCTAGTATCATCAATCAATTTGGCATAAAACAAATTGTTATTTTACTTTTGTCTTTCCTTGGATTTTACTGCCGTCTAGGAATAAGAATAATAATTACAAACAGTTGTAGCAACAAAATTGCATGTTAGAATTCTACAGAAATTTTAAAAGATATTGGAGATGGCGACGGGAGAAGGTCAAGTTTTAATGTCTGTTGAGGCAGAGGCGTATATAGATGCATTAGAACCATTTGATGTGAAAGATATCGGTAGTCAGAAGTAGGTCTCTCTCTCTCTCTCTCTCTCTCTCTCTCTCTCTCTCATTTACTTACGCATCTTTTAATGTGGATGTTATAGTATTTAAAGTAGGCTAAATAAACAAAATATTCAGATCCTACCCTCATTTTCCACGTAGAAATGCTTAGAATTCAGACATGCTGAAAACTTTTCAAAATGGCAGGACATTTGGACCGGCAGTAATGAAAACTTTGCCACACCGAATGGATTTTTGTCGGACCGAAAATCACTCTATTCGTTTGAGACAGATAGTACCAGACAAATTTTCCCGGTCATGACCGAGCGAAACGACAGTTTCAGCATGTCTGACTCTGAGACTTTCTCAAACTTGTTTTTTCATTTTTTGGTCAGCAAATTTATTATTTCCCCTATTACATGGTACTGTATGTGATGTCAGTATCATAAATATATGTGTACTAATACCAAAATGCGCAATACATAGCAACACAGGGCAATACAATAGAAAGAAAAAGTAAACAACTCAGCATGCAAGTAAACACAGGAAAAGAAAATAGGGTACTACAGTAATATAAAAGCAAAATATAAATGTTACTAGGTAATTAATATTGTTGGTCCAAATAAACAAATATGTCAGGGCATGGGCCATATTGCCAATTTGTTAAGTGGGTTCAACAATATTACTTACTAGTGCCTAGTAATGTATTTCATTTTACATTCTTCCATTTTCTTGCGATTGGTCATTGCACTGTGTTATTTATTATTTAAACTTATATATTGAGGGTAAAAACATGGTCAGTTTTAAAGTTATTTTCCCCATGGCCCATATATTTTCCACTTAGCCTTCATTTTAGTGGACTCATTTTTTTCAAGTGAATTGCACTGTTGTTTTTTTTTTAGTCTGACCAATGTAATTACATTTAAAGTGATATCAAGGTATGGAGCTTCCCTTTAAGTCATTGCCAAACTTGCATCCTCCTATTTTAATATAAAAGGTCCAATTTGTTTTCATATATTTATCCCCCAGATGGAGCATGCACCATGAATACATAGAGAAACTCAATATGCAAGCTGTAATGAATGCATCAGCACAGGAAGATGAATTTGTCAAAGAATTTTTCATCACTGCTGGAAAGGTAATAGAGTTTTTAGCATGATTTTTCAATGGATGCAATGCATGAAAAAGAAAAGCTGCTTCTTTTGATTGGAGATAGTTACTGTACAAAATGTTTTTTATCAACTAATTATTAAATATTTAAATCAACAAAACTTCATGATCATGCTAGTTGTTTTATAATTATAATATTTATTATTATTATTATTATATATTTTTTATTGCCCTTGTTGTTGTTGTTTTTTTATTTGGTTTTTCAGGGTGGGGATAAACTATATGCCATTGCTAGGCTTACTGTTCCACAATCGATGAACTTTCAATTATGTTTAACATATACTATGTTCATTGAATATCAGTTATGTTTACAATATTTATAAGGTTTCTCTTTTTTCAGATCCCTGTTTTAATCTATGAAGTCATTGCAACAGAGATATGGAAGCAGAAAGTTTTTCCAGAGTTGATAGAGATGAACTTTGACCCTAAAATTTCCTTTCCTATATACATGGTTGTAAGTACAACATGTCCTCACCCCTCAAAAAAAAAAAAAAAAAAAATAATAATAATAATAATAATTAAGAAAATAATAATACATAAATAAAGCTTTAAACAGCAAATCAGTTCCTTTCATTCAGTTTTTGTCACCTACAATTTCAAATTAAACCCAAGTTTCACATTGGGAATGATAACTCATTAAGATTGTACAGTATTTTATAAAATAGCATATGTGATAAAATTGATAGCCTCATAAAATCATCAATTTACACATATATTTTTGTCATTCTGACTTAGAATCTTTTTTTTTTTCAGCTTTACCACGAAGCAACCATCATCAATTTACTGGAGACAATTATGTACCACAAAGATGCATGTGAATCGGCAGAAGAAAGCATCTTAGATTTATTAGACTACTGTTATAGAAAACTCACCACACTCATTGCTAAGTTAGTAGCTAGTTTATTTTTGCATTTACGTGTAGTATATGTACTACATTGACTTTTATAATTGATTTACTTTGCATACATTTACATTAATCATAGAACCCTGTAACCAGATTAAAAAAATTTAAAAACTTCATATGATATTATTTAATTTTGTTGGTTGGTTTAATTTTTCAGTTTGGTTTGTTTATTTGTTTTGATTGCTTGTTGAGGTATTTAGTATTTGCATTCAGATCAGAAGAGTCAGATGAAGATGATGATGATGATGATGAAGAAGTAGATGCACTATCAGCTGCTAACAGCTCACCCTCTTCCTCAGCAACCATTGGGGAACTTCAGAAACAGAACAAAACACTGGACTTTGATATCTGTATAAAGTCCGTGTCTGTGCTTAGATATATCATAGACAATCTCTCCAGGTAGGTCCACTTGTCTTTCATAAGACAACAACTAAATAAAAAGTCAATTGATAAATTTTCTTTTCTAAAAACAGCATTTTTGTTGGTAATATAGAAGAAAAAGAAAATCAACTTCTAGGGGTTGACAACGATTACCCCTTTTTTCTAGATTTAAAAGAATTATTTTCATGGTGTGTTGCATTTGCTTCAGTGCTTGCAGAGTTGATTGATATCTTGAACCATGATGGGATGGGGAAGTGGGGGGGGGGGCATCTTTCTTCTGTTTTCAACTGAAGTATTTTTCAACCATGTATTATATTATGTATAGTCATTGCATAGGTTGCAGTATACTGTAATTAAATGAAATAAAAGATTAAAATAGTTACTTGTATCTATATGCTGTAGCCTACCTCTAAGTGTGATGCAGAGGTTGCTGAATACACACGATGTCCCCATCTTGTTAGTGCAGCTAGTAGAGAACCCTCCATGGACCAAGAGGAAACATGGTAAAATATAGGGCCCGTTTAACATCAAGGTGTGCACTTCACTGTATTGGTCCACTTTGAGAGATTGATAACTTTACAGTTTGGCAATTACTGAGAAAGTCACCTAAACAGAGTCCCGGTCATCATGCTCAGCACAGCCAATTGATTAATGTAACTAAACAGCAGGAAGTGAACTTGTGGAAAATTTGTGAAAGGGAGCTAGGGAACTTTCCCATAAACCTATCATACTAGCTGGATTGATCTAAATCTGCAAAGATTCTCACTAAATTGCATTCAGTGTAAGCAGTTTAAATGACTGGCACACCTACCCAAGCTGCTAGAGGGTAATTAACTATAGTCCATTACCTCCTAGTCACTCAGTCAATTAAACTGATAATACACTGAAAACACTTTAGTGAACAGCCTGTCAAAGTTAGAACGACCTAGCTAGTATGATGGGTTTATGGGAACGCAGTCTTAAACCCCCTGTGGTGTAACCACATTTTAGGATCTCTTAAAGTGGACTGGTCCAGCTGAATGTACCACTCAGTGTAAGCAGGGTCTACCCTCTACCAGGGCAACAGATTTTAATTTGAATTTCTCACTAGGTGTTCACAGATATATCTCTTAGACTAGATAAATGACGGTACTTTTCTGCACTGTGGCTTCAGAGGAAAGTGCGCGTAATTATCTGCAACCCTGGTAGAGGGAAGGCATGGTCTAAACTTCAGCAGTCCTGCTGGTTTGAGTAAAAAAAAAATACACTCGTTAGTGAAAATTATTATTTTTGTTTCTCTTAGATAAGCTTTATAATTAAGTCTGTCTTTTTATAAGTTAACTGGTAAAAACTTTTTTTATTAAATTATTTACAGAAAACAGTGATTGGTTCTAAAACTATAGGTGTTGAGAATCACTAGGATGGGTTTCTAAATTAAAGATATAAGTTTGATTTTATATCTTTATATCTTGGATAAATTTGATACAGCTATCTTTAGACATGTATGCTTATTTTTCAATTTTTTTTTTCTGCAGGAAAATTAAAGAAATATGTAGATAACAAATGGCAGGAAGTGTCATATGGTGATAGCCTAAAGTTGACAAAAATCGAAGGACAGGTAACTATTTGTTTACAACTTTTAAAGTTAAAAAAACAGCTGTTCATTAGAAACAAAGCGTGTTCACATTTAATGTTTACTTATTTAATTTAAATGATATTCAATAAACTCATGTTCATGTTTTACTGGCATTTAAAGATAAATGAAAATTAGAAATAAAGATCTTGCATGAAAGAAAGCACCCCCTGCAAAAATTTCCTATCGGATGTCCTATTGGTCTCTGTGGGACCCTATAGGAAGCCTGCAGGACTGTTTAAAAATCCTTCAGGACTCTATACGATTCCTACAGGACACTATAAGATTCCTACAGGACTCTATGGGACTCTATAGGAATTCTACCAGACATCCCACAGGATTCTTATCTAAGATATATGTCCTGTAGGACCCAATAATATATATACCCTTAAGGAATTAATGATAGCAAGAACAATTGTCTGGATCTGTTTCTAGATGTGGATTGCCTTGTTCCAACTGTTGATGAATCAAGACTGTCAACAGAAGTATGACCTCAGCAGCTATAGAAAGAATGTCATTATTAAGGTAAAGGTCAGCTTATCAAGGAAAAGGTCAGCCTATCAAGGCAAAGGTCAGTCTATCAAGGTAAAGATATATGGACAGCTGTTAATAAAATTTCCAGTATAGGCATGGAATGGGCCTACTTAAAAGCAGTAAGATGTTGGTGGTGATCCATTAATGAATGAGGTAACAGTGTAATAATAATAATACTAAATACTAGCTGTAATGATGCGAATTTAACTTCCCAACCCTTACAAAAAGTCCTATAGGATTTTATAGGAAAATGACCCAATTTCCTATAGGATCCTTTAGGATCTTATTGGATCCTATAAGACTTTTTTGTTGGGAAATGGAGGTCTGCACTCACTTGAGTGTTTTTCTAGTTCTCCATTTTGTGATTTGCAGCTAAGGTCCTACTTGACAGAGGTAGTGCTGGACCAAATGCCAGTCTTATCTGAGCTGCAGCGCTTCCTGGAACATCTGTCCATGATGGACCCTCCCCCTGCTAAGAAAGACCTGGTGCTGGAACAGGTGGGTTGAGAGAGAGAGAGAGAGAGAGAGAGATGAAAATTTTCTGGATTTATCCAGAAATACTGATATTTGGGTGTAAATTTTATTTCTGTCCCTGGATACCCTATATAGAGTCACCTATCTTCGGTCCTTGCATATTCAGGGTTTTTTTTTTTTTTTTTAAGATCCACTTTTTAACTCTGGAGAGTGAGTTTTAAATTGATTATTTCTAATGTATGCAGGTGCTGCATTTAGAGACTGAACATTCTGATTGTAATTCAGCATGGCTAGAATAGCAGATTAAATTATTAACAAATGTTTTCCAGATACCAGAGATCAGAGAAAAGATTTTGACACAGTATGAGGGAAAATGGAAGAAATTAGCCAAGAAACAGTCCCAAACATATTTCAACCCAAGCAAAGCCAGCTTGAGAGACCAGGCAAAAAGGTATATTTTATTGAAATAGATGGGAGGGGGTGGGGGATTGTTGTAAACAACAAAAAGAGATCTGATACCAAAGGAATTAATATATTATGAATTATGAAAATATGTTTTAAAACTGGAAAAGTGGGTTAAAAGATAAAAAAAAATTCTCAACAGTTTTGGTTGAGATTAAGTAGTACCTTGGTAATCAAGAAAAAAAAAATTAATCTACCATGAAGATTTTTTTTAATTCAAAGGTCTTACTTGTACACATCATAGGCCTATAAAAGTTCTGGATTTTATATGATATGTATTATTATTATTTCAGATGGGTGGATACATACAATTTTGATGTCTTAGAAAGCCTGATCACAGAGCCGCCTAAGTGTGCTGTGTGCGGTGCTGATGCTGCTAAGAGATGTTCCCGGTGTCAGAATGAGTGGTACTGTAGGAGGTATATATGGCCCGCCTTTTGGTAGTGGTCTTTTAAAAATTGATGTACAAAGGTGGTAACAAAGCTTGAGAAGTTTTAAAAAGATGATTTAAACTAGAATGCAGATGTTAATGTTCACCTTATTTTTTTTCTTTTTTTATCTATTCATTTAAATATTTGATATTTAATTTATTCATTCTTTCCTTTGAGAGAGAGAGAGAGAGAGAGAGAGAGAAAATTACCAATAATCCAATAAACTAGTATGAAGTGGGATTGAGGTGGAAAACCATTTTGCCAACAAATTGCAGTTATGTGCATCATGCAGGGATGATAAAATTGCCTTAGAATTACTTAATATAAAGCATTGTTTTTATTATTATTTTAGAGAGTGTCAGGTTGGCCACTGGAAGAAACACAAGGCAGCATGTGACCTTTTGTATGATTCTCTCCAAAAACTCAAGGAAACAGAAGGTTCAGGAAAGGAACAAACAAGCTAGCATATTTGAGAAAAGGGGGGGGGGGGCAAGTCTATTACTGGTAACACGAAAACAGGTCATGTGACTAAGGGCATGTGACCAAAATCATGTGATCTGTATCATGTGAAAAATGTTCAGTGGGTGTTGGATAATGTCATTTAACTATATTGACTAAAACGTATCCAAGATTGAGAATGAAATGTGGGATTGGAAAGCAAACCTTGAAGACGTGTTTAATAATGCATTCTTGTAGATTTACTTGAACCTTCCCAGCATCATTCTGTTAGTAAACTAAGATTGTATGAAATAGTGGTTCATACAGATATTATGGTGTAGTTCTGAAATTTGTACTTAAATTGTAAGTTCATGTTTGATCATTATCATGGTTCAGTTATTTTAACAAGTCATCACACATTTCTCAATAATTGTGATTTTCATGTTTTAGCACAATGATAGATATATTTTTCTGTTGACTGTCTGTATATTTGTCAACTTTGCTGGCTATGTAGGATACCTCAATCTCCAATTGGTATCTTGCTTAGAGTGAAACCTAGTAGGTACCTTAATGTGAAATCCAGATTTTAAGCACTAGTTGAATTTTATTTTTGTGTTATTTTCACCAGTGTGACATTCTAGATGTAGCTAAGTATGCCTTATAATAAACTTAACTTAACCAATCTCCAGTCTCCTTTTTTTTTAAACTTAAATAAAGTATTTTCTCTAGGAATTTTGCCTTTTTTAAATAAAAAATCTAACTCACCAATTGGAAAGCGCAATGTGATTTTTTTTTTCTGTCTCAAAAGAAAATCCAAAGCATCTTTGTGTGCTGGAACACGGTGAACGTGCTTATAGTTAATTAATAGCCTGGTGCTTTTCTGATCATCGATAAAGTGAGACCATGACAGACTGAAAGGTGGACAGGTGGATGGGTGAATGGACAAAGATAAGGGTCAGGGCCCAGTTTCATAAAGGACGTTTAGCACTAACCAGTGTTTAAGTCTAACCAGTGGATAAATTCTCCTAACACCCATTAACTAAACGAAGGTTGAAATTGTGTTTCATAAACAGTGTTTAAACAGCCAGTTAATATTAAGTTACCTTTATATATTTCATCCAATTAAACACTGGCCAGTTGACCAACTGGCTGTTTAAACATTGTTTATGAAACACAATTTTAACCATCTTTTAGTTAATGGGCGTTAGGAGAATTTATCCACTGGTTAGGCTAATACACAAATCAAAGCAATTTCTGAATGTATAACCCCCTTTTTATTGAGGGGGTATATTTTTTTATTCACAGTATTTCATGAATGGTTTACCAATTGTTTATCAGCTAGCACTGTGTCTGCAACGGTTAAAATCCCAGACAACCCAATTGTACAGGAGAAGGTGGTAGTGATTTTTAAACAATTGGACTGATTGTGTTAGAGAAGTCACTGAGCAATGTGCTAGTGCTGTAGGATTGAGAGTTGAAAGGAAAGTGACAAGTTTTGCCAATATTTGTACACGACTTGCATTTTTACAATATAAGATCTTCCTGTAAATTTCAAATTGAACAATAATGGCTGTGGGGAAAAAAACAGAAATATGTGAAAATATTTTAAAGAATTACATCACCTGTGTTATGTTATAAAAATAAAGCAATTTTCCCCGATGGAGATTCTCTGATACTCAGTAGACATCGAAAAATTGGAGGCAAACAATTTCAATATTGAGCTGTTGATTGAAGCAAAATATCTTATTCTTAATAATCTGATTCTGCAGTTTACTGAACTTGATCTGGGTTTCACTAAATTAAAACAAATCCTGACAGCAAATCTTCAGTCAAACTACTAAACAATGTGTGGTCATGGGATTAGGGATGCTTAAACATGAGAAAAAGGGGAGGAAGAAACTACTTCAAATTTTGAGTAATAATAACATTTTAACTGATTAAAACCGAGAGGTGTTGGCATTTTTGAAAAATCCACATCTCCCCTGGATATTATCACCTTTTTAACTTCAAGGCTTTTCTAATTCACACTTTTGCCTTAAAGAAATACATTAGTTTGGAAATACAGCCTATGTTTTTTCATCCTGTTATATCACATGCAGTTACTGGCATTTTTTTTTTGGGGGGGGGGGGGAGGCAGAAAAGAATGACATAATTTGTTTATGATATGGTAAGATGAAATACTATAATCCTTGTCCTGTTCGAAAGACTTAAGCTTGGCGGGATGATGTGTAGATTAGTTATAAAGCTCATTATATTTTTATCTAAAGAGGCTAACCTAGCTTTTAAGCAAGCGAAGGGTTACACACTGAGCCTTTTCCTTCAGTACCCGTACATTATTGTATCTTTTCGTCACATTATTAGACCTGGTCAGCTTCGGCTGATAATACAAATAATATCAGGCACATTTGGCTCAAAACCCTCCCTATGTTGAATTTTTTAATTGTGAAATGAATTTCAGCAGGTTTGCACTCTTGCGCATACAAATAAAGAAAAACGCACACATGAAATACATGTACGTACACGTTAGTGTACATGTTTATCCACAGTTCAACCACAGTTTATCCGCAGTTCAACCAAGAACAACACGAAAACAACTACTAAAATGATGACTTGCAAAGAAAATTATTTAGCTCGTTATCACATGATTACAGTAATTATTCGGTGCCATTCTTGGACAACAGTTGCGGATAAACGCGATGCGTTCACAAAGACTTATATTGGGCGTCTACGGTACGAGTACGGTCCAAATAGCGTTTAAGAGGATTTACAAAAAATCGCAAAGGCGGTTTACTTTTTTGTTCTTTTTGCTAGATTCCTGAAACAAATTGTGAAAAATACTGACTGGCTCACTTATTCAGAATGATGGCAAGGGTTCAGTGAGGTTGCAAATGCACACCTGCTTATATTGATGTCAATTGCTCGTAAAACACCCTTAAGAAACATTCAGAATAGATGATCCGAGTACTAACTGATCCGCCGACTATATATGCCGACCACACGTCAAAAGCGATGCTGCTGATTCCCGATGGTGTCTCCGTCTCCACACGCGCCGTCGCTGCAGGGGCCTAGCAATTAAGAACCGAGATTTAATCCGTTTAATGATGCGCGTGTGGAGGCGAGGAGACCATCGAGAATCAGCGGCATCGCTTTTGGAGTGTGGTCGGCCAAATTTAATAGGCGGATCAATTAGTACTCAGATCAACTATTCTGAATGGCCCCTTGAACTTATATCGCTGTAAGGCGGCTATCCGACTATCCTTCCAATTGAAACTATCGGTCTACGTAGATCGATCCCAACTTCGAGGGGACACTCGCTAAATGCAATCAAATTAACAGACTGAGATGCCTCCTCTTGTTTCCAACGTTCCCATATTCGTTGTATACTGACAAGCATTTTTGTATTCTATTCAACACCGAGAGTCCCGGTGGAGTTGGATCGATCTACGAAGACCGATAGTTCATTGGGAATGAGCCCTATGAAAGGTTCAAGGCTTAATCCCAAGTATTGGGAGCATTTCTTTATCAAAATACCCCGGCATTTCTTATTTATTTATTTATTCATTTATTATGGGGAACCATAGACAAGAAATATACTTTGTACAGGGACAGTCGTGATTTCTCAAAACCTCAAGGCAGTCAACTATAGGTGTGTATTTTTAAATTGTAAAATAAATTTCTTTTTTATGCCTCACTTTTATTTATCATCCGAGCCTCAGGAAAAAATTAGTTTACTATCAAATATCTTTAATTATTTAAGTCACTTATTTGTTAAATCATTCAAGCATTAGGACAAACAAGTATAATTATGTTTAGAGGAATCTTGGGTTATTCGAGTACTATCGCATGTCTTTATCTGTTCTATTAGTGGGTTTTATATCACACTATCTCAAACGCATTAAGTCACTTTTGTCTACTTTGTCTAATAACTGTTACAGGTAGAAAAATGATTAAGCTATAGATATATTACATATCGCATTGGGTAACCAGCATTTTCATAAATGTAACATGGCAAGTGAAATTCGAAACGGGTTAAAAGGTGATAGACACATGTCCTGTCACGTACGTTGTCAGCATTTGAGCATGTTTTGTAATGTAATTGAATATGTCGATGAACTATCTTACATAAACTCCATGTAACAGCCATAAGTACATGTATTCTGTATATACAATCTACGGTGTCTGCGGCGCCAGATTAACATATGAACAGTATCTCATCAAAAAGAGGTAAACATGAAAGGTGTGCTGATAAGGAAAAAAATCTTGAATGAAAAACAAAATACGTCTTCTTATCTCCATTTGACTTTTCTTAAGAAATTAGACAATCCCCTGCGTATTCTTCAATACATTCCGGCGAGAGGTCTATTTCGTAAGCTACCTGACACTGCAACCCATCCAAAGACCCAAAAGACACACGCACACAAACATATAGACACACGCAAACAAACATACGCAATTCCCACCATATTTCTGCTTACAAATGTATAAAAAAAATCAAGATGCTAAACACTAATGCGATTGACTCTGGATACTGAGAAAATCGCTAACCCTGGCCCATCAACATGTATAACACTGTAAGTAAAGTGGTCGCCGTGCGTATGCTGTTACGTAATAGTCGATATTACCTAATAGGCACGTGGAAAGGCACGGGAAAATGTGTTGGGGAAATGTGTATAACAGAGTGTGATAACACTGCGCTGTTCAAACCAGTGTTGACACTGATTCTTGGAAGTCATCAGTGCCAGTCTGGAGCGCTTGAGATAGACTTGGTGATATCCAATCGAGTGTGAAGTAAGCTGCAATACAAGTTAATCAGGTAAGTAGGAGCAAAAGTTGTGCACGAATTGTGTTGGTTGACCGCGTGGGGGAGGGGGGGTGCTTAGAATTTTCATACGTTAGCACTCCTGTTTACGGTTTCTGTTACGTACTATTTGTGTTGAAACGAAAAGTGCACATATTAGGAATGTTAACAGTAGTGCCAACACACATAAGGGTTATTTTTAATTTGTGCTTGGGGTGGCTGTGGAGGGCATGGCTGTCTCTTCAGACAGTCAAACGACAGCCAAACCTTCGCAGTTTCGTTCTAAAATTTTATTAAATTTACCATTTTGCTGTTTCCATTTTTCTTGAGAAGATGTAAAAAAATAGCTAAGAATTATACTTGTTTACCACGTCTTTTTGTCGACTGTCTTGTTTTCAATACGGGTTGAATCTGTACTTAATATGCACCCTTAATTTGTTTTTCTGAAGCTTGAATATTAATTTTGATAATATTTTAAGGGCCGATTAGTGCCACGGATTTTACGTATACAAGAACTACACGCGCGCACATACATTTTCACAATTTCTCACAATGTAAGCACTGTGCATTAAATCAGTAGTTTAATGCACTCTACTAAGTGAAAAACATCGTGGATGTTGAACACTGCTTACAAAAAGAGTAAAAGAAAGTAAAACAGAACGTTAATCACGCCAGATATCTGAAAGTCTTCGTATCTGACGTATCTGTTTTTCAGTTTCAGTCAAGTCTGTTTTAAACCCTTCTCCCCTCACTCTCGCACTCTCGCCGCCAACATCAACCAATTATTGAACCGAGTAAATAATTTCTTCCTCTCCGTTCATAGCAATTATAAAAACAGAAAAGAGAGAAAATGGATAGAGCTGTTCATTTCAGGTGGATTCGTTGAAATTGCGTTGATTTTTTTTCACCAAATTTCAATTGCTCAAAGTTGTAAGCTGGGTGAGCTTCGGTCATTGCCCCCTGTACGACTCCCCAAGTTTGTGGTTTGACTGCTGTACTTTCCGTCACCTCGATTGGCGTAATATCCACGACGTCAATCTCTTACGTGACCACAATGTAGCTGCCATAACCAAATCTTAGTCTGCCTATAGATGTATTGATTGGCGTTTTTATTAATTTATGGGTTTCTTAACACTCTCATGACCCTCTGTCGCTGTGATGCTACCATTTAAAGCTGCGTTGATAATCGGCCGGATTTTTTTAAATTTTGGACAACTTTGAGTATTAAACAATACATTAACGTTAAGGTAGGGTTACGGGAAGAAATCATTATGACTGAAACCTGTAGCATAAAAGCTCGACACCAAGTATATAAAAATCAGACCCATTCCCATACATAGATCGATCTAGCAGGATCGACCCGTCTCCGAGGGTTTTCTCGCTTAATTGCATTCTGCTTAAGCGGGTTAGATGTCTGGCACGCCCACTGAAGCTGTTAGGGGGTAATTAAGTATCGTTTAGCAGCTTCAGAATCCTATCTGAGTCCCGTCGATCCTGCTAGATCGATCTAGGTTTGGGTTTGGAAAAGTGTTAAAGAGGCTGAAGCAGACAGTGACGAAGCATCCGTAAATAGCGTGGGTAAAACCAAGAAGGTATTCTTTGCACAGGGTTCTCACGAAATATCTCCGTCGCCCGCAAATATATTACGTAAGTTATTTGTGCAATCTCGATCCTGCGATACCATGAAGCCACAATGCAGAAGAAAACGTTGTCTATTTTAATATTATCTTTTTTTTGAAATTCTCTTTTTATTGAATATTTTTGACAGCGTATTGCAGAGTTAGTATGTTTAGTTCTAAAACAAACAAATAAACAAAAAAATCTAACAAATGGATAAATTGATTTAAAAAATTGATAATGATGATTGATTAAAATAATTAATCAATTTTGGTCTATGCTGGTTGTTTGTAAGGAAGTTCCGTCTTGACTTTAGGGAGAGACGGAATATAAGGAGACAAAAGATATGGATATTTTTTGTGATTATATTTTCCCCCTATTATACATGATCCACCGAAATGCCTTGATGTCTTCGATTCTTTACATGTGACATGTACAGATTGTCATCATGTACTGAATGAAAAATATATCATCCACGTTTAAAAATGTCCCAAATTTATAACTACATGCAGGCCCGTAACCAGGGGGGTTCGGGGGGGGGGGGGGGTCAGGGGCCCCGGGCCCGGAACCCCCCCTTTCTTGGGAAAAGGTACCCTGTGGGTAAAATGTTATTTAGGTATACAAAGGATTCATGGTAAAAGGTCCACTTTTTCAGAAAAAGACCCCCCCCTTCCTTGAAATTGCTGGCAACGGATCTGACATTTCCTGCAAAGCAAAACCTTTTTCCAATACAGATCTTAAAAACCTATAACGCCCCTCGTTATTTTCTTCTGAAATTAATCTACAAGAAAAAACGGCAACGTTATGTGACTGGGCCAGTCGTATAATAGAACCAAATTATTTAATTCGAAAGGGCTGAAATGGTACGTCTATAACATATGAAAGTGCTGGGAAGGGTCAAGCAAAGGTTCGTGATGAGGAGAAATTTGCTTTATTTGCCATGGAAGTTCGACTTGGCAAGAAAATCCCGGGTAAGATAAAAATAGAAATGAACCTACTAATGGTATATTATCAAACGAAGCCTTGGAAATTTAATGAATGCAATTGGGAAGTTAATGAATATGATAACAAAGCTGACTCTGAACGGATTGAAACTTTTCACGGAGCTAATACAATTAAGGTATGGGATACCGACATTTTTGGATATCTTAATATTGAATTTAAATTCTTCTTCATGTGTCATCACCGGTGCAGTGTTTGACGAACGTTGATAGGCTAATTACCAAAGGTTTCTAATGCTCGCCATTGACCAAAGGTGTCGTGTTAGTACTTGTATATATATATATAAATAATTAAGGTAATGCAGGATATTAATTATCTCACCTGTAAGATGACCTAATTTGTGAAGTAAAATTCATTAAAATGTCTAAGACCCCATTTCCAGAGATTAGATCGATCTACTTTAGATCGACCTAACTCCCTGGGGGTTCACGCTAAATAGCTGTGAGCCGGGCGGACACGAAAGTTAATAACCGCCTTACAGCTTGTAGTAGGCGGGACGGACATTTAAGCCGGATTATCTGACAGTAATCTAGTGAGACTCTCCGCGGGGATAGATCGATCTAAAAGCTCTGGGAATACAGCCTTAGGCATAGCGTATATATCGAAAGATCGAACTCGGATAGGTTTCAAATTTAACTTAAACCGTTTCAGTTTTTATGAAGGATTGGCCCATGTTCTTCGGGTTTATATTAAGTGAGGTCGAAACACGGCAGTGAGCAGAATTATCCAGATACATTTACATTTTATAGGTATTTCATACTCGATGCATCCACGGACTTCCCTAACCAGAAAGCGAAATATTGACGCGCAATACTGCGTGAAACGAAAAAGAAAGGGTGGTCAGAAGATGTAACAAACGAAATGGAAATATATAACACTAATACTTCACTGATCATAAGACGTACGTACATTTGTCTTCTTATGACGTACAAAATGACCTAGTTGCGAGCCCTGAATATGGACCATCACGTCCGTATTCACGCAATACCTTCCTACTTACATAATTCTTTGATTAAATCATATTGGGGTTATATAAGAGCGTGAGATTGCCAGTCAGGTTAGGGTCAAGCGCTCTGCCCGCGTGCTATCGGTCGTCGCCCTCTCGGAACAGTTCATCGCACAGAGCTAATAACGTTTAAAGTTCCTGTTTAGTAGGACCAGTGAACGTTTACATTGGGATCTTATGTAATTTTAGTGTCAAAGTTTATGCACAAATAATTGTTGATTTGACACGTCCCCGTTTAGTGATAGATACCATATACGAGTCGCCGAGCTGGAAATATTAAGAGTGTATTTTGCGAGCCGCAGGCGAGTCAATACACAGGTAATTTCCACCTAGGATCTAAAATAGAGGATTGAGTTTTCACGCACAGATAGGTGACGAGTGTTGCATCTCGCTTAAACGACGGCCTCTGATCGGCTACAGCACTACGTACATTTGCGATTTTTTCTCATGCGTGTTTAGAGCCTACTTTATGCTAAAGACCAGCTGGTGACGAAATAAATTCCATGCAAAATTTTTCTCTGGACATAAGACGAAAGTGTCGAGAACAAGCCACGGACATATCTGTGAATTCTAAGGACATATTCTGTGAAAAATCAATCTGTTGCCCTGTTAAAGAGAATTTAGGGCCTCTTGTGGTCACGTTCCTAACATTTCTTGGTCAGTGTAGAACGAGGGTGAACAATGTGTCTCTGACGCTACATTTTTATAAACCACGTAATATCTTTTGAATGCGATAGCGAAATAGGGACAAAGGACAAAACTGTACATTTAGTAAGAATGGACAGGCCCGTAACCAGCAATTTCAAAAGTTGATCTTTTACCAAAGAAAAAAACTTCGTGTAACTAGTTTATATTTTACCAAGAGCAGCCAATTTAATGTAGATTTAACATTTGATTTTCAAATTCTCTACGTGAAGTAATTTGTCGCATATATATATATATATATATATATATATATATATATATATATATATATATATATATATATATATATATATATATATGCATAACATCAGTAGTATTAGTTACCGCTAAGTCAAACTTTCGGGAAAAAATGGTTAAAAAAGGATTTTTTTCAACTAAAGTCGTTGGAGATTTGCTGAAACCAAAATGGACCAAATATTTCTCTTATTTTATCTTCAATTCTATTGCAGTTACCCAAGTACAACAAGCATGAACGACGCGCAATTGCCCCATCCATACATCATGTATAATGGCAGCAACGGGGCAAACACGACCAAATACCAACTGCCTTCAAACTGCCCAGTCAGTTCCATTCCATGTCGACGAACAAAGCGCCATGTGGCCGAGGATCAGAAAGATGAACGATATTGGGAAAAACGAAAGCGAAACAACGAGGCTGCGCGCAAATCTCGCGAGAACAAACGCAAACAGGACTTGACGATGCGGGACAGAGTCCAGATTTTGGAACACGAAAACAGTTTGCTTCGCCGGGAAATCGCTATTTTGAAAACCAAATATGGCGTTCCCGTAGATCAGTCTGTCCCCTCAGATCCTGTCCATTCGCCCTCAAACATTTCGATCAAAAGTGAAAACCAATCGCCTGAGATTACCCACGAACACACCGAACAAGAGGTCGTTACGGAGTGTAGTTTACCCCCGAGGAAATCTCTGCTAACTAGGGCATTGAATTCGGAGCCTGAGGCACGAGAGACCGACAAACACGCCCACATTTCTTCAAAAGAGGAAGGATTCACGCGCCACCCCTCAACTCCCTATTTGTGGTATTCTTCGGGAAAAGGACATGGTCCTTTTTATTCGCCTTTATCAGCGGGTCATAATGAAGCTGGCGTGCTACTGAAGAGGAGCTACCATATGTCATCGCAGGCGGTTTACCCCGCGTTAATCACTTATGATCCGCAACGACGGGAGACCACAGAGTTGCACGAAGACTTCACGTTAGGCCAGCCTAGTTCCGGTGAATTTCGATCAAATAAAAAGAACGTCGAGGTAGGCCTATATTACAAGAGGAAAGGCACGGTGCCTTCGAAAAACAGCAGCGACGATGAAAGTTGTCGGAGCAATTTTTCGTCCCCCGCCCAAGAGGTTTCGTGTTCCGAATCTGAGAGTGAAGTTAACAGGGACATAAATCAACCTCATCCGAAACCGTGCCCCGTCATAGTGAGAGCGCACGCGCAGTGGGAAGACGAAATGTCCTCATCCGATTCGTCCTGGAGCGTTGAAAACGGTCGTAAAACGCCCCTGCAGGACGAGGAACTACGAGCTCGTTTGAAATATCTAAGCGCAGAATTGGAGATAATGAAACAATACGTTTGTAAAAACGATCCCACAGAAAAAGCAATGTTTAGACGGAAAGGAAACGGCGAATATTTAAATTCGATCATTTAAAGATCGAAATGGTATTGAGACGGCTACGTTATTCGAAGTAGACGAACATGAGTATAGAAATATATTTTTCTGGGTTTTTCCATGCGGACATTGATACTTTAAAACACACACTTTAATGTTATTTTTTTGGGCAACGTACACCTTAACTGAAATGAACACGGTAATTATTGTCAATCTGTGTTTGGCACTTTGTAATGTTGAAACACTCAAATCTGTTTTTAAACACCAATTTAGTATTTAAATATGTCAGAGACACATCAAATGGATCAAGCACAAAAATGTCACCGTAAATACATTTAAAATAAATCATTAATTGATTCTTCAGGCACAAAGATGAAGATACGGAGTTCTTCAGGCTTTTTTTTTTTTTTTGTAATTTGTTAAATGACTACAACTTTGAATTAAAACATTCAGGTCTACATGTAATTTTGTCAAATATTAGTGGAACTTCATAAAATTTAGTTCGCTATTTCTTTCAGTATATTTTAAAAGTTGCCTATTTATTGTGTAATAACCCAATATCTGCAATAAAAGTCGCACTAAAATGCGTTACAAAGATGTCTGTTTCTATAAAGTCAAATATTCAGATCTTTATGCCATCTTGCTTAACATTGAAGGTGCTTCATTATATATCTGCTGTAATTTCAACTTGTGAAATTTAAAAGTTGTTCAATTTATTGTGCAATTTATTGTTATTATGACTTATCATTAATAAGTCAACTTAATTGCGTTTCTGTAGTAGGGTTAGGCCTACACGTAGGCCTACGCGTTGACATCGGACGACAAGATTTCATAGGCCTACAGGTAATTCTGCACTTCTTGTCTTTAGATGCTATTATTGTCCACAAATTTGTTGTAGAAAGTTCCGAAGCTCGGCATAATATATCCCTAGTTCAAAAATCCTTTTTTCTTGGGATAAAAAATTATGTTAAAGATCACTGTCCATGATTAACCTCATAAGCCCCATTCAGAATAGGGGACTAACTAGTCCGAGGGTCAAATATGGCCGACCTACTTGAATACTTCCCCTACGGGATGTCTATTCAGTGTCTATTAGCGGATTAGACGACAAACTTTGAAGTGGGTCGCCATATTTGACCCTCGGACTAGTTAGTCCCCTATTCTGAATGGTGCAATACAGTAAGCCTACCTTATTTAATATTTGTTGTCCATTTTGACTCTTATTCAACTCAAGGCCGTAGGGTGGGTGGGTAGATGGGTTGTGTGTGTGTGTGTGTGGGGGGGGGGGTGTTGAAGTTGAAAGTCTGCAGATAAGCCCACGTGCTAACAAGCTATAGGCCTATTATGGAAGGCTTACCTGCCTTTGATCAGTGTGATGCTCATATAGACACTGACTGAGGGAAAAATTAAGAGACTTTCACTGCACTGGCGAATTAGAAAAGACCAACACATTTTCAAAGCATACGTCCTTTGGGGATGCCCCCCACCGCGACAAAATACAAGCGACCAAACATGAAGCGACGGAACGCAACCTTTTCCAAGAATGTGTTCGTTGTCTCAACTGAACTGTATTGTGTCAGATGAGCCGGAAGTCGTTGAAAGACACGTGACGTAAACATTGCGAGCGTGCAGATGACTCCGAGGAACTACTGCATGTGTTTTTTTTTTATGTAGAAAACAATCATGAGTGAAGAAAACTGTCCCTTTAGAGGTTCGGCATGCGATGACGAACCCAAGGAAGGCGACAAAACCCCTTTACTCGTAAACGAGGACCGATCAACACGACAAAATAGGCACCGGTCAACGAGGAGAAGTAAAACCAAGGACAACGAAACTGCCTTTTCAAGTTCAGACTCAGAGGAAGATTACAGAGTAAATGGAGTTCAGAATCGGCGTTATGATTCACCAAGGGGTGGACCAACTCCTTGGTTTGTGTATTATTTGACATTTTTCTCAGCGATTGGAGGCTTCTTGTTTGGCTATGATACTGGCGTTGTCTCAGGAGCTATGTTGCTAGTCGATGATGATTTCTTGCTCAGCCCGTTATGGCATGAAATGGTTGTTAGCGTCACAATAGGTAAGATACCCCCCCCCCCCCTTCATGGTTAAAGAGGAGATGAATAACACGCTCGCACACACACGCACGCACACACACGCACGTACACAGGTACTTGCTATAATTTTTAGTATTCGTAAAGACACGCTTTTAGTGACGTAATAATATAGGCCCTTATAGAAAAATCCTAAAAATGGATCCTCACTTTCCCTTTAATCCAAGGTACTCTAAACTGCTGACATATTATGGACTACTGGGATATATATTCATTTTAATTAAGCAATATGAAATTTTACAATATTTGAGACATTCTTGTGAGAAGATCAAGTCTGGTGAATTTCAATCGCAATGGCAAGCAATTGTTTACTGGAGATGGCAAGTTTCTCAACAGTTTTGGATAGGACTTAAATTTGGTTATAAATAGAAAATTTGTGAAAATTTCCAGAAAAGTTATTATTATTATTATTGGTATTATTGCTGCATGCATATCAGTAAATGTCCAGTGTTGACTGTATGCCTTTAAAATTATAATTTCACTTTTATTTCAATTTCACTTTTATATATGTCATAGGTGCAGCAGCAGTTTTTGCCCTCATAGGGGGCATTGTCAATGATGGGCTTGGGAGGAAGCCTACCACTTTAATGGCCAGTTTTGTCTTCACTGTGGGGGCCTCAGTATTAGCCGCAGCACAGAATGCATGGATGTTGCTGGGTGGGAGGTTTCTACTGGGAATAGGCATAGGTGGGTGGCATTTACTAAGTCTGTGCCAGAAACTTTTTCGCCTTCAAACCCTGTAAAACAGCTGGGTCTTAGGGATCGACTGTTCAGAATGAGTTATGTCGACCAAGCTAATGTGCACACACTTTACTGGGATTCTTGCTGAATGCAGTCAGATTAACAGACTAATATGCCACCTCCTGACATAGAGCAGAATACAATATCAACTCATGAAAGCTGATTTAAATCTTAAACCATACTTATCATTTCAGGATTTGCTTCAACCACAGTTCCCATGTACATAGCCGAGAGTGCCCCCTCTCATCTCCGTGGTCGACTGGTCACTCTGAATAACATCTTCATCACAGGGGGTCAGTGTGTGGCCAGTGTTATAGATGGCGCTTTCTGCTTTGACCATAAAAATGGATGGAGGTAGGGAATGTTTTACTTATTTTTATTGTGTTATTACATGGAATTTGCGTCTCCAAAGCCTACAGTGTTTCTGG
This sequence comes from Lingula anatina, assembly GCF_001039355.2. The sequence goes on from NW_019775435.1 coordinate 255,869, forward strand.
TTGATTGAAAGCAGAGACAGAAGTGAATATGACACAGATATACACAGATATACTTAAGATTGAAGTGATATTATAACCTTTATTACTCTCTAAAACCACTCCTGTCTTATGGATCTGTAACTCAGGTACTCAGTCAATCAAATATTGTTTTAAAAGAACATGTCGATGATTAGACTCAGACCAAAAGGAAAGATGAAAATGAAAATAGTATGAGAGTTCAATGAATCAGCATTTCATGTAAGGGATAGCACACATGTCCCTTATTTGATAGTAAAATTAAAGTTTAAGAAGAATTTCATCAGCTGTGTTAAATGTTATAAGAATAAAGTTATTTTTTCTTCAATCAACAGCTAATACTGATGAGGTGCTCTAGATAGACATTGAAATAATAGAGTTGAACAATATCAGTGCCACCTGCTTTATTCTTAAAATAAAAGTTTAAACTAAAAAGTTTGATATTAGAAATTTTAAACATTTTCAGATACATGCTGGGTCTGGCTGGATTGCCTTCACTAGTACAGTTCATTGGCTTCATGTTTATGCCAGAAAGTCCCCGGTGGCTGGTAAAAAATGGGCAAGTGGAGAAAGCGACCATGGTTTTGTCTAAAATCCGTGGTACAGAGGATGTAGGGGAAGAAATAGACAGTATTAAAACAGCAGATGAAGAGGATAAAGAAGCCCGGTTGGCTCTAGGTAAGTAGGATTAAAAGATTAACATCTCATTGAAAAAATAATAATAAAGAAAAGCACTCAGAGAGCCTGACCTTCGCCATTCGTAGCAGCTCACTTTTGATTACCGTATTTTTAATTGATTTAATTACTTCCTTCCTTACTTAATTAATTAATTAATCAATTATTTTTATATTACTGATTTTAATTAATTAATTAAATTATTACAATATAATAATTTTTATATGGATCACCACCAAAATCTAAATGAATCTGTGTCAGCAGATAACTGAGCTATATAATATCCTTTTGGAGCCCAGACGACCTATCTATCTCAGTGTTTTTTCTCTGTTGTAACTCTAAGTTATTTAATTATTATTCTTCAGGAAATACATTAATCATTGTGCAGATGTTAAAAACACCTCAAGTGCGACGAGCTTTGATTGTGGGATGTTGCTTGCAGATGTTTCAACAGTTGGCAGGGATCAATACCGTTATGTAAGTACAGGTGTGTGTGTGTGTGTGTGTGTGTGTGTGTGTGTGTGTGTGTGTGTGTGTGTGGTAGTGTATTTTTGCTTCCAAGAATGTGCATTTGTGTACTAGTATGCATGTATATTTGTATGTTTGTGTTTATTAGAAGAGAAAGAGAGAGAGAGAGAGAGGCATTAGTTTATGTTGTAACATCTCTGTGAAAGAGGGTATATGGTACTGGTAATGAGCTCACTATTTCTAATCCAAGCTAGATTGTTTTGCATGTTAAAAATAATTAAATCATATTGTTGAAAAGGTCATTGAAACCAGGGGCTTGTTTAAGAACCAGTAATTTTATGTCTGATGAAAATTGTAGGACATCTTACATAATTAAACTTTCTGTCTTATGAAACATTTCATAGAAATTCCTTATCAGTACAGGATAGCATAATTATCTGAATGATGTGATATTTAATATCATGTATTATATTACCACCATATATGCCCAACAAAATTAAAATGTTATTGTTAAGAAGGCTTTTGCCAATCATTAAAGATCATTTATTATCATTTTATTGGTAATACATGAAAAGTTACTGTCACACTAGTAAAAAAAAGTAAAGGGGTTTTCATAACATATGAGCACCAAGGTCAAGTGAACTCTAAAGATACACTACTCAGCCTTTTTGATATGTTTTCCTAGCTAGTATGGTGGCACTTTAAATTATCTGGTAATCAGTGCACTAAATGATTTCCAATCATATGAAATTTACCCTTGCTTGTATGCTGTGGATTCAACTTTTTGAGTCTTATTTCTCATACAATTTGTGTCTAGCTCTGAGCAAACCAAATTTAATAAATTGCAACTTTTATCAAATTATATGTTGAATTGTTTCTTTAGGTATTACAGTGCCACTATCATAAAGTTGGCTGGAGTGGAAGATGAATGCCAGGCAGTATGGTATTCTGCTATCACTGCCTTGGCAAACTTTACCTTCACCTTTGTGGGTCTTTGGCTGGTAGAAAAAGTGGGGAGAAGGACACTAACACTGGGCAGTTTGGGCGGTAAGACCTCATTCCCATACCTAGATCGATCTAGCAGGATCAACCTGTATCCGCAGGGTTCCTGGTTAAATTTCTAACAGCTTAAGCGGCTTAGATGTCTGGCATGCCTACTGAAACTACTAATGGAAGTTAATTACCCCTTAACAGCTTCAGTAGGCATGCCAGATATCAGAGTAGCTTACGTAACCTGAAAGAAATTTATTGAGAAACCCCAATGAGATGGCTCGATCCTGCTAGATCAATCTAGGTATGGGAACAGGGTCTAAGTTCTTGTGGGATTGTTATGTGTGACAGTGTGACATTGCATTAAGTGTGACTGTGACAGTGTGTTAGGTGTGACATTGTGTTTATACCTGAAATTGTGGGATTCTGTTAACTGTTACATTATGTGACAATGTAATGAATTGAGGAAGCTGGTTGTGAAATTGTGTGATGTTGTGTTGAGGTGACAGTGTGTTAGGATTGACAGCCAGAACAATGTGACACTGCTGTGGTTGTGAAGCTGTATGCATGAGTTGTGTGTTAGTTGTGAATTGCTGGAAGTGGCAGTGTGTTAGGTGTGACAGCCTGACAGATGTGACACTTGCGGTAGTGACATTATCAGTCTTAGTGACAGTGTTTGTGATGTGACTGTGTGTTGAGTGTAATATTGTTAAATTTATTTGAAAATAAAATGTTCATTTTTTCATTGCCAGGCACAGTTCTTTCCCTGGCCTTATTGGCTGTAGGATTCCAGCTGGCGGCTAACTATTCCCCCAGTGTCAGCGTAGTAGAGGGCGCACTGGGGAATGACTCATGTGGGCAGCATAGGTAAGATTTTTGAATAATTTTCTAGAGGTATTAAAAGAAATGTGAGGTACAAGGACATTTAAGGTTATAATGCAAAGAAAAGTAAACATCATCATTTCATAATGGAACTTTGTCATACTTTGTTGCTCCCATAAATTATTAACCTATCACTGCTTTAAATTCTGTTGTTATTAATTTGTAGTAATGCCTTTGCACAGAAACTAACTACTGTGGTTTTCCTAGTTACATATGTAGAAATGTAACAGTAATATTTTAATGCATATGCCAATGTGTGTATTTATATTATTTTTTCACTGTCATTTATGATCAACTTCATAAATTCTTTTCTAGCTGGTGTAACGACTGTATGGTAGACCCATCATGTGGATACTGTTATGTCAGCACATCTACAGGAGCTGTCAATGGCTCATGTCTGCCTACCAATGGCACAGGCAGTGTTTCAGTGGCTGGGAGATGTGCTGGCACTCACTTACCAAATAACCTGCATTGGGCTTATGATTTCTGTCCTACAAATTATTCCTGGATGGCCCTCGCTGGGCTGGTGATATATTTGGCCTTCTTTGCTCCAGGTATGAGATCAGGAAAGGTTTTTATAAAAAAAATCAAATTAGGTTAATGATCATACTTCAACTTAGATTTTAAGATAAAGGACTTTTGGGAAGTTTTGATGTTTTTTATTTCAATTTATGGACTTGGAACTCAGCTCAGCTGTGAAAAAAATCTTTTATTTGTATTATCAGACAAGACACTGAGCTTGAGCTTTTTTAATGTGCATGTTTGGAAGTGGTTGTAAATATGAATTTGATGTATGAAATTACATATTCATACTTTTGGCCTTTATTCTAAGGTATGGGGCCCATGCCATGGACAATTAACTCAGAGATCTACCCTCTGTGGGCTAGGAGTACTGGAAATGCCATCACCACAGCAACCAACTGGATATTCAACTTGTTTATTTCTCTCACATTCCTGACTTTGACTCAGGTTTTGACTAGATATGGTTAGTTTTGTCCCTTCTTTTGCTTCTGGGGTACCTCCCTTTCCTCTCAGAAAGAGCAATAAAATGCCTTGAGCAATATCACGCTCAGCTGTCACCTTGATTGGTTAGAAAACAATTGTAAAATTGCTACATTATTTTTAAAAATGGGTGCATAAACTTTAAAACCACAAAACGTTCTTAGAGTGCCATACTAGTCTACCATAAAGCAAAAAAAAAAAAAAACAAACATTAAAATTGGTTAAAGTATTCAAAACGAATGGCGTTAAATCCCCTTGGGTTCCCATAGAGCCAATAAAATATTTATCGATGCTATGGCTGTCCTTGTGGCTCCATCCAGAGTGTCAGAGGACACTGGAAACTCACTTTTCTACTGTTGTGAAAGGCAAAGGCAAGCTGTCAGTAGAGGAGAGTTTTCAGTGACCTCTGAAACCCTCTCTCCTCCCCCTTCTCGTCCTGAGCCATATCCTGGATCAGCCAAACTGTCATGTAAAAAGCAAATTAGGATTCAGCATGCTTCTCATGTCATTATGATATCATTTGATGCATAATGAATTGCTCAGCTCCATATTTCATTACAGTTACGGTTGCAAGTGTGACCCCATCTTTAGTTATTTGAATAATTAAAATAAGAAAATAAAATTTTTTTATGTTTCAGGTGCTTTCTGGTTGTACACAGGCCTGGCAGCCATAGGGTGGTTGATTCTCTTCTTCATACTACGAGAGACAAAGAACAAAACCCTTGAACAGCTAGAAAATTTGTACACTCGGCCTTGGTGCTGACATATAGGGCCATCCTTTTCTTTCTTTTTTACACGATTATAAAATAATGCTGTGCTTAAACAAAGTTATCAGAACTGGAATTGTTCAGTTTGTGCAATGAATGTCAGGGATAGAAAAGAAAGCAATGATGTGCCAAAAAATTCAGCATTTTAGGTATATATGTGGAAATTATCTCATTTTCAACTCCCATGAATCCATCTGTAAATTCTTTTAAATTGTGTTTCAGAACTTTAAGTCACCAATAGCTATTTCCAAGTAGCCTCAGTGATAGTAATAATGATAATAATGTAATATAGAAACTAAATTATTCATACTGCAGTATAGTATGCAGCTATGACGAGTTTTTACTAATTATTTTTAAAAATAGTTATTATTCATCTTTGTTGGGGCCAAATTCCTTTCAAATGACTCTCATGTGTTAAGTTATACCTTTGTATCTGGCAGCTGTTTTTTACTGTGATTTTTCATCTGTGAGCAAGACTTTGAATTAATTAAGAAGGTATCGAAATAAAGCTCAATAAGTACGGGACCCTTGTGTGTCACTTTTTCCAGTGTTTGCAAATGGGAAAAAAACTGTGAAATATAGAATATTTTTGTGTTAGAAAGATCTTGTATTTTAAATGTCACTTTCATTACTTCTGTGATTCCATGATCTCCTTTTCCTATGCAAATTACCAAAAGGGGGAAAAGTGATAATAAGTGGAAAGGGAATAAATCCATTTTTATTATTATAATATATTGTTATATTCTAGTGTTAATTTTTTAAATCCTGTATTTTTAAAAAACTATATACAATCACACGAAGTTTTATTGTTACACACTGATGCAATAAATACCAAGTTCTGTAATATTTTTGTATTTATTTAATAAGGTTTACTGTCTAGCAGCTGATTATTTTCTTCAGTAAATTGATCAAAATCGAATAGATGTCAATAATCTACCACAAGTCAAGCAGCAAAGACAAAATGGGACAACTTTCTATCATGTATAAGAATATTTTGTTTTTATTCTCCTTTAAAATTCAAATATGTTAGTGCTCTGATGACTCTATTCACTTTAGACATTCCCAAATTTCATAAGATCAAATACTGAAAAATTTGCATTCATTCCATAAGTTTTCTTAATTAACTATTTGTGTACAACATGTTCTTTCAATACTCTTAACAAAAATATTGTTTGTTTTTATCACATGTAAAATGAACTTGGGATTCTACAAAATTCTCCCCAAAGTATATGTCAGTAAAATTAAATAATTCACTCTGTCTATTCCTTAAAAATATCTTTCTAACATTATAACAACTATTTGTAAGAAACAAATTTGTAATAACCATTTAAGTGGCTCGTGACAAAACAACTGAAATATACATAAAAATATCTTGAATATTCACTTAATACAAATTCCCTATTCCCCTTGTTATACAAAAAGAGATGAAAATCTAATATAAAAATAGTGTGGTGCGTGAAGAACAAACTATCACGAAAAAGTTCAGATTGAAAAATATTTTGTAATCCTTTCCAGATCATTTTTAACTGGGAGAAAGCAACCAGTCTGCTTAAACAGGACAACTTTCATCTATATTTTGCCCATTAACTCGACAGTGATTAAAAGGCCTGTGTTTCATTCTTTTAACACCCCTCAAAAATTTTCAAAAATAATTTGGAAAAATTGTCCAACAACATTTTAATATTCTTAAATAAAATGTGTTGTAATAAAAAAACTTTTAAGACGGAAACCAGTATGTCATTAATATACTCTATAGTCTCACTTCTGATATAAGTATGTACCTAACATAGTGGTTAAGAGTGATATATAATGAAATGTGATGTTACAGTATCTTCCCAATGCTCTGTATGTGATGATATTGTAAAAATGTGAAAAAAAATGGAAATTTTCAGAATTTTTTTTCTATTGCTACTTGAATACATAATGAAACCCCAATTATCTTATGTCATTTGGCTACATACATTAACCTGAAGAATTGTTAACCACACCCATCATATTTATACAAATATCACATTTTGCCAGGAATATGTCAATATTTTTACTAAACTTGAAAACATAATTATAGTTTTTGAAGTCCCCTGCTGCAAAAGGTTTGAACATAGACGGAGCCCATTTGGAAAACCTGAAAAAACTCTCCACCTCAACGGCAACATGCCTGTTCACCAGATTAGCTATGAGCAGATTTCAACTTTGTCTCCATTGACAGTGAAGTCAGTTCTGTAGAAACAGAGAAATAAAATAAGATATGATTTGACAACTATGGCATTCACCATGGTTTGGACTCCAGTATTGCTGAGAATGCTCTATGGCATCAAATATGTTTAAATTATACTTAAATTTTAGTTCCTCACAAGCAGGGGCCAATTTGCACTTGTCCAAATACATGTATGTGTACTATCAGATTAACTGAAGAAGACATTTTCTATTGTGAGCATAAAATTATTGTATTTGTTTGAATATTGCATGTTAGAAAAATATCAGAACCTAGTTGAATCAACATGAAGTAGTGGGGGCACTGGCAATGGGTTCTTTGCCACTAAATTTAAGTAATTGTTTTCCTTTCCCAATTCAAATTCCTCTGCACCAGTAAGAATCAGTTTTTGCTCATCGCTATAGTTACTAGACATGTTACGCACATGTATTTTATTTGAATCAGACATTCTATTCTGTTTAATGGGATGCATATTGTTGTGGTAAACAAACAGTTTATTGCCAGTTACTTTGTGCAAAGATGTTCCAGAGTTACTAGATTGGTCACTAGGTGGCTTCCAAGACAAGCCCAAATCAGGCTGGCTTGGCAATCCAGGATATCTCATATCTGGACTGTCTTGGTCTCTTCTTGGAGTAGTTTTGATAAAAGCAATGTCTCTCAACATCTCCTCTTCACTGTCCAGACAAAAATCTTCAATATCACCATTCAAAAGTTCACTAGAACTTGTGTTGTTTTCATTATTCCCATGTCCAATGTGTCTTCCTTCTCCCGTGAAATGGATATTATTTTGGGAGTGATCCACAGAGTTTACAGTTTCAAGAGAACCTCCTCTGGGACTCTTTCTGCTGGACACAGGAGGAGGTGGCAATCTGCATTTTTCTGCCTCGAACACATCAGGAGGAGGTCTGCTTTTATATCTTTTCTGAGGAGGACTGTTTAAGTTGTGCCTCGCTGGGGTAACTTTTGGGTGGCTTTTGCTGTAATAATTGACCTGGTTGACCAATTCTGTTGGTCCATCGGCTGGGTCTTCTTCCCTGTTTGATGGAGTGAACGTATCCATGGCAATCTCTTCCCTTGCACTTTTCCCTTGTCTATGCCTGCTTTTTCTGCGTGGCGTTTCATCTAAGCACTCTACTTCTGTTCTCTTGTCTTTTATCGTAACAGAGTCGGTTTCATCAATGGTACTCCCGCCACTACCAATCTGACCTTGAACTTTGACCTTGACCTTGGGGTCAATGTCATTTGTTTGGCTGCTGTTTTGTTTTGAATCTTGCAAACTTGGCTGCAACTCGTGTGGCTCCAGAGGGAGGGGTTCCAGTGAAAACAAAGGCTCCAGTTTTTCCTGCAACCAGTTCTTATTGTTTCTGAAGTAATCTTTGGCCGCTCTGACAGCAGAGTCCAGTTCTTTTCCTTGAGAAGTTTTGGCAAAGTTTTCCAGTTTCACACCTGTGTGCCTTGCACAATAGGTTAAGCTCGACCATGTGTCGTTCTGAATGCCATGTAGCTGACAGTACACAGCAAATATATCCTTCATGAGACAAAATGGGGGGATTAATTCTAATTTCACAGGGACATCACTCGCAGTACAGTAATCGAAGTACACAATGCAGTATTTTGAGAGCAACTGTGGTGGTGGCTGCTCAAAAAGCTGTTCCTCATTTCTGGCAAGCCTTATTTTCTCTACAACCATATCTGATGCTGGGACAAATATATCAGCTATGGGATGGTCAACTTTTACTTGGTATTTATTCTTCTGAGAACACTTGAAGCGAGCCCCAGTTGAGCAAATCACGATCACAGAGTCCACTTGGTCTAATGTTTCTCCAAACCAAACCAGCGGGCCTTTTTCACGTACCACATCCTGGTCCCAAAGGTCAAAGTGCACCTGAAAGACAGCCAAGGCAGGTGCAAATTAAGTGCAGTCATTTTGAAATTAGTGATTACCTGCAGCTGCTCTTTGCATTAAAAAAATATCCATAACAAAGAGTTTTCTAAAATGCACCTTGTAAACAAGTTTGATTGAAATATGACCAACACACCAATTGTAAAGCTTAAAACATTTTATATTACTTAGCAAATGGCTTAACATGCCTTAGAGATCCGTTGCGTAGCCAATCATGATTTTATCTAGATGCTTTTAATTGTTTTTAAAAAATGACTTAATTTACTTTGTGAAACAGATCCTAAGATTCCAGGATGACAAATACAAACTTTACAGTTTAAATGTTACAACTTTGTACCTGACATCCGCACACTTCTTTCAGATACATGGCAAATGCACTGACAACTCTTTCATGAGCTGGACAGTCGTAGGAATATAACAACAGAACACTGGGGTTAGTTTTGAAAGTGTTCCCTGAAAAGAAATTCAAAAACTCACAACTAATAAACATAAAAAAATAATAATAAGCTTTTTTCAATAAAATATTTAAAACGATACTACTTAAAGATAATATCTTCATCTTTTTCTGTAACTGCAATAGCATCAGCATGAACCAGAACTAAAAAAAGGAACTAAAAAATGTGACCAACTATTCCACAATATACAATATAATGGAGACCTTTGATGGGCATTCTACAATAACAAGGTACAGAAACCATTACCTTCTCCATTTGAGCTAAAGCTCTCTACTTCCTCCTCAAATCTTTGCATCTGGAAATCTGAAAAGTCAAGAATGTTTAGTTGTCAAGCTGTGAAACTAAATAAGTTAGCTGTGCCATGATGAAGGTAAAAGATGTGTCACATTGATACCTTTATTATTGTAATAGTGCAATAACTTGGATGCAATCATCTGTTTTTTTTTTTTTTTGAAAATCTGAAACTTTTTTGGACATGCACATACTAAATACAACTATTCCCCACTTGATGCTTTTATTCTTAGCTATCTCAATATCACTCAATTAACTACAGTAACTTCACTTACTGCTTGACCAACTAGCTGTCATTGACTTCGGCTATAAGCTGATAAGTTGCCAATTAGCCGTTGCCAATTTTGTTGCCATGTGTTAGAACAAGCTGACAATTTGTTGATGGCCAATAGGCCTTATGCAGCTAGATGCAGCCATGTTGACTTCTTTTGTTTAATGACTAGCCTACTTTCCAGCATGACATCGCCATAGTTGCAAAAGGCTTATTAGCTGTTATTACAAGTTGATTACTTGTTGATGGTCCAATTAGTCACTGACGCCTTGTGTTCTAACAACCTGATCACCAACATATCCCGGTAAATGAGATCCATTCGACAGCTACTTAAACTGTCATTTGGAAACCTTTAATTGCCTTTGTTTAGGAAATGTACCACTGACACTGACACAGGTATTGGATTTAAATGTGTTTTGTCATAGAAATTCTTAGATATGAAATATAACAGATCAAATACTTTCACACTTTATAATTCACATTCATAAAAAAACTCCATAAACTCTGTAATCTTTGTGAATTTGTATATATATATATATCTCATACCAAAAATTGTTTTTTCTGGTTAAAATATTAATTAAATAGATAATTTAAAAGTCATAACTGTACATTATCATAATGCTTTGGGTGGGCCATCATTAATGGGATGGACATCAGGGCTATGTACTCAGTAACTCAATAGCATCGCGAATTGCGACCGAGCGCAAGCATGGAGATCCACCTCTTTTCCATAACTCAGGATTTACTGGCCCCATATGCATACAAAAATGAAAGGTGATTTCGCTATCGCAATTCGCGATGCTTTCGAGTTACACAGCCCAGACTCACCTTGTCGCAGTCTTCTCCTCCTGTAACACAGACACGCCATGCCAATAGCCACCACAGCTAGGCCCACACCCAGGATGGAGCCCAAGATAATGCTAATCTGTGTCTCTTCTACATGGGACAGGCGCGACTGGATCACATCTGGTAGAAATAAGTGAGAGGATTTCACTAGACATGCTTAGTGGTCTGGGCTAGTGTTGAAAATCAGTTAAACAAGTGAACTTTTGAGAAAAATAGTCTGCCCCAGGCATGTTTTGAATTGGACCTAGTTTTCTGCCTTTTTATTTTTTTGTTTTTTACTCATGGACTTTTAATATTGCATAAAAATAGATGGACCTACAATATCTAGATTTCAGAAGACTCTTGAGCCTGCAGTGTTTCATATTGTAAAACAACGCCAAGTAGTGTATAGAAAATTATAAGGTTTTGTGTATCGCTGTCATCTGGTAAAAAAACTAACCTACATTTTTTATCCCCACATCTTGTAAACTATATCTTGACATAAACTTGTTATAAAATGTTAACTGGAAAAATATATTGAGGCTTCTTTGAATGGATCCACGAAAACAAGCTTTTGGTCTACTTTGGGTTGTGTGTACTACCTGTTTCCTTTGTGCTAGGCTGTTCTCCTGCTGCAACTGTGGTCCCCGAATCCATAGTTGTTTTTATCTCAATTGTAGTAGAGCTCTTTGCTGTTTTTGTCTGTTGTGAGGTTGTCGTCACTGTGCTTCTTGTTGAGCTTTTCACTGTACTTGTTGTTGTCACTCCTGTTACTGTTGATGATGACGTAGATTGCACTGGGGAACTTGAAGATGTTGCTATAGTGGACGATGGATTTGTTGGAGAATATGTTTCCATGACAACTGAGACTGTTTTTGAAACATTTCCTGTGGGAGAAATTACTGGTGTTCTTGTCGCGTGTGAAGGCACTGTTGTGGTTGCTGTGTTGTTCGTCAAAAATGCCGTTTGATTTAATCTCAGCACTGTCAAATTGTTTAAAATTGTAAAATACTCCAGTGTAAAGTGAAGCTGTGGTCTAGTCGTTATTGCAAGCTTGTATGGTTTGTTTGGACCTCTCTCTCCTTCAGCCATACATAATGAAAGTATTATTGTTTGCTGTGAAGAAAGAGGAAAATCAATGAGCGATTAATAACATGCACGAACCTCAAGCTAGCTTTTTCTCAGCTAATTGCCGCAATCTTTGAGTCAAAGCCTTACTAAAACAAATTATCTTGACAAATTTTCACACACACACACACACACTCACACACATATACATAAGTGTGTGTGTGAGAGAGAGAGAGAGAGAGAGAGAGAGAGAGAGAGAGAGAGAGAGAGGATAAAATACAATATATGATGCATAACTCAAGATACATAAGAATCCCTGGAATTATATTGAAAAAAAAAAGAAAAGTTGTAACTACTGTGCAGCAGCAATTTGTTAAAGTATCTTTCCTGGGTAGAATTGTATTTACTTAACAAAACTCATTTTTGCCATGGCGATAAAAAAAAAAGTATTATCACAATTTATTTTCTTCTTTACACTATACACTGCTAAGAGAATTTTACAGCTTGATAGGACTCAAAGTACAAAGACAGACCTCATAAGTGATAATTGTCTTTTGCTACCACGGGCCTTATATTTGGGAGCACAAATAACCAAATTTATGAACTGAGCCACAAATTAAGTACCTCAATGTAAAATTAGTAGACAAGAACACAGCATCAGAGCAGTTCATGTATCACGATGCTGTGCTCATGGCTACTAATTTTATGTTTGGGTACCTAATTTCTGGCTCGAGTTGTTAATTTGGCTACTCGTACTAACATTTTGAGACTCAAGTTTGTTAACAATTACTAGTAATCCATTTATAAGGCCAGAAAGACCTCCGCCAAAAGAAATGGTAATGAAAAACTGTTTTAAAAATATAATAACCTGATTCACTTAACAATGAAAATGCTTTTTTTTTTTTTTGCTATCTATTAGTAAAATAAGATATGCCAGAACAAATGAATTAATACACAAGCACCTGAAAGTTTGAACAGAGAAACTATCTCAGTCATGATTCTAAATAAACTCAGATTATTAAATCAGATTCTGTGATTTCTTGCAAACATGCAATTCCACCCAGCCCAGATTCAAACAATAACCAAGCTCCACAGATATATCCCACTCTTCCTCAGATAATAAAACCATGATAAGTATGATACTAATTTAGCAGCATGGTAACTATTTACGCTCTGCTGGGGGCCAGCTGAGTGATGACTTCATTTCTGTGCAAAACTTTGCTGCCTTGGCGGAGGTCTGCGCTCTCTGAGTGCTTTTCTAGTTCATTAAGCATTCTGTTTATTTCAATTTATCAAGTGGGTCCACAGCTTGTTGACCAATCAACCAACCCAATTTTATGTCCAGTAAATCAGAGTGAACCCAATTTGTTGAAGCCAAAGCCTCAAGTCACATATATAGAGTAACCAACAGAACGAGGAGACTGCGGCATCATGAAATAAGCCTTGCTTAAAGAATGTAAATATAAGGACCTTACTGAGTTTTTTGTACACATAAAAAATGTCAGATGTTGGTTTTCACTTTCAGAACCAATATTCTGATCTAAAAGATTAAATAAATAAAATAAAAGCTGTCCACTAGTTTTAACTTGAAGACTTTCACTTGCTTCAGAGGGTTGTGTCTTCATCGCATCAATTCCAAACACACTGACACACCACAAACTTAGTCACTCACAATGATTTGATCTTTTTCTATCAGATGGGGGTCAAAATAAATAAATAAATAAATAAATAAATAAATAAATAAATAAATAAATAAATAAATATTTAGCACATTTGGCAGAAACTTCACACCCCACCTGTTGCAGCTCATCTTCCGTCCAGTTTAGTTGCTTGACCTCCAGTAAGACACACTGTATTTCTGACCCACCGCCCTGGCTAATGTGGACTTCAAATCCGGACGTGGAATTAACAAACCCTGTAACAAAACAATACAATTATGTAAGGGAAAATATAGAGACAGTAGAATGATAGAATCTGGGTTGTCTGCCCACTGGGCACCTTTCTATATTTTCTTTGCTGTCCATGCCACTGCCTTAACAAGACAGTTAAATTTGATGAATCTGGCATGAAACTCACTTATTTATGTGCCCCCTGTTGGCAGTTCAGTTTTAAATGAGAAATCTGGCCTGGGTCAATAGCATTTGAACACATCCTATCCATTTAACTTCATCACCAAGATCAGTAACATATAAGGTATATTACTAGTAAATAGATATTATCATTTTGTACTATAAGGTATATTAAATAGATATTATCATTTTGTACTATAAGGTATATTAAATAGATATTATCATTTTGTACACTATGATGTATTATTGCGCACATGTAGCAGACCTAAAAATACATCTTGATTAACCCAAACCATTCAATACATACCATGGTTTAGCTCCAAGCTCACATTCAGAAATAGTGAACCATTATTGTAGCTTGCATGGATATCCTGTGCAGAGACAGCTCCATTTCCCTGAGGATACTGTATTGCATGCCAGTCTGTGACATTCACAGAACAACCTGAAAATAAAGTTATATAAAATAAACATATAAAGATATATATATATATATATATATATATATATATATATATATATATATATATATATATATATATATATATATATATATATATAAAAGTATCAACCTTGATTAATTAGTAACCCTAAATCTCGGCTTAGCCTTACTGATTAGTGATCTTAAAATAACCCATTCCTGTTAATGAGTAACTATTTTACTTCATTACCAAGATCAGTAACATAATTTCGGCTCAACTTATTCTTGTCATCATTTGGCTTGTTACAGCAATAACAAAACCTTGAAACACTTGAAGTACGTGTTATTAAAATGATAACAAATAATAATACTGAAAAGCTACAAGTCGTAATGCCTTTTTCTATGTTCTCCTCTATTACATAAATATAATTCTAGTTAGTGGTTCTTTAACATTCTTTTCCCCAATTAAAAAAAAAAATGCATTGCACAAGTTACAAATAAATTATGCCATATTCATTTCATTGTCTTTGAATTTAATTTGCTGATGTAAGTTAGGAAAATGAAGATGAAAAGAATGAAACTTACCAAAAGTTTTATTAACAAAACAGATATTTTCTGCATAGCCCTAGAAAGGAAGAGGATATTTAGCAAAATAACTAACTAGTTCTTTTTCAAAAACTTTATCACTTTTGTATGATGACAAGGCACATATACTGGGTGCACACACACACACACACACACACACACACACACACACACTCATGCACATAAACACACACAAATTGCACTTGGCCATTGTGCACAGTAAGTGGATTAAAAAATCATCTTGGCACGCACTGTGTATTTGATAAACCCACACAGTAACCATAGTAACGTACATGTAGCTGAGATACAGATCTTAAAATAGGTTTCATATTAAGCTTTGACCTTTATATAAAATTAAACCCCTTATACAAGTGACATCATTTAAACATTCATTGTGGAATCCATGGCGGATGGACGAACACATTAAAATAATTTAATGGATAAAATTAGCTTTAACTTGTCTAACTAAAAAAGGTAAAAACTTTCGAAAACTTGGAGGATTATCTAAAAAGGAACAATGATACTTAAATTGAGTAGCAATGATTGTGAAATTTAACGTATATTCTTAAGAGAAGGGATGGTGGCGCTATAACAGGATATGGTGACTTCCTAGCTGTAATCAGGTATTTTTTACCTTGTTACACCTGTATGCGAAAATAGGTAGATCAACCTAAATTAAAAAAAAAAAAGAGAAATTGTGATACTCACTGTTATGCTACAAGAATTCCTGTTGCCACAATACTGTGCTATAATTGGCGAGAGAGACAGAAACACGGAGAGAACAAAAAATATCAACCCCGAATTCGATGTTCCTGGACTCATAGCAGCCATGATGTTTGTTGGTTTAAGCAAAGCGCCATCTATATTCAAGAAAGTCCGTTTAGATTTTTTTTCCTGAATTTAAATAGTTATGTGTAAATTCTCGCTGCTGAAAGGTTAATTTGACAATGATATTGGTTTAAATATTTTACACATTAATATCTTCCACATTTTATTCGAAAAATTGCTGGCTGATTTACATTTTCCCTTCTTGTAAATAAATGTAACCTTGCATTTGATTGGCTAAGCAACCTATATCCGTTCCGTGGCACTTTATTCGAAAGAGCTCAAGTCGAAAATTTGCTTGTTTATTTAAAGTTTATTAGACCGATTTAACGGTGTCTCACGCCCATTCGTTTGACAGGAAGGTGCCAACGAGTAAAGGGATGCAAAATGATCTCTGATGATGATGTTTTTTACAGCCCAGATGGAAGGAAGGAGAACGGAAGGTATGGTTTTGTCAAGATTTAAACTGCAAGTGCAGTGCTGTGTACTCATTAAGTTGATGTTTGGAGTGGTACTAGAGTGTATTTATAGATAGTGTAATCCTCGCGCTCTTTAACCTTACGAATGTGTTTTATCTCTAGGATAATGACCTTTAGCGATTTTAACATTCTCTAATAATGAGATAGACGACTTTATTGCACAAGCCCTGCCTTCTCAATGTTTATAGTTTGGCAAAGATAACGCGATTGTCTGATCCCTCCACCTTTTCTTTGTGTGGCAGTTTCTGATTATGGCAAAACGGACAGTACTCAAATTTATATATTTGAATTTATCTGCTTACTAGTATACAGTTAAATGATTTCAATATAAAGATTTGAGAAAATGTGAGTGAAGTGTTTGTCATGGCCGTGTCATTTTAGTGGATTTAGGAATACAGTGGACTTCTATTTTCATGAGCATTTTTTGATGTCCATATATTTGAAATATAAAAACTTGAAGTTTCCATTTTGGGGGTTAAAGCAACTTGCTAGTCGTAAAATACTAGAAAATGATCAGATTAGTGCTTGTGGTACCTGATTAGAATTATGATATATGTTGATCAAAATAATGTCTTATATGTAAATTTGAATTAAGTTATTGGGGATAATTATTTGTTCAGATAGATTTTGAATGAATGGGTAGTGTGGAATTCTTTTTGTGTACTTAATGAAAAGTATAAATAATGCAATAAAAGTCTGTTTTATTGAGTATTTTGCACTCATAAATCATCAACTAGTATCGCATGTTCATTTTGATCTACCATCATGGATTCAGTTACATTATTACAACAGGAAGGTTGGACCAAAACAATCCCAAAGGTTCAAATCTCACCTTAAACCAACAGTGGCATATTTCAGTTTGTCATCAGAGCATTGCAGTATTATTCTCCTTGAATAAACACATGCCCTTCATAAGACCTACCTTTCTGTTTAAGCAACACAGGTTTGTGAAAGGGAAACAAAACCAGGGTATTCAAAATGGCAATTATTTGGCTAAATAAACCTGAAATAATGATGAAGCTCAATAAACCTGAAAGGCTCTGTGAAGACTTATAAACAGTCATGGGAAGAAAGAAAGTCGTGAGAAAACGGATGAGCGAGGAAAACAAGAGAATTTTGAAAGAGAGTGTACGATATATTAAATTTTCTACTATAGAGTCTAAATCACGTCTAGGTAAAGACTCGAGATCACACTTGAACTGCTGAGTATTCGTACAACGTCTGGGGTTGTCAGAAAAAAATCGTTAGGCAATCATTTTATGCACAATAAAGATTGTAATAGCAAGCAAGTTTTTAAGTAATATTGCCACCCAAAACATTTTCAAATTCGCATATTACGGTCTTGGCACTCNTTAACTGGCTAATTCCAGCTTAAGATCCAAGAATGAAAATAGACTTCATTTTCATTATAAGGTCCATTGTGATATTCACTGGCTTGGCATATTTTGAGGGTGGGGGAGGGGGGGCTGCATGCATGACAGTGCAACCAGTGATTTGTAGTTCACTTTTATTTAGTGCTGCAACTATAGTTAGGTGCTCTGATCTTGTGGGGCTCCTGTTCAGAATAGTACAAGTAGCTTTCTCCTGTTGGTACCTCATTTTTCTGGTATAATTTCAAAAATTTTGTTGTAAAGTGAAATGATGGATAAAGATTTACTAGTAAAGACAGAGTGACATATTTAGATGACTGGACATTTTGAAAGTTATTTGAAAAAGTTTATAAAATCAAATGCTTTTGCTCCATGCTCGGTGTGTTAAAAATCATTGGTGTGAAGTTTTATGAATTGATGTTCTCTGTATATTTATAATTCAGACCCCCTTGGCATCCCATTAAACGAAGGCGAAAAGATTCCACAGCGAGTTTGGCAAGTTTGCAGAGCATTGATCTGCCATCGGTAAGTTGACCATGCATGACTGTTTGATTTTATATTTACTAGTATTGTGATTTTGTTTGAACTTTCAGTTTGATATTGTTGAGAAGGATATTTCGAATTAAATTGAATTGAATCTGATTCATTCATTCATTCATTATTTGATTCTGATTCATTAATATTATTATTATTACTTAATGGTTAGTCAGCTAAGTACAACATATTGTTCTGGATCAAAGTTAACTAAATTTTCAGTCTTCGAGCAAAAGACACTTTTGACAGGGGTTTTAATGGGAATCTGGGTCTGAAGATGTTCTCAGTTGTGCTCTTGTTGTAAATAGCTCAACTGTAACAATTGGTTCAACTGAAACAGTTAATCCAGGCTTTCTCTGCAGTAATCTAGCATAAGATAGGATGAGATTTTTGTTTTATGCTAGAATTCACTTAACTAGTACATAAGAGTACTATTTTTTATTATATTTCATGTTTTAAAAAATCTGTTACTAGTAAGTTACTTACTAGTACTGTTGGGATGCAACGTTCACCAAATGTTTGTGACACAACTGCTGTATGATTTGGACATATTTTATTTTTGCTTCTTTTTAAAATATAGGTAAGGATTATTTTAGTACTATTATTACTTTTGCTTGAACCAGTGTTGCAGTGTTCTTTAAAATGATTTAAAAAGTTTATGTCAGGTGTGACTGTCAATGATGAATATATGGAATAACCTGCAATAGACAAGATGTGCTTATTTTAATGGATTTGGGAAATGTAAAATGCCACTTACTAGTAGTTTGAATTAAGTACATATAGTTATGAAGGCAGTCATCAAGTTGTGAGCTGTTTGAGATCACTGATAGAGTCAAATCTCTTTCAAAATCTGTCTCAACAGTGTCTCCATTCAGGATACTGTATAAATTAAATGGCTAGGCTATTAAGTTTTCTATCTCTTAAAGTGTACCAGCACATCAGTACCACTAAAGTATATTGCTTGATGTAATAGGGACAATGAAGTACTAGTATAGGTACTAAGACTATTGTGCTATGCTGGTAGCCTGGTAAACACAACTAAAGAGATATTAAGTGAAAAGACGAACAATTAAATAGTACCATTAGTGACAATGAAGTTGCCTGTGGAAATGCACATTAAGATACAAGCATATCAATTTGTGCCTCATCAGCACTAAAGATTTTATTAATTTGTTTTTTAATGAACCCTCAGCATAGTTATCTTTAAACTATTTGCGGGCCGAAGATGAGGTAAGCAAGATGTAGCTCCTGACATCAGTGGCAATGAGCAATCTATTGTACACAAACAAGGCTTACTGTAACATAAAACTTTAACCCGATTTGCATTGGCATAGAAAACATGCTAGTCTCGTACTCCCCGGAGTTAGAGGTTTTAAAATGTTTAAATTACTAATATGGACAAAATAAAACAGGGTCAGTTGGTAAAGAATTGGTAAACACTGGTCATTTACAGAAATTGTACCACAAAGTACCGAGGTCATTTGTTATTAGCTCATTAAACTGCCCAGAGAGTGCTTTGATGATGCTAAGATTTTTATGCTTGTTGAACAAGAATGCCGACAGCGCAACGTCCGATTTATATCTACTAGTGAACCTGTTCAAATTATGAGTCATATCAACGAACTGGGGGATAAGACATTGAACAAGGATGCTGCTTATGAAAACTTCTCTGGTTTACTAGTACCAAACATCGGCTCAAGTGCTGCTATTTATGCCTGTTGCTATTTTTATGATTTTGAATCAAAATGTTAGGGTCGTGTTATGACTCATTCAAAATGTGACGCATGGACTGTGATGATGATAATAATAACATATATTCATGCGGAGGGAAGTTCCTTTCTATTTGACCCTGAGATAAGACCAGATACAGAAGTACATCTTATTTCTCTGTGCATCAACTGTAAAATTATGTCACAGTGCATGAGGATAGTGCACTAAGTAACAAGTTACTATATGTTTTCTTTTCTCCTTTTTTACAAAGAAAGTACCGATAGACAGTGGTCCTTTTTAGTACTAGTATACATGTCTTAATTACATGTTGATAACTACAGTTGTGAGAGGAACTTGATTATTGTGGAATTGGTTTGATAACGATTAACTTTTTTCTTTTTTTTTTATGACATCATTCTTGACCCTTACTTTATATATGTATACTCATTATTGTATTGGTAAAAAACTTGTTTATTCAGTCTTCCTGGTATAACATATACTAGTAAATTTCTTTAAATCTCCATGAGATTTACCCGCCAAAATGGATTTTACTGAGAAAATAAGCAATTATCTTGTTCTCACAAATCATCTATCCCTCTCTGCACTTGGATTTGACCTTAAAATTTATTAAGGTTGATTTTAGCGTTTACAAAATGACTGGCCATTTTCTTTTAAGCTCCAATTAGTGGAAATGTCAACATCAGGTACGCTCCAGAAAAAAATATTTAAGGGGTTAAATCACATATAAGGTGTATGTTGGGTTTTGTAGGAAGCTGTGGATGACAAACATAACCATTTTGGGGATTTTCAGACTCGTGGAATTTACCTTTTAAGTTTTTCAGGTAATAACAAAAGTGGTAAAAGGTGAATCCTTAGGAATTACATTATAATTATGTCAAATTTTTATCCCTTTAAAATATATTCTTTGTCTTTTGTTACCTGAATTATTATCTGTATCACAGTTTATCAAAATGTTAAATTTTTTAAGGTGATTCACCAAACTTAAATCTTACAGTGTAATGATGATGTAAGGGTGGAGTGTAAGCCTAAGGGGACATTTTTATCTTTTTGTGCGTATCTCGGTGTACAGACATTTACAAATTCCATAGACTCCACAAAATTGTTCAACCTATAACTTGAATAATTGTTAATATCAAATGTATCTTAAAATATTTTTTTTTTCATTTAGAAGAAGCTGAGCATTTATAAACATTTTTATAACATAACCCAAAACTTTGCACAACTTTATATAGAATAATATGTTGTCTTTTTTCCTTTGGTATTTACTTGTACTAGTACACAAATATATCAGTTTATGACAATAAGTTGTTCTTATTTATATTCAAAATGACCTTGAAAAGTACTGGAATTAGGGCCTCTAAAGTCTTTGAAAGTCCTTGCATTTGCCCTTAATGTTGCTTTATGAACCGTACACTTAGCCAGATTTTTTTTGCCATCTTTCACATTATCTAGGTACTAGTAGTCTGTCCGAATACGTACTAGTTTTTTTCCCCAATATTTGGTTTCCCTCAAAGCCATACTATTACTGCAGTTTTTTTTTTTAATTATGGAAGAGGTCAACAACATGAAAAAACTAATCTATGATGTAAATTATATGTCTGTGTATGTAATTTATCTTAAATGTTTTCTGTTTCATTTTTTTTTGGGGGGGGGGGAGGGCAGGGGGGTAAGGGTTTTTTTCTGTAGTATTTGCTTTTTTTTTAAACTACTTGGTCTACAGTCCTCAAGTTTAGCCACTCAGATAAAACATACATTAAATGTGAAAGGAAGTTGATAATTATTAGTGAATCATAAGCAGTTTCCTTGACGCTCCAGAATCGCTGTCTACTGACATTTGAATTTTTTTTTTTTTTTTTTACTGCAAAAACTATTATTTCTGATTGCAGGCATAGCATTTTTTAAAAGTAGTTTCCCATTTGGCTGCAATAGAAGCTATTCTAAATTTAACACAAGAGTAAATAATCAGAGATCAGCTTGTGAGGGTACGTAGTCAGTCCAGTTGAGTCACCTGCTGGACGGACACCATGTTGCCACAGGATGCGCAACCTCATCTAAATTCATGGCGGGGACACATCAAAACAGACGTGGTCCCCAGTAGCTTTTAGGGAGAACCAGAGGGAGTTTTATGACTATTGTAATGGGGCATTGGCTGTTTTTGACATTTAAAGTTGAACCGTTTTTAAATTATTTTATATTCAGTTAATCAATCAATTGATTAATTAATCTTGTGTTGAAAAAAATTGCAAAACGAAATTTAGACTGGTGGTGGTGAACTTAATTAAAATTTATTTTCACTTTTAAGTTGAAGTATGCTGTGGTGAAACTAGTGGTTTTCAGTGATACTATTTTACAAAGTTATCTTCTATTTTCCTGGTTTTCATGGTTTTTCTTCAGTTTCTTGGAATCCACACAAGACCTGTAAATGGCAATACAGTTATATTCAAGTAAGCTGAACTTCCTGATCTCACATACACATTAACAGGTGCTTCTTATTATGGGCCAAGGCATTTTATCTTTTCTCTCCCTCTCCGCTCCCCCAGTCCTGAGGTACTAGCCAATGAAAAGAGCTCCCTTTTTTCGCCCCAGGAATAAGAGGAAAAGTTAATGTTAATGATCATAGGTATCACTTTCTAGATTCCGATCACTGTGATAACAAGGCAAAAGCAAACGGTATAACTTGAAATCAACCGATTCCTGAATTGACAGGGATAAAGTATGAGACAAAAAGAAATCGAGAAAATGGCAGGATTATCGCAAACAGTGGATTACGCCTGGGGTATTACTGTAGGGGAAGTGTGCCAGCTTATGGAATTAATGGACTTTGTAAGTTGTCACGAAATGTTTGCTACCATCAACTGAATGTTATATGAGGATGTTAAAATGTACTGGTACCAATTTGTGTTTTCATTTCATCTTTGAAAGATTCATACTGTGGGTTTAGAGGCTCATTATTCCAATGAAAAAAGTGTGCAAAAAAAAAAAAAAAAAGGAAAAATTTACCCAATTTTTTTTTCATATTTCTCTATGGTGTTATAACTTACACATTTATTAGCATAATTTGGAACAGAGGTTAAATCAGAGGCAACGTACATTTTTTCAAACATATAAAATATACACTGGTGCAAACTGGTACCAGTACATATATAATATATTCTAGTTACTTTACAGGCAGGAACAATGATGCTGCGGGATTACCAATCATTTTTTTTTTACCTAAGCTGTTTCAAGTTTTCTCAGTAGTTAGACAATCAAGTTAATAGTGGTAATATAATTAATAATAATAATAATAATAATAATAATAATAATTATTATTATTAAATGCATTATTACTATTATTTAATTTATTAAGAATATCATTACTATGATATTATTACTGTTTTTTTATGATCATATGATTGCGCTAAAAAATGCAGCCAGGTAAGAGCTAGATAATTAAGAGATTGGATCTGAGGACAGCCTTGTGTTTAAACACGTGTGCTGGATCCAGCTGGTACAGTAGTTATATAGCATGATTCATGGTATCTGGCCAGTCACAATATTATTGCAGCAGCACTTCTTCCCTGAGTTCCCTTTGTCCATGTGCTGTCTGTTGTTTTAATGGCCACATCAGTCCTATGAGTATGTCATTATAAGGTATAGACACTCACACAGAAACAAGCGAAGGTTTTATAGATATATTTTTGTGTTGTACAGAGTTCGTGCTCTTCATGGACCATCTGTACAAACAACATGTCTTGTAATGAACATTTGAGAAAGACCTATCTATGGCTGCATTAAGAACAGTGGACTACTAGTAACTAGTCTGCAGGTCAAATATGGCGACCCACTAAAAAGCTTGCTGTCTTATTTTATTTTAATATTTTTTTATTAAGTAAGTAAGTAGTCTTACATATTGTAATTGGTTAATAGCATGTTGACTAAAATTATATTTATATAGTCATTTTCATCCACCCAGCTGGATGCATATATAATATGTTACAATGAATAAACTACAATGCACAAGGTATCTGTTAATAGACACTGAATAGATTCCCCATGGGGAAGTATTAAGGGGCCCGCACAGGGTGAGCATTTGGCGCGCGCCACTTGCGCTGTGCAGTTTTCTCATCGTGTGCGGGGGTATTTTGGTGAGATTTTTGCCTCACGCGCGGCTGAGCAAAATTTCTCACGTGTTTGATTTTTTTGGTCTCTTGAGGCAAATGTCTCAGCGTGTGCGGGGTGCAAGCGCCGATTGCTCACGCCATGCTCACAATGGGCATGTGCCAGTAGCCGGAAACAAACAAAAATGGCAGCCCCCAGCGAAGTCAACAAAAATGTACACAGTTATAGTTAGTCTGATTGATTAACGTGGTCACCATTATCCATTACTATCAGAAAAAACAACAATATGTAATGTTTCCTTAAACACATGATCCCACAGTTCACAGTGCGTCCGCTAGGGGCAGGCCGGGAGGCACCTCTGCTGAGCAAAGAGCGCATCGTTTGCGGGGAGCTGAGGAGCGAGAGCATCTGGCGCAGCGCAAGTGGCACGCGCCAAATGCTCACCGTGTGCGGGCCCCTTTATTAAGTGGGCTGGGCAAATTTGATCTGCAGACTTGTTAGTCTACTGTTCTGAAGGCAGCCTATTTGATAACTTCAGAAAGAAGCTTACCTGAAAGCCACATTTCATCAAAAGCAATTATTTTCAAATTTGGTGTTATTCCCCCCCCCCTCCCCCCTTGCACTACATATTTATTCTTAAAGATACATATGAAGGGAGTACTTAATAGTATCTGAGATCATTGCTGCTAAAATCAACCAAATGCCGCCATAGAATTTCAAATGGGACATCAGTAAACATTATATATATATAAGTTTTGTTACATTATTTCTCAAAAAATGATATTTGCAGAAGAAATGTTCTGCTTACTTTCTGTGTTTTACTAACTGGAGGGGAGAAAGGACAACTCACCCTACCCTCAACACACGCACACAAACACTACTGAACACGTGCGTGGGTTATCTAAAGTTGAACGTGTACGCTTGTTAGCTGAAATAAGCCATTAATACTGTTACGAACGAGACTATCAATACCTTTCCCAGATAATTGGCTGCACCATGGTCAAGCATGTTAATTAAATAACCGTATCTGAGCCAGTCTGAAGAGGTTTTAGCAGGAAATTTGTAAACAAAATAGCTTTTTTACATCCTGTTTGCAATCCTGAATAAACAAAATCTGTTTCAAATTCTGTGCAAAACATTCGCTTAATTCGTAGAAAAGAGGAAATAATTTGTTATTTACATCTTGCGATTATAAAATACCTTTCCAATGGTTAAAGGTACAAGTAATTTAGTTGCAAGCATATGAATTCATGAACGTATGGTAAAGAGTATGGGCCTCTTCAAAACAAGGTTGATCAGCGGACTAAGGGGCCATTCAGAATAGAAGATCCGAGTATCATCTGGTCCAAGGCTCAAATATGGCGGATGCTACATGAAAGGAAGACCGCTTAATCCAGTAATGGTCCCTCCGCCTCTCACATGCCTTCCTACGCATCTGGTCGAATGGAGCCGAGATTTAACTACTGTGCCCCGACAGGGTCGATGCATCGGGAGGCGTGTGAGAGGCAGAGAGGCCATTACAGGATTAAGTGGTCTCCCTTTCATGTAGGGTCCACCATATTTGAGCATTGGACCAGTTGATACTCCGATCTTTCATTCTGAATGGCCCAAATATGGCTGACCCAGTTAGTCTACGGATCAACTTGGCTCTGAACAGGCAACATGGGAAATCAACTACTACAGCCTTTCATGCAAAGACCAAGCCCAAGCTAGCTAAAAGCAATGCATAAAACTGGTTTTCAAAGTGGTTTAAGCAAAAGTATGTTATATTGTCCTCAGCAGTCAGCTTAAAACAATCCAAATGAATAAAATCTATACAATATCATCTGAAGCCAGCTCTTTGTGATGAGCAAATGAACACTACTAGCATAGGTTTGGACTCGCTCTTGTTTTTTTTTTAATTTTAAGTTCTTCGGATTACCAATAAATATGTACTTTTTAGCAATCTGGTTTTCAGTTTATTAAGATATTTAGCAAGGCATATAGTGCTGACTTTAACATACTGTACCCATGGTGCATGACCACGGTGGCTTTTCTGTTATCCGGCGCCTGTCTGTCTGTCCGTTTGTTCGCTTGTATGTCAAAAAGTGTATGATCTGCATTTGAAAAAGTCCTAGAGTCATATTTTATTTTTCATGTCAACATATACTTCAAAGTTACCCATCGTTCACAGTTCGTATTAAAAATTATAAAACCCTAATTACTAGTACATTTATTTCTCTGTTAGTTGTGCATAGCGTCAATGTGTGTGAGTGTGTGTGTGTGTGTGTGTGTGCACGGGCATGCACATGCATGCATGTATGACTGTGGGAGGGGTGGCAGGAAGGAGAGTGCTTGTCACTGTTTAAGTCCACTCTTTGCATTTATAAGTGTGATGTCTTAATATATGTCTGATTGTATGATTGTGAGTGAATTTTTACTTTATGAAGTGACTCTCTTGAGTGTCTTTTATCAGTCATAGGACTGTCTACAGGATAGATCTCCACTTTCATGAAGCAAAAGGATAATCCTTAGGATGGATATAGCTCTGTTGGACAACTAAAGCTCTTGCAATGCTGAAAAAATTAGTGAAGATCATCTATTATGAACCAGATGGAACTAATTTTTTCCCTTCAAAGGAGAAAAAAATTTTAAAAGTACAAATAAAGAGATATGAAATGACATATATCTGGCTTCTCTTCCCTCAAAATTAAATTTATTAATAAGTGAGGGAAATAAAGAAGTCAAAAAATGTCCAGCTGTTAACACAGGGATGCATGTAAAAATTCAAGAGGTAAGAAATGAAATCTGCCTGTTTTCTCTCCCCTTCCTAAATAAATAAAGAAAGAAAGAAAATAAAGAAAAAGAAAAAAAAAGGACGAACTGTTCACACTAGTATGTACTCTATATGGGCCCCAATCTGTGCCATTTTATGAGAGACAAATGCTGGGTTGTTATTATACACTGGGATGTAAAACCTATGCATAATGGTCGCACTTCTGTAGGGTTGATATGACATACACATGCCGATCTGACATTAAGTGGGGGAACTCTCAATGGTATGAATACAAATGTGTGTGACAGTGTGTGTATGTATGTATGTGTGTACTGTCCAGGACCAGCTTCATACATAAAAATACAGAGAAGTGAACTGGTGGGTATGGTTGACATTTGAGGAATAACAAATTTTTTATTTGTTGTTGTTTTTTTTTTTAAGCTAAGGCATCAGTTGTAGTTGACAGCAGCAGGGACAACAGTGTGTGTGTGTGTGTGGGGGGGGGGGTCGCAGTATTAATCATATTTTATTACTGTGTCTAGGCTTGGCTATATGGATGTTTTAGCATGCCCTCACTTACACTTTGCATAAGTTCTAAGTACTGGATAACTGGTCAGCAAAGGCCAATTTTATAGAACTTAGGACTGGATTTAGGTTTTGACTCTCAGAGATGTAAAATTTGGTGTGCCAACTTTAGTCAAGATAATTCAGTTATAGTCAAATGAGATACAAGCAAGTTAACTGTTGGTCTAGTAGATCAGAACTTTTAGACCCAAGCCTTCTTCTTGGATCCAAAATAAATCAGAAGTAGCTCAATATAAATTTTGTGCCTGTTTTACAACAAGAAGTTGTGGTTTGTGTTTTAGACCAACTGTTAACTTAGCTTATAATAGTAAATTTATACTAGTAAATTGTTACTAGTATTTTGTAAAACTAGCCCCTATAGTGGCAAATGGGCAAACCAAGCAATTCCATTTTTATTATGTCCTTTGAATATCAGGATTGAAACTCTTTTTAATGAAAATGTTTTCATATGTTTGCAAGAAAAAAATCCAAATTAGCAGATCTTTTTATTGCCAGACTTCAGATGATATCACAGCATGAACTGTATAATTGTAGACTCTAGAGGGTATACCTAAAAAAGTACAGATAAAGTAATTACACTGTGATATAATGTTTCTGCATCTGAAGTCACATGTCCCTCGTCTCATATTCCCTTCTGTCTGCAGGTGGATCTGTAACATATATCTGTTATTGCTACATTTTTCCAAAGCAAGGGATTCATTGGATCTTTCTTTATGCAATATTGAAAAGGGGGGGGGGGAGGGGGGGAGGTTTGAATTGGTTCATAGGTACTTCTCATTATTATTATTATTATTATTATTATTATTATTATTATTATTATTATTATTGTTAGTAACATACCACAAGTTAGAGCTGGAGATGCCCAGTTGATATCTCCTTAAAGTTGTATACAAGTAAAAGTTTGCTACTAGTAAGTACTAGTAAGTATTATTCTTTATATAATTTTGTTTGTTTATTTGCAAATTCTTTTAATGATTATGTCATTTCGGGGAAAATAAATCAAATAGCCTGTTTGTGTGTGCCAGTTGCCTATTTTATGTCTTCAGCAATTAACTTGAGAAGGAAATTATCTTCTCTTTTTCTTTTAGGCAGTAATTGTTTCCATGGCATGTCATGTAATGTTATCCTTTTTAGAGTGATTTCAAACAGCCATGCTGCTTGCATGAACAGTGAATGATTCGAAGTGGCAGCGAATCAGATCTTTAGATCGATTACTTCTTATTCTTAATCTGTCGTCAGGTTGTTCTAGTTTACAGTCATTGTTGAGAAATTTCAAACACCAAACAAAATTGGAAGTACTAGTACAGTACTTGATGTGAACGTCACACTTGTATGGTTTTAAACCCCTTGAACTACCTTCATAAGAGCCTTTATGAAACATTTATATATCTTTGGAAGTGTGTGTAAATGTACACAGAGCATTGTATATGTACTCAGTAAATAATATGTGCCAGTATCTGTGCCCATGGGCGTCCGTGGGGAGGGGGGGGGGTCAATGGGGGTCATTTGACCCCCCCCCCCCCCCTCCCCGGAAAATTTTCTGCAGACGGCCATGTCTGTGCCATGGAAACATTACAATTCAGGATAGAACTGTGGATAAAAATGGAGTCTACTTCATGCTGCCTTACCTTTCTGTGAAACTTCACAGTTTTGTCTTCTTTTACTGGTATATTAATATTATTATAATATTTTTATGCAAGCTGATTTAATTAAGTAATTTATTAATTTGTTGCAGTTGTTCTTGTTACTTTTACTAGTACATTTTTATTGCCGATGTCTATTTTTTTTTTTACTACTTATACCCTTTAAATATGCTAGAGAATGTGTTTACATGCGAATTTGCAACAAGTGTGGTTTAGTTATTGAAGGCTTGCCTGGAATGCTGTTGTCCTTATAATTTTTCTTCATAGTAATTGTGTCCTGGTCACTGTAAGGGTGCATTCCCAGAGATTTAGATCGATCCAGAGATTTAGATTTAGATTGACCTAACCCCCTGGGGGTTCACGCTAAATTGCAGTCAGCCGAGCGGGCACCATAGTTAATTACCCCCCCTGTAGCTTTTAGTAGGCGGGACAGACGCTTAAGCCAGCTAAGCTGACAGTAATCTAGTGAGACTCCCCACAGGGATAGATCGATCTTAAATCTATGGGAATGGGGTCTAAGATTTTTGCACATGATTTTGTTATGTACTAATATGTATATAGGTGTCAGGGGGACAAGAACGTTTACCAAAAGAGCCTTGAAATTGCAGTGCTCGGTGTTTTTATACCCCCGTTTTTTTTTTTTTTTTTTTTTTTTCTTCAGTAATCACTTTCTGATAAGTTGCTTGTCCCTTGATTGGATTCTGTTTATTACTGGCATTCTGTCTTCTTGGTTGTCTGTGGACTGGTACCTTTAACATGACATTTCCCCTTGTAGAATTTTGAGGTTTTAATTTGATTTGCACGCGAGGTTGTTTATAACGCTGAATTGTGAGCGCAGTCATCTTGGTAGAGTCAGGATGTGGCTGAAGACATTGGGTGATGTTGGGCTGGGAAACTTAGGAAGGATTAACATGCACACTTTGAGAGATCTGATCTTGGGGAGGGAAATGGCTTCCCTTTTAGCTGTCAGCTTAGAGGTCTGTTCATGCAAAGTCCTAACTTGGACCGGAAATTGGCCAAACTGCAGCATTCAGTATAAATGTCTATATATTTGATGGTTAAATCTGGCTAAAATTTGCTTTCGGCCACTTTTTTTTTTTCACCTTTTATATTCCACATGAAAAAAAATTCCAGTAAAGGACTTGTACCTTACATTAATTTAACAATCGATCACCAAATTAACAGGAATAGATGTGACAAAAATATTTCAATGCTACTGTGAAGTGGATCCCTACAGGTACTGTACTTGTTTTGTGGTGTCAGTGAGTCCCTGTATTAACATACTAGTGTTAACTCGACTAGAGGCGAGGTGAGGTGCTAGAATTGTGATAAGTATCACTTTGAAGTCTTCCCTCCATTTTTAGCAATCTAGATCAGGACTTACTTACAGCCAGCAGTCCTGATTTGTAGGCACTGTGTCTCCAATGAATGGCACGTGGACTGCAGATGATTATGCTCAGTTTTTATGGGAAAAAATCGGAGAAGTCGTTCAACAGGGAAGCCTTATATTATCTATCAGGGAAATCTGTGTCGCTCTGGGAATTTTTTTAACCTTAGTTGAAGCAGGAGCAGTACTGCAGATCACACTGGAGCAGATGCTCTCCAGAATATTGTTCTGATTTTAAAGCTCACTTTGAAGAATATTTTGAGAGAAGGGTGACAAAAAGAATGGAGGAGAAGATGGCAAGGAAACTTTTTACTGCAAGACTTTATTTTTCTCTCTTGAAATTACAGAGAAAAAGAAAACGGAAGTCTGCCATTGAAGATGGAGATAATATCAGTATACAAAGCTTGGATATCACCAAGGTAAGTCTCTCTCTCTCTCTCTCTCTCTCTCTCTCTCCAAGTTACAGATGACCATAATATCTCCTTATCCATTTGCAAGGTCTAAGCTAATCATGTAATTGCCTCATGCAAAACATACTGCGAACACGTGAAGCAAAAGACTTGTGAAACTGGCTATAAAAAAACCCATTAATTACTACTACAACTAATGCTTCTATTACTACTAATACTTTACTACTGCATATAGTGATTATGATAACTATAAAAAATTTTTTTTAATTTTTATGAAAGCACATTCATGTGTCACCTTTTCTTTATTATTTCCTTTTGTTGACTCCTAATTTGAATATAGCCAGTCTCCAATTAACATTTCTTTCAATTGTTTACTGCATGTGTTTTGTAACCAAAGAGAAGTTGAATTGTTGCAATTATCTAGGGGTTAGAAATAACCAGGCAGAGAAACTTCATGACGTTGTCATAATCTGCTTATTATAGAAAGGGAGGTTTTCTGTGATAATCTTTCAGTTGTCACTAAGCGCTATGTGCAGTTAGTTAGTGTATTGTATTGATACCTATACCTCACAAAGATTATGTTTTCGTATTGAAAATTTCAATGAAACATTAGAAGACAAACTGCAAAAAAAAAAAAAAAAAAAAGTGGTTTGAGTCTGAAGTTGAAATTGCCAGAGTTCATTGAGAGGATATACATTTTTTCACGAGTTGGTTGTCGCTGTTGCAGGATAGCAAGAGAAAGCGCTCCCTGAAATCCATGGCATCTTTGGCCAATATCCTCTCCCCTGTCAACGCCATGAGGAAACTGAGCAGCACTCTTCAGGTAAGGGGAGCACACGTTCTGAACCAATAGCTTGGTCCAGTTTGAACATAGCCTTTCTTAAGACTAACTTTTATTCTGGGCTTTCTGTCTAATAGAAATTAAATATCTATCTTCCTTACTCATTGCTATCATTATTTTAATCAAAAGATGAAAAACGATCAGATTTATGGTGAAACCCAGATACTTGGGTGGTGGGACCCCTATGTAAGGTTGTGCACCTTTTTGGGTTGCATTATTAAGATATTTTTTTCAAAGGGCCACTTAAATCCCTGATCTGACTCATCTCAAACATTTTCCAAGGCTGGGTCAAAAGGTCTCTCTACTGTCTATGTATACCAAGGGTTGTCCAAGTGAACTGTCCATCTGTCATTTGGACAGCAACCCGCATCACCATAACACACAGCCTATATTTTTTAAGACAGCTATATAATAATATAATAATAATAATGATAATAATCTTTATTGAAATATAGCAACCCTAAGGTTGAAGTTATACATATATATATATATATATATATATATATATATATATATATATACTTTTTATTTATTTATTTTTATATTTTTTTAAATGAAATTTATTTAAGTCAGAGCTGAAGGGCTTATGGATTTTTTTGGAAATATGATGGCTTTAGGCATACTTGGACTCCCCGAAGTTTTGTAGGAAATTACAGGTGGAAATTTTGGATATCCCCCCCCCCCCAAAACCTGGGAAAAGCACACAAAAAAATGGGTATGAAACAGTGAGCAAAAATCCAGCTCGTAATTATCCTCTATGAGGGACACAGATTGATTTTTCAAGAGATATATACGAGATATTTCTCCTGCTGATTGTGTACTGCTTTCTGTCCAGCTAGAATTATTAGTGTAGAATTGATGTCATCGCTCAGCTGGCGGTTGTAATGTTTAGGTCATGACAGAAATGACAGACATAGCTAGCAATCAGTCTGGGGTAGCGCTAACACTCGCCAATTTAGCCAAATGCTAAAACTGACTTAAATTGGCTAAACAAAAAGGGCTTGATTTGACTCATTTTAGTCACATTAACACCATTTGGATAACAAATTGACAAAAAAGTGATGATTTGGCTAAGTGAAAAAAAATTGCTAGCGCTACCCCAGTCAGTGTTGTTGTTTTTGTAAGCATGGATGATCAATTGGATTTACTTTATAACTGTGATAAGTGAGAAACCTGCACAGTAACCCAAGAGTAAGTTTTGTTTATATGTTTGCAACATTATGCAAACAGTTATGGATGGATTTTGATAAAGTTTTTGAAATGTGTCACAAATGGGCCAAAAAAGAATTCAATGGATTTTGGGAGATGAGATGGCTTACCATTGAGGCGCACTATTGTGTCAAAGCTTCACAAGGAGTAAATAATTATTTTTTGACCTTTTTTATGGTACACGTCTGATCACAGTCATTATTTGGAAGCTGTGGCCTGACCTCTTGCACTTGTCTATTTTTGTATTTTTATTCATTAATTTTTTCACTTTTTTTTTTTTTTTTCAGAGGAGCACAAGTTTTCGTATGCCAAGTTCTGGGTCAGGAATTTGCAAGACACCACAGAAGCAAATTGAAGGCTGTAAGAATTCTGAGGTATGGGCTGTTACAGGAGGTCATCACTAAATAAATCTGTATTATTTGCAGGAAAATTGCTAGCAAATTTTAATGGTGTTTTGGGCCCGCCTAGTCTTAATTTGTACTTTTACTTATATTTACTGAACTTTTGTTTCACACTTACTTTTCTGTCTCACAGTGTTCATTGAGAAGGAAATAAAAAGAGATTTTACAGAAACAAACTTATCTACCAGTATGGCGTGAAGTCCAAGACTTAAGCAGCCAAACAGGCTTAGTCTGTATAATAACCAAGAATTGACAGGAAGTATAACTTTTTCCCATATATTGTTTACTAGCGATAAAAGAAAAAAGTCATGAGCATGTACGGACATTCACTTTTCCATTGCATTTACAGAACGCTGTAGTCAATGGTTTCAAGGTACCAGCTCCGTCGCCTTGCAAGACGCCAAAATACAAGAAACCTCCGCCAGCCAAGATTGAACGGCGTGAGAGCAAGCTGTGGCGAGACTCCGTGGACGGAAACATCAAAGAATTGCTGAATGAGAAAGAGATGAGTCGGCAAGAAGTGATTCATGAACTGTTGCAGGGAGAGGAGGATCTTATACAAGATCTTCAGAACGTAAAGAAGGTAAGCAGGCCATCTTGAATCTTGCACCTTCACCTTCATTTTATTTATTTGTTTGTATATTGTATATTGCTCATTTTTACTTTGAAACAAAATTCTTGAGGGTTTTTATCCTGTAAATTTTCTTTGAGTTGGATTTGTATTTTGGCTACTTAAAACCATTTGACAAATGTGCTTAGGCAGAAATGCAATTGGTGTTATGCTTTTTAATCAAGAAATTGGTGACTGCATTTGGTGCAGTTAAAGCTACTGTATTCTGTTATTCTATTTATTATTACAGATACTGGATATGAAAAATTTCCGTGCTTTTTCAACAAGATTAGATGGATTGACAGACCAGCAGACAGACTGAGAGATAAATGGGCTTAACTTAATCTATTTCTTTTGATTAGGTATACCACGATGGAATGAAAACACTACACCTGATGACTGAGGATGAACTGAAACAAATATTTGGCATTATAGAGGAATTGGTGCCAATACATAAAGGTAAATAATTTTAATTAAAATTATCACAATCCCCCCCCCCCCCCCCCAAAAAAAAAAAAGTCTTTTTTGCGGATCAGACATTGAGAAATCTTTACAAAAGACGTTAATCTGATATTTACTCTTGTAAATAATTTCATCATTTGTGCAATAACACTGGACTAGTGAAGCCCAAAAAGTAACTGATTTTAACTGTTGTTTGTGTATTGCAGATGAAGTGTATCATATTGCAAAAAACACATATAAGTGTGTATTCTCACCCTAAATTAATTCATTTTTCATTTGAATTTTTTTTCTGCAGACCTGGTGTCCAAGCTGAGCAGCCAGAAGAATACTGAGGGATCCATAGACAGCATAGGAAAGATCTTAGTGGACTGGGTGAGCCTTTTCACTGCTTCATTACTGACAGAGATACTGTCATGAAATAGAGTTTGAAATTTGTGCCAGCATGAGGAGCTTGTTTTTTTTTTTTTTTTTTTTTTTTCACTCGCACATGCTCATTTGAAATAGAAGTAGAATTTTTTCCTTGCCTGTCATCCACGTGACAAGCTTTTTTTTTCACCTTGATGAGTCATTTTCAATTATATATTCAATATTATAGATAAGATTGGACTTCAAAAAAGTAGTCTCAGTTTTCTACATCTTCCCTAACTGGGAGATTCTGTATTAAAAAAAAAAAAAAAACAGATTATGGGCATTTGCATGCTTAATTCTCAAATTATGTGTTTAATTTGGAGCAAATTGCCATGTAGTATGCATATAGCCATTAATAATGGAAGGAAACTGGAGACATTTGCATGGTTAATCTCCCAGACTGGTACTTAATTCTGTAATCTAAGAGCGAACCAATGTGCGTGTGACAAACATCATTAGTATATATATTAAGTCGTCTTTCCTTCCTGTTTTTTACCCAGCTTCCGTGTTTACGCTGTTACATCGAGTACTGTGCCAACCAAGTGTTTGCCAAGGCTCTCCTTGATGAAAAGAAACACCAGAAAAAAGTGGACGATTTCCTGCAGAGGTGTTACGAGTCGCCGTTCAGCCGGAGACTGGACCTGTGGAGCTTTTTAGGTACGCCTGATGCACTGCTTACATCTGAGGTAGCATTTTCTCTTGTAAAAGCCTGTCAGTGTTATTATTTATTTGTATTAATGTAAGGAAAAATCTTACACAATAAGGATAAAGATAATGAGAAATAATAAGGGTTGGTGGTGAAATGCGATCATCATTATATAAGGTTTTTATTAAATGAAGTGGAATTCTATGTTAGGAAAAGAATTGCAAATATAAATTATTTAAACATAAGCTATGAAGAGGATATTCATTGTTGTGATTCTTTGTATTACGAAAAATGTTGCTTACAAACATTTCATTTTTCAATTTTCAGATGTGCCCAGAAGCAGACTAGTGAAATATCCTCTTTTACTAAAGAAAATCCAGAAATATGTGAGTGTTATTTTTGAGTTTTTTTTGGGTTTTTTTTACTTAGTGTTTCATTTCATTAGTTCATCTCTGAGGCATATTGTAGCATTGATGTTAATTCTAGCAGCTTTAGTTGCAAGTTTGGTTGTGTCAAAAGTAATGTGTCATGTGTTAAATGATTATTCTGCCTTGCATGACAGTTTGACTAAGTTTAAAAGCAATTAATCATGAAGGGTTTGTTTTTAATTAAAGCGATGTGGATTGGCCAAATCACAAACCCTTTCAATAAAATTTGTAACTTACCTTCAAGGTTGTTATTTGCAAGCATTGCGATGAGTGTTGTATAGATAGGGGTTACGTATAAGCGATTTCTTGAACATCAGTTCCATGTCTCCTTTCAGACAAAGAATGAACATGAAGACAAAAAACTGCTAGATGATGCTGTGAGTATAGACATATGTTCAAGCTTTTTGCAGAAATCTTAAAGGGATAATAACTCTTCGTATGAGACCTATATTTCACGATAAAAACCTTGTGAATAACTCATAGAAATATAATATATTCTGTTTTACCACAAAAACAGCAGTTATAGCTTTTATTCTGATATTTGAACTTGTCTTTAGACCACGTGACCTCCATTGATGTCTATACTCTGTTAAAATCTCTTAAGAGATTTTAACAAAAAAACAAACTTTTTAGAAAAAAACCAGGGACTAACTTTGAATGTAAAAATGGATTCAATAACCATTGGTAAGTATGGAAAAATTGTTGTTTACTCCAGGAAAATTCATTTTTTGGCCGAAACGAAGAGTTATTATTGCTTTAATATTATGTATGTAAGATGAATTATAATATCAGTATACTCTCATGAATATCATTGAAGTATGTCATTGACGCATTCTGTTCATCAACATTTTTTTTTTTTTTTCAAAGTTTTCACGAGACTTCATCATGCTTTTCACATATTGACTATTTTTGTGGAAATAAAATTTTGTTGTGCATGTGCACTTGTACATACATGCATGCACATGCACTACAATTAAAATTCAGTATCATATATTGCAGGGATTTCTTCATCTTGTATATATATTTTTCCTTTTTGTATTTGTTTCCAGGTTGAAGTGGTAGAAAAAATAATCAGCGAGGTCAACGAGAAGACGGGGATCTCGAAATGCAGGTTCGTCGTGTCGCAACTGGAGTTTTTGGAAGAATCCACAGAGGTGAGTTTTGACTGTGGTACAACTTCTGTATCTTAGTATGGTGGGGCAGTATAGCAAAATAATAAATAAATAAATAAAATCTAGTCTATTGGTTTTAGCTTAGAAAGGTAAATAGAATCACTGACTATAAAAAGTTGATATCTTGATAGTAGAAAAACTGTTGTCAAGACAAGAGCAATTTGCTCAAGAGGCTTAATCTATAGAGGGAAAAATGAGGTCTTAAAATGAATTGCTTTAACTTTGAACATTTTTGCCTCATTTCAAGACCTCAAATTCAAGGAAAGAAATACTTTGCCAGCTTTAAATATTTCTGCACCATTTCAAGGTCTCATATGTATCTCATTCTCTATTCACTTGTATAAATGTATTATTTTCTGTGTGTTTCAGGTTGAATACCTGCTGGGGCAGTCCAGAGCATTACTGTGTGAGGGCTCCTTAAAAAACACTAGGGGGACGGTAAGTCAAGTTGCTCCCTTCTTAAGTTAATGCAGCTTTGTAGTATGGCAATTCTATTAATGGGGAAAATTGAAAACTTAAACTGTTACTGTATTTGTTTTTTGTCAAATTGAAAGTGGATGGGTCACTTTCTAGTTAAATCCACCAAATGCAGACTGTTCAATTTAACTCGTGATAAACTTGGGGGGGAAGAAACTTTTCTTAATCTGATATTTTCAAAGCATAAAGGTTCCTCAGCAGTGATGAATTTATCCAAACTTTTATTCATCATCTTTCCAGAAAGTGAATGCATTCCTATTTGACCGCGCACTGGTCTTGACGCGACCAGCCACCCGCGAGGGCAGCAAGAAAAATCAGGTTTACCGCCAACCCATTCCTGCCAGCGAACTGGTCCTGGAGGATCTCAANGGTGGGGGGGGGGGCAGGGGGAATGAAACTTTTCTTAATCTGATATTTTCAAAGCATAAAGGTTCCTCAGCAGTGATGAATTTATCCAAACTTTTATTCATCATCTTTCCAGAAAGTGAATGCATTCCTATTTGACCGCGCACTGGTCTTGACGCGACCAGCCACCCGCGAGGGCAGCAAGAAAAATCAGGTTTACCGCCAACCCATTCCTGCCAGCGAACTGGTCCTGGAGGATCTCAAGGACGGAGAGATAAAAATGGGCTCTTTTCGCACAGCTTTTGCTCAGGGTCAGACTTGTAAGTAGTTTTTGTGTTTTTAAAAAGGTATCCTAAGTATATATATATATATGTATATATCATGCCATACTAACTTAAAGTTAAAAAACCATTCTGTTGATTTAGAAATTATCTTAGTACTAAATGTTTTCTGTTGAGTCACCATTTTCATCAGAATTACCACCTGCTTCAAGAACATAAGTGAACTAATTTGTAAACATAACTATTATTATTATTACTAAGTCCATTCTCAATGTAGAGTTGGATGTGGTAGAAACTGTTACTCATTTCTGTGATATGTGTGATCACCCTTTGTTCTTCTCCTCCCAGGCAAACATGTGTTCAAGGTGTCCTTCAAAAACCCCTCCAAGGGTCAGGCGCATACGTTACAAGCCAACGATGAGCACGACAAGAAGCAGTGGCTGAGCAGTATAGAGGCCGTCATCAATGGTAGTGCTCTTCGCGAGAAAGAGGAACAGGACGTGCAGTTTAGGACAAATGGGGACATATCCCTGCCCGTCTTCATATAGACCATTTTGTATTGGGTTTTTCATATCCAGCAGGTGAACAAACTTTTCATGGAAATGATCTCTTTTGGCAGTTTGGTTTCCCTGACAGTTGTGCTGCCCAGTTTTCGTTATAAATGGTTGGGAGAGATAGGCTGAAGGTCACGTCTGCAGCAGTTACCTTAAACTGGTGTCCTGCAACGAGTCCCATCAAAAAGGAATTCCCTAAATCATATTACCTAGAAAGATCTCTTATCAGCTTGGTTGTGGAAACATGAAAGACATTTTTTGCACGAGTAGAGAACACAGTAGAAGTATCGGAGCATTTCCCATTTAAGAGAGTTGAGATTTAAAGAAGACGGTTTCCTCTTTTATATGCTCATTCCAATTATGGCTACTCAAAACCTGGCAGCATTTGTACACTGAAATGTCTTTCACAATGAGATTTCACTCTCCCAGACTGCACATCGATCTGTTTGCTGCATTATTCTAAGAGAAAGCAAGTTTTATCACATGGAAGAAGTTGAGAATGCACTGTCGGATTTTTTATGGAAAAGAAGACATTACAGTTTGTAAATAGTTCATTATTTTCTTAAAAAGGCTTTAATTCAAGAGGGTACTTTGTCAAAGGCTCTTTCATGTACAGAATCATTTAGCGAGTTGAAAATCTTCATTATCATTGATATTTTGAACTTCTATGTAAATAACTCCCTTTTGCACTGTCATCTTGGTATTGAGGATTCCAAAGTATGACATTTTTTCATTTCACCCATTTTTTATGCTTATGGCAAAATATCTGTCTTTTGGTAAAAACCGATCCTGTTAGTTAAATTTATTTAATTATATAATGTCTAGAGCACAGGGAATGTTTGTGAAGACTGATATTGATACAGTAGTTTAAGTGACATGAATGGTTGGTGTAGAAATAATGGTTTTCACGGACTGATAATTTCAAGTGAGGTGGAGATACAGAAATATTCTTTTTGGATTTTATAAAATTACTGCTTATCCTTGCCTGTGTGGCAACCTTTACATTGGAGTGCCAAGCCAAAGTTGCAATAGTTTTTTTTTCTTTCTGAATATAATTTAAGAGCTCATTCTGTTTATTTATTGGAAATGAAAAAAATATTGAAAGCCTTCAAATGAGTCATAGATGCTTTCTGTTAGGTTTCGGTTCTAGTCTTTCTTTTTACGAGCAAAACTTCGTTGTTTTGTTGTAACAGTTTTGAATTAATTGGGAATTTTTGCAAGTACAGTAGCATAATATTTTTGAAATGATTCTAATACCCTTGAAATGATTCTAATACCCTTGGGTGAGATATTCCCACCTGTTCATGCTACCAGATAATTCTGTTTTCCTTTTTTCTGTTATTCTTATTTCTGAATAGCATCCCCTTTGAGTTTTCAAGATCACACTTGGCACAGGGGGGGGTAAACGACAAATTCAAAAATGCCTCCTACCCAGCTTCTTATTTCGCAGACTTTTTTTTTTTCTAAAAAGATTAGTCTTAATTTTTAGGCCTTCGATCTCTTTTTGTCTAGGTTCTAGATCAGCAACAACTTGATGATGGAGATAAGATGCTAATTTACAGTCAAAAATGGCAATTACATCTTGAAAGGCAAAGTGGCATTAAAGCATCAGTGAGATTTGAGAAAGAAATTCCCCCTTTTTCTCTCTCTACATAGAAGCTGTCAGTGGGAAGGCACATGAAGCTAATAGAGGCGAAATAGAACTAATGCATTGTGATTTCAAGAAGACATTTGTACATACTTTTCTATATTAGATTGGTTGGGATTTAAAAAGTGACCTGAAGAATGTGCCTTTTTGGGAAGAAAATAGATTCAAACATACAGATTGTTTGAGTGTGTACAGCTTTTTTTTTTTACTTTATTTATTTATTATTTTGAGGGGGGGGGGGTATTTTTTGACAAAATGTTCAGGTTTGTAGATATGAATAAGGCATCTCATATGTGAGCTTGAATTGTAAAGATATTATGTTGGGGATAATAATGTGCAATGGAGTGAATTAGAATAAAAAGTAAACCTACCCATAGAAACACAAACAGCTTTTGTTCTTTTTTTATTGTCAAAAATGTCATGTTGACCATCAGAAGTAATGTTCTTATGAATTAAATACAATATGCAATTCATATCCGTAAATATAGTTTGTATATATATCGTATATTTTCAGATTTCCACATTTACCTTTAAAATGCATACATATTCCACATCCACTTTTGCCTAGTTGATGTGGAGTTTTGAAAATGAGCTGGCATGCATAAGAACTGAAGTTTGTGGTAATCTAAACTCAAAGATCCCAAACTAGGCGATGGTAACTTCTAACACGTGTCCCACATGTATGCCAGCTCAGAAATGCCCCAGACTAAGTAGAAATTCCAAGATAAAGTTGGCATTCACCAGAGAAGATTGGGGTAACAGTAATACCCCCTTTACACTGGACGGCGTCCTTTCTGCGACCATGAAATTTGGCATCGCTGTGGTCTCAATAAGGAGACACGAGCATTGATTTTGTATCAGAATGAATGCTCAATGATCGGCCAGTTGTCGGCACGTAAATTATTATTATTTTTTAACTCTCAAATGGGACCGTACTGCTGGACGCAGAAAGGACGCCGTCCAGTGTAAAGGGGCCCTAAGTGAAAAATCCAAAATTTTGGTGATGGTCACTTGCTGCTGGACATGCTTTACATCTGAGTTAGAGGTTGAATGCCTAGCAGTCTAAAGGCACTGGACATAACATATTGCACTCCCTTTAATAGATGTAGTCTGCAATACATGGTGGGAAGGAGGTGAGGAAATGGCTCCTGAAATTTCAAAAAAAATTTTTTTTTCAATTTTATATGGCTCTGCCTGTGATAAAAGATACTAATTTAAAATATATAAAAATTGCAATTTTCTATGTCAATATGTTTGAATTGGTCAAACTAAGACAAAATAACTGTACTTACAATTCTTTACAACATTAAAAGCCACCATTGAACACAGTCTAAAACTTTTGGCTCATGTCTTCCAAAATACTAACAGAATCCACTTTGAGACTGCATTGTGACTAAATTTTCTTTGAATGTGTTATTTTATTTAGCACAATGAGTAGACATACACAGTCAACTCAAAGTAAACATACCCCAAGGACATGGACTCTGCCATAGTAGGAGCTGAGATCCCTGCTCAAGTTGAGGAGAAAATTACAAACCTAAAATTTGTAGAAAAAACAAAATATTCAGCAGGATTCCTCATATCAAAACAGAAGCTTTATATCTAAACTACACCTATACTGTTAATTAAACAATTCAAACACATTAAAATATCAATTCCCAAGTATATAATTATTATATTTCAAGTTGATAAAAGCTTGTCTCAAAACAAGAAGCTTTGTGGTAGTTTACTACAAAGCCCATTGCTTCCAAATCTAGAAAGAAGCATAAAATAATCTGGC
Source organism: Lingula anatina (assembly GCF_001039355.2). Next base: position 297,847 of record NW_019775435.1, read on the forward strand.
ATTCTTTTTGGAGATAACTCTGTTTTTTTAACATGCTAGATTAAATCAACAAAAAATAAAAACAGTAAGTTAAATCTGAAAAACAAATTCCCATGATGAGTATGAACTAACTGACTGACATTCTTGTGTGCCATGACATGTAGTGGGTCAAGGCCAAATACAAATGTTGATCTAGTTTTGCCCTGAGAACCCCACTGTGAATTGGTCCCACACAAACGTGATGCACCAACACATAAAGTAAGCCACATACCTTGTGTGTGTCTATTTTTGCCCCAGGATCCCCAGGGTGAAATGGCCCCACACAATCCTCCACAAGACTGGGAAATGGCAGGATGTAATTGAAGAGGAGCAACCATTCCTCCTGAAAAATAAGACAAGGAATTGGCAGTGACTTTACATGTTTACTGCATGTGTTTTAAGAACAGTCCATAAAATCAGCGCAAATTACTTGGAAATTAGTTGGCATTGGGTATAAAGAGTACCAATCACTAAGTGTATTAAATATGTCTATCAAGTGAGTACCAGTACTTGATATGTCAAATTATTGCAGCTAAATGTGGCCAAATGCCACCATGTAGTTTCAAATGATGTAGCTTAAAAAAAGACCATGGTTTTTTTTCCTGAAAATTTTATATGATATTTTCACAGGTATTTTCTGCTTTCTCTCTATGCTTTACAAACAGGAGGGAAAATAAGTAAGTCAAATTTATGACCAGAAACTTGAAGAAGGTGCAGTTGTGATGGTATTTTAAAACCAAAAGAACAAATGCAACTCCTACCTCTTCTCTAAGTGCAGAGAAGTCCAGCTGCCAACACTCTGGTAGTGGTGGAAACATTCCTGTAAAACCAAAAGAAATAGATTTTCAGGTCTTATACCTACTGGGTCCTTGAAAGGCAGCCAATCTAAGAAGAAATGGGAAAGTGTAGAAATTTGGCCTCTTTGCAACCCCACAAATCAAAATATTTGCACTATTTGGTTTGATATTTATTTTTAAGAGATAACATTAGGTAATTTTAACTAATTAACATTATTTAATGCTATATAATATCTAACACCATTCTTTAATAGAAGGACCTTTCAATAAAAGCGGCCAATACCGGCCAAATTTCGAACACTATATATCTGTGTTTGTCATTTACTTATCCTTTGGCTTGGGTTAATATTTAAGTTTAGTTTAGTTTAGTTTATTTCACTGTAACATATGCATCCACTTGTGTGGATGAAAATGACAAAATGAATACAATTTTTGTGATTATGCTATTAATGAGGAGACATAAAAAAATATATTGGTCAGTCTTGAGGCAGATCACTGTTACCTTTGACCACTGCTTCATCGAAGTGAGCCATGAGAGTGGCCAGTCTGGCATAATTGTACATCACAAATGTCCCTCCTTTTGTGGCACCTTCTGACTTCTGACTCAACTCCAGTTTCAGCTAAAACAAATGGAAATAAAGCTTGAGCAAAGGTCAAATCCACACTACTTCTGAGATGTAAAATGAATATAACTGTATTCAGAGGGCACAGGTTTCAAACCTCCACAGATGTGAGAATGATGAAACAGTCTTAAGGGTAACCCCCCTCCCCCCTCCATATTAAAAACTTGAAAAAAATCTGCTTTAAAAATTTGTAAAGAAAAGAAAGAATATTGTTGTTTATGTGATGTAAACAGTGATATTATTTTGACTTAAAACAATTTATCAATACAGCACTATATTTTTTAATCTAATTAAAATTGAGTGGTTTATCTTATTGGCATATGCACTCAGTGAAATTGGAATGGGGGGTGACAATGAGGTATGTAAAACTCCCTCCTTTCATCCACAAATAGAACTGTCAAAATCTACACAAAACAAATTTAACTTAACTCTTACAAGCAGTGACACCCATCCCCCTCTTACCTCACTCACATACACCCAAACACAACCCTCAAATCTCCCCATTTATCCCATAATACATTACTCAGAGTTGAACATACTGGATTCCTAGCAACAGTTGTCAGAATTTCAAACACAATCCCAGCAGCTGTCAGTGACTGGACAGTGAGGTCCCACCCTGGACCTGAAATATAGGGAATGAAATGATGAAATAACTCAACACATAATAACCTGACTGATCATTTATCTCGACCAAATAGAATATGGACGTTAATTTTTATATTAACTGAAACTTTATGAACACTGGTCAATTCAAATCTTCAAGTAACATCAACAAACTTTCTGTTGCAAAGTGTAGGGGTTACATGGCATGTACTGGAGGTTGATCTTGTAGGACCAAATTATCAGCTGGAATCATCAAGAAAATTTACCCACTACATTAACACTGCATGGAATTACTTTAGATCTGAAAATAAATATCTGCAAAAATAATACTATTATTAAGTAAATTTCTCACAAAGTAAAAGTCTTACCACCAACACCACTGCCATACTTCAGTTCAAACGCCTCTGTCGTCTGCCGCTTCCTCAAACTGACAAACTCCTCTGCCGTGGGTAACATCACTGAACCTTTAGTGTTCCTTGCTGAGATGGGTCCAAATGGCAAATGTACCTACATGAAGAATATCACAGTATCAGCATTTTGCATGTACTTGTAACTAAAGCAACAACCTCAAAAACTAGCCGTGTACAATAGAAGTAATACAGGTCTTGGAGTGTGTATTGTTGAAATAAATTCAAGGTGAGGGCTATCACAAATTTTTCTATTCAAAACATTATTACAAATAAAAAAATTTGTCAAAAAAGGCCTATTTCTTTTTAACAAAGATGCACTAAAATAACTAAAATTTGAATAGGTGCTGCTGTCCATTGCACAACAGTCTTGCAGGCACCTTTTCACAAAGTGGTTTCCATGAGTTGAGAGAGACTAGCATGGTACATATAGAGCTTCACTGCATGGTATAACCTTGATTTATCTGACCTAACTGACCTTGGCCCATACCTGTGAAATATTTTTCGCAGCATCAGATGTCATCTCCCACAGCAGACCTACTTGTTGTTGCATGAAGGACATGGTATATGGCTCCACATGGATACACACTTCAGGCTGAAAAATAGACTTGAAATATGTCAAACTGATCTGGATTTCCACTTGAATAAATCACATGCAAACTTAATATTTCCATCTTCAGAAAATCACTATATACTGTCTTCAAAGCTAATTTTGGCTTCCCATTCTGAATTCAAAATTTGAAGAACTAGACGCAAGTTACTCATTTGATTCATTTGTGTATTCATGATATGCATTTCATTTTAAAGGTTCCCAAATGAATATGAACTTGAAACTTAGACTGCATTCCCACAGATTTAGAACGATCCATCTGGATCGACCTAACTCCCTGGGGGTTCATGCTAAATTGCTGTCAGCTCAAGAGGCCTAAATGTCTGTCACGCCTACTGAATCAGCAACAGGCCTACCCAACTACCAGATTCAGCACGTAAGGATCCTGAATTAACCGGTATATCGGACCACACTACCCGTTTTCAAGGTGTGTGTCAGATCGCATTTCGGAGTATCAGTCAGAACACCAACAGGATGAGCCCACGCTTGGCTGTCACCTTGATTGGATAGTAAACGATTGTCGTAAAATCGCTATATGATTTTTAAACCGTGTGCATAAATTTGAAAACCACCTAGAACAACCTTAGACTGCCACATTAATCTAATACAATGCAAAAAAGCCCTATCAAAAGTGGTTATACCGATATACCGGTTAAAGCATTCAAACTGAATGTAGTAAAGTCCCCATATACCCCCATAGAGACAATTAAATAGAGTACTCTAAAGTAAGAGTAGGCCTACAGTCTAAGGTTGTTCTAGGTGGTTTTCAAATTTATGCACCCGTTTTTTAAATCATATAGTGATTTTACAACAATCGTTTACTATCCTATCAAGGTGATAGCCGAGCTTGGATGAGCCCGTGATCGTCCTACAAAATTTGTTCTCGGGTGTGATACTCCGAAATGCCATCTGACACACACCTTGAAAATGGGTAGTGTGGTCCGATATACCGGTTAATTCAGGATCCTTACGTGCAGAGTCTGGTAGTTGGGTAGGCCTGAGCAAGGGTAAAGATAATTACCCCCTAACAGCTTTACTAGGCCCAACAGACATTTAAGCTGGCCAAGTTGACAGCAATTTAGAAAGACTCCCCATGGGGGATAGATTGATCTAAATATCTGTGGGAATGGTCTCTAAATCAGCTTCAATAAATCAAAGGCATAAACCTACCTCTTTTTCCATCATTAATTTAACATATTCATCAAGAACCACAATTTGCTCCAAATGGGGGCTGTATGGATTGGTTGTATGAACTATAGGAAAGAATATGAAGTACTGGTAACAACTGTTGAAAAATATGTGCAAACTTAAAATAACCACATGGTTATACATGGAACTCATTTTGCTTGATTTCTAGTTCTAGAGATGAACATATTTGGACTCTTTTTTCTAGTTGAAGATGCAGTTTGCATTTAAAAGAGGGTATGCACAAGGTTTAGATGAGAAGTGAACCTTCTTTAAAAGGCTAAAATTGAGAAGTGAAAAAGGTATACAAATTTTCATTTACCTAAATATGCAACAAATGTTTTAAAATAACAAAAGAAGAAAATCAACTACTCACTGTACAACTTGTCCAGACTTTTATCATAACCTTCTTTGCCTTGTGAAAAACCAGAGTCACGTAAATATTGCTTTAAATCCACACACAGTTGTTCCTCCTTATCGTTTTTTAGTTTCAATTCAATTCCTGCTATTTCATCTCCTTGAAATTCACGTTTCGGAATTTCTACTTCTCTGCAGTATTTACATTCCCTTATTTTGTCTATAATTGCCTTTATTTTCATCAGCTGGGTGTCCCCAGTATCACCATTATCTTTAAACAAGGAGTCACTGCCTCCTCTACAGTCATGATTTTCTGTCTTAAGTGGAAGAAAATCATGTGCACCAACAGTAACTGTATTTTCTATTGAAACTTGTTTGTCTGTGAAAATAATATCATTCTGGGATTTTCCTCTGCCAACAATGTTCACAGAATATCTGAAAAAAAAAAATATATCTTTCAAACTTAAAATGGCAAAAAGGGGAAATTCAAAAATTGGTAACCAGTTTATGAATAGCAATTTTCTCAACACTTTTGGAGTGTGTATGCCTTGGTGCTATAATGGAAACTGTTGACTTTTCCCCATTAAAAAAAATTATTTATTTTTTTCTGTATAAAGGTCTAATGCCTTTTAAAAATATAAAGAGAACCATGTAGTGGTACCATAGTAACTCAAACTTCTTAATGGGAAAAAAAATTATCAATCTTTTAGATATATAATTTTGAAATCACTAAAATACATTTTTGTGTAGCATTTGCTTTTACTGTATAGAACGGAAATACAAGGTGGCCTGCTGTTTGCGACAACTTTGCTACCACTCAATAAGAATGTTCTTATTTCAAGAATTTGTAAGAATTTTCCCCCATTGAAGAGACTGAATACCACATTTTCCAAACTTATCCACATCGAATTATGAGGTTACATATTATTTGCAAAAGTTATAAGTTTGAAGCTGTTCACACTGAATAATAATTCTTCAAACTTACGCTACATTCAGTAGACCTTAACTGGTAACAGCACTGTCCAGTTGGTTTCAGTTTAGATGCTGTCAGAAAATTTGACATATAATTCCAAAGTGTACTAAATAAATAAAAACTTTTGCAAATAATAAGAATCAATGTAGAAGATTTATCCATATCCTTACCCAACAGCCTCCAGTAAGTGTTTTACATGCTGCATGAGAACTACAGATCTCAGCTGTAACAAACTTGTCTCTTTGCCTTTACGTTCCACAGCAGTAGCACCAACATCATGCACGAGAACTTTCCTGCCATTAAAAACACCATCTTTTCTACCAAAATGATCTCCACTGGCCATTACGGACCCAAGAACAGCTTTAAATGTCTCTGGCCTGGATAGTCTCATGAGAAGAGAGTGATTGTCCACTCTACTGGACATTAAAGGTACTGACCACTGGCTGCCCTCTTGAAGCAAGCTGGAGGCAAGATCTTCTGCCTGGTACAAAATGAAAACCATTTTGTATCATTTGCTTTATTGGTTACATTACAAATATAATATTAATTATTTATCATTTTTATTATACCTCTTACTGAAAGTTTATTTTTAAATATTTATTATCTAAAGATAAATCTTAAGCAGAGAAATTCTCAAAAAATGACCAACAATAACCAGTTTCATGATTAAATTATCGTCGTACTCTCTATACCTACATTATACTGTGAACTCCTGACCCCTCCAAGTTATGAGGGGGAGTGTCAGACATTAAAGCCAGACATTTAACTACTAGGACCCCATTCCCACAGATTTAAGATCCGTGGGGAGTCTCACTAGATTACTGTCAGCTTAGCTGGCTTAAATGTCTGTCCCGCCTACTAAAAGCTGTAAGGGGGTTATTAACTTCTGTGCACAGTCAGCTGACAGCAATTTAGCGTGAACCCCCAGGGAGTTAGGTCGATCTAGTTGGATCGATCTAAATCTCTGGGAATGCGCTCTTAAACTGAATGCAATTTGGCGAGAATCCCCGTGGATTAAAGATCAATCCAGCTTATATGATAGGGTTATGGGAACGCTCCCTCATTCGAATCTATTCCATACAAATTCAATGTCACAAAACTTGAACTTCAAGCCTCCAAATAACTTACTAGTAAGCAAAAACACCATGTATCCATGGCATTTACCCACCATGTTTTCCATTCGAGCAGTATCTCCTTCCTTGAGCTCGCGAAACAGCGCAGGCAAGGCTACGGAAAATTCTTCCTTGTTTCCACCACTGCTAGTACCAGCTGAGAGATGTCTTCTCTGTGCGAGAGGCACTTCTCTTTTCTTCGCGTTCGGTGACTTTGTTAGTCTTAAGAATTCAACCAGAACTTTATCTATTTGAGCTAACACGGTGTGGAGTATGTCAACGGTGTTGCTGCCTTCGCCAGAGGCCATTTTAAAGGTGTACTGTTTATACACACTTTGGCTTTCTGTGACAAAAGTGTAGCTTTGTGATCTCGTTTCATGTGAACTGCTCTTCACTTATTGGAGGAAGGAATGTAATTCACGTTAAATTTTGGACACAAATGGTATTTCTCTTTTGCAACTCGTACCTAAAAACAACAAAACTTCTCACATAAAAATAGCCATATCTGCCCAAGTACTAGTAGATATACTCGAATAAAAGTTTTTATTGTGTGTTGATAATATTATAATTACGCACACGCTCGGCTGTCACCTTGATTGGATAGTAAACGATTGTTGTAAAATCGCTAAATGATATTAAAACCGGGTTCATAAACTTGAAAACCACCTAGGACAACCTTAGACTGCCACAATAATCCAATACAATGCAAAAATAAACTATAACAAGTGGTTAAAGCCTTCAAACCGAATGTCGTAAAGTCCCCATATACCTCCATAGAGACAATAAAATAGAAAGAGCTTGTGAAACAAAACTCAACCATTTTCAACATAATAATCAAAATAAAATACTGCCGGGCATCGGAGCGGCCTAAAACTTGGCACGCTTACCGCAAATACTGCAGGCTACATCACCCCGTCGCTCGTATGTAAATTCCGTGCATGGTCAAACCGTAAACCAAAATTCCACCTCTGATGTTTATTTCGGTCCACTCTTTCACTCTTTCACTTTTACATACATGTAGGCCCCTATATGCATGTTAACGCAAAAGATTAATATTGATTCACATACAGGTCTAATACAAGTGTACCAGTAGGCCCTACTATTGAACATTCTAATTTTTTAATATAAATATGCATGTACATGTAGGTCCACATAACAATTAAGTGCATTATAAGTGTACCTACTAACAAGGTTTGATTGGCATCAAAATCGAAGATCGCTAGGCACACCATCTTTTGAAATAAAAGTACAACAAATTAAATCAAATTGAACTGTAAAATACATATTCTACTATATATATGTTTTATAAACGCGTAGGGCCTACATGTGCGTACAGGTAGGCCTATTAGCAATGCTAATTAAACACCCTTTCTGCAGTTTCAGCTCAGTGTTAATAATTGTAAATACCGGTAGCCTATAATAAATGTTCCGATTTCTTTCATATTTAAGAGACAATACAATATATATATAAACAGTTAGACGAGAAAAATCTACACGATCTACGCGGGAGAATCCTGAACAGGATCCAGTAGACAGTCGACGGCTCACAACATATTTCTAAAGTATAAACAGACGCTATATGTGTATGAATGACTCTTATAACTAGGCAGTAAATGATTTTACTGATGCAGTCCACACATATAAATCTCCTACAGATATCATATGAAAGATTTTAATAGATTTAAATCCTGAAAATCTATATCACAATGTGTGCCATCATAATGCAATTAAAATTAACGTACTTTGATTAATTAGGGCCTATAGCTGAAGTAGACCTAGCGCGGGGTGTAACGTGTAAATCAACTGCAACTTTGGAATTAAACTCCCAAGACGGAGATTCGTTGTGTAGATTGCAAATTGTGGCATTTTGTCTCAATTACACACAGTACAGTGAACACTTAAAATAAAATGAGAACCGAGTAACTACATATCTTAATTGCCTTTCTTCGTCCCAAATATGCCGACCCTCCTTCATATCTCGCAAAATATCGCTCGATTTTACGCGTAGACTTTGGGCACGAAACTGAGGGTCCGTGTTACAGAAAGTCCGCCCTCCATACAGTTATAATGGTTAGGGTTAGTCTGACCTAAGTGGGTCAAAATCTAGGGCGAGGCTCACCTGCACAAAGTAATGGGAAGCGGACTCTCTGTCACGGGGGACTTTCTGGTACATGGCACCGGGTCTTTGGGATGATCCCCATCGAAGAAGTATATACATGAACAGTTTAATGCGCTGAGGAGTCCTGTTTCAATTTTCAATGCCCAAGGAACCGGCCATTTGGCAATTTTGGCTGCATTTACGGGTCATAGGTTAACTAGTATAATGCACTGTAAGTTCATAGACAGCTAGAAGTCTGGTAATTTCTACTTCCAATGGACGGTGAAAGAATCCCCCTCCCAAAATAAACTTTGTTAATACCACCCCTCCATATCTTGCCTTGTATTTTCAATATTGGCCGTTATCTAAATCGCGTCTGTTTCACATATAAAGTTACAGATCTTGGAACATTGACTATCATCCCAATAATCTCTGTCTCTGAGGTACTTCGCACAGTCTTCATTGCCGCCCTCATTGTCTGGCGCGCCTACCACAGAAAGAAGAACCAAAATTACGTCATTGTCGGCGAAAAGCGTCTTAGACCCCATTCCCACAGATTTTANAAAAAAAAAAAAAAAACTTTGTTAATACCACCCCTCCATATCTTGCCTTGTATTTTCAATATTGGCCGTTATCTAAATCGCGTCTGTTTCACATATAAAGTTACAGATCTTGGAACATTGACTATCATCCCAATAATCTCTGTCTCTGAGGTACTTCGCACAGTCTTCATTGCCGCCCTCATTGTCTGGCGCGCCTACCACAGAAAGAAGAACCAAAATTACGTCATTGTGGGCGAAAAGCGTCTTGGACGAATTAAACGTTTTATCCGTCCAACATATCATTCAACGCACGATTGTGTCTGGTAGGCACATTTTGTGTGGTTAGAGGGTCGTCATTATTTATTATTTTGGACCTTTTTACACAAAATCTATAAACATAAATCGCACTAGCAATTTGAGAAATGGTTTGAAACGATATCGAGGGGCACATATAGAATGCACGGGTTTCTAACTAAAAAGCCATAGCCAAAGCGTACATTCGTGAGTTGAAAGTTAAATTTGTGGCATTTCGTTCGAGACATTAACCATAATCTCTGATATTATTAATATTATTAAGAGTCCCTCACTTTGATTACAGAGAAAGCATGTAGGACGGTCTCACAAAATACTGAAGACAAAACATTGAAAACGAAAACATAATTACTCATACTGAAATGGAAAAAAAGGTGTTCTGTGTACCTGGATACCAAGCAGTGAATGGTGCTGGGATGTTCCCCCATCCGGACAATACCCATCTACCTTCAGAGGCTTCATCTGTGGCTGATGTCCACCAGCAACGGTCGGATCGAGCTGAAGTCCAATGAAACACATAGCATGGGACAACTTACCAAGTTATTGGAGACAATATGTGTATATATATTGCAAGATGGCTACATGTATGTCCCACGTACAAAAAGCTAACTATAAAAATGAGACTGATAATTTTTGAAAAATCAAGTATGTGATGCATGTTCGCGTCCCAAATAATGTATAGTTTATTTACTTTGGAATAATATATTCCATCAGTCTCACACATACAACCACATATATGTCAAAGGCCCGGACCAAACCTAGTCCTATGCATAAAAAGCCCAGACTGGCAGCTTGTCCAGTTAACTTGGTCAATTAACTTGCCCATTATGGTGTTAACAATGCAAAGACACCTTAAAGAATGGGCCCAGCCAGGGTATAATCAACATGGGGTCTGGGCTTTTTATACATAGGACTAGATTTGGTCGGGGCCTCTGACATATACATACAGCTGTAACAGATCTGATCCCCTGCTGAATACTTCCAGCCTGTCTAATGTATCGTGCTAAATTACATTATTCTTTTTTATTGGAAGTATTCAGCAGGAGAACAAGTTTGAAGACAGAAGGTTTTCTACAAAAATAAGGCTTAATAATCTTATTCCTGATACTAACATAGCGAGAACACCCAAGGAAGTGGGACTCGTCTTCAATATCATTACAATGTGAGCACTTTATTTGTTCTAGTGGGATTTTTCTATAATATATGTAATGTGTTAGACTTATCTTACCTACATCAGCAGCAAGGTATTGTGTTATAAATCGGTGCTCCTTCTCGTCGTTCACGGCGACTAGTCTCGCTTCAATTGACTCACAGTTCTTCTTGCCGTCATAGAAGGAGCCGTCCAGTGCCGTGTTGAAACTGTAGCAACTTGTCCCGAACATTACCTCAAACTGCGGTGGACACGTCACTTATGATATGCAAAATTAATACAAAGACTATCAACTAATGAGCAATAACCAATGTGAAAGGCAATATGAAAGGCATATAGCTTTTAAGAATTAAAATTCTTGACATGAAATCAACCCCATGACAAATTATGAATGAATAAAAATTCCACTGATGCCTTTTTCCAAAATGAGTCAAAGAAAATATATCTAAAAAAAAACGGTTGTGGGTGTAAATTTGCCAACTTTGCTGTGTAATAGAATATTCGTACATCCAGAAATTTCCCCAAAAACCAATTCTTTCAAAAGACTTTTCATGCACTATAAATAACGGAGAGATAGCTGTGAATAATTGCACTCTACCAATGTCACAGATATTTCTGCCACCTTGGTAGAGGATATATATATATATATATATATACGGCTAATTCTCTGGACACTTAATTCTATACTGCTCAGCGTGAATTTAATTTGTTTGCACGGAATTGACGTCATTGCTCAAATGGCACAGAGGCAGTAGACAATAGGGCTAATGAACGAGTGGAAGTAGCAGTAAAGCGAAATAATGTCCAAAATTAATCTAGCAGCATATTTCCAAATATTGATCACACGGTAAAATACCAACTTGACGTTTCTTTCTTTCTTTCTATTCAGCAAACACAGTGGCGATGAAAAGGGGCTTTGGTTAAAAGGAAAAACTAGCTGAAATATTAGATGTTTAAATAAAAGATAGTAAAAACCGTTCCTTGTAAGTTCAAGGCGACTTTCAATACTATTAACGAGTTTCTAAACATAACTTACGGTTCCGTTCGCAGTGCAACCCGCCGTATGGGTAGGGACAGGTACATGTCCTCTGTGAACTCAAGTCATTTGATTGAACACAAATTCCGCCATTCTTACACCCGCATTCCTGAAATATGACATGAAGGTCCTTCCTGTATCAACTGCACGCACATTGAGAGTATTTGGATCTTATTGACATCCAAAAGACAAACGCAATGTATAATTACATTTTAAAGTATACATTCAAATATACTACCACTCCTATATTTATTCTAAATTTATTTGTATTTCAATAATGTTTGCGAATTCTCCTAATGAATTTTTATGCGCCAATCCTAAATGTTTTATATTCAAGGCCAAGATTATTCTAATACATACAGTATAATTTTTTTACATGTGTATAAAACTTGAAACAATAGTTCATCTTTGTATAATTTTTCCTGTTTTCTACATTTTATAAAACATTAGAATTTCATTATATAACCTTAAAGTTTCTCATTTTTATGATACCCACTATATAAACATGTATATATACCTCTTGGTTAGAAACATTGTCAAGTTTATCAAATTACCTCATTTTAAACCTGCAGGTGAACANCTACCTTGCGCGCTCGGCTGACAGCAATTTTAGCGTGAACCCCCGGGGAGTTAGATCGATCTAGATGGATCGATCTAAATCTATGGGAATGCACTCTTAGACGGATAAAACGTTTTATTTGTCCAACATATAATTCAACGCACGAATGTGTCCGGTTGGTACATTTTGTGTGGTTAGAGGGTCGTCGACGTCATTATTTATTATTTTGGATTTTTTTTAGGCAAAATCTATAAACATAAATCGCACTAGCAATTAGAGAAATGGTTTGAAACGATATCGAGGGGCACATATAGAATGCACGGGTTTTCTAACTAAAAAGCCATAGCCAAAGCGTACATTCGTGAGTTGAAAGTTAAATTTGTGGCATTGCGTTCGAGACATTAACCATAATCTCTGATATTATTAATATTATTAAGAGTCCCTCACTTTGATTACAGAGAAAGCATGTAGGACGGTCTCACAAAATACTGAAGACAAAACATTGAAAACGAAAACATAATTTCTCATACTGAAATGGAAAAAATAGGTGTTCTGTGTACCTGGATACCAAGCAGTGAACGGTGCTGGGATGTTCCCCCATCCGGACAATACCCATCTACCTTCAGAGGCTTCATCTGTGGCTGATGTCCACCAGCAACGGTCGGATCGAGCTGAAGTTCGATGAAACACATGGCATGGGACAACTTACCAATTTATTGGAGACAATATGCGTATATATATAAGATGGCTACATGTAGGCCCCACGTACAAAGAGCTAACTACAAAAATGAGACTGATTATGTCATACATGTTCGCGTCCAAAATAATGTATAGATTATTTACTTTGGAGTAATATATTCCATCAGTCTCATACATACAATCACATACACATACAGCTGTAGGAGATCTGATCCCCTGCTGAATACTTCCAACCTGTTTAATGTATCGTGCTAAATTACATTATTCTTTTTTATTGGAAGTATTCAGCAGGAGAACAAGTTTGAAGACAGAAGGTTTTCTACAAAAAAATAAGGCTTAATAAACTTATTCCTGATACTAATTTAGCGAGAACACCCAAGGACGAAGTGGAACTCGTCTTCAATATCATTACAATGTGAGCACTTTATTTGTTCTAGTGGGATTTTTCTATAATATATGTAATGTGCTAGACTTATCTTACCTACATCAGCAGCAAGGTATTGTGTTATAAATCGGTGCTCCTTCTCGTCGTTCACGGCGACTAGTCTTGCTCCAATTGACTCACAGCTCACCTTTCCCTTGTAGAAGGAGCCGTCCAATGTCGTGTTGAAACTGTAGCAACTTGTCCCGAACATTACCTCAAACTGCGGTGGACACGTCACTTATGATATGCAAAATTAATACAAAGACTATCAACTAATGAGCAATAACTAATGTTTTTTGTTCATGTTAAGCATGCATTGTATTAGCAGATCATTTTTATTCATTTTTATTGGAACATGTAAGAACCAACTGTTTTTTCACGATGCTCCACCTTTGTTGTTTTCTGTATATGAAAGGCATATAGCTTTTAAGAATTAAAATTCTTGACATGAAATCAACCCCATGACAAATTATGAATGAATAAAAATTCCACTGATGCCTTTTTCCAAAATGAGTCAAAGAAAATATATTAAAAAAAAAACGGTTGTGGGTGTAAATTTGCCAACTTTGCTGTGTAATAGAATATTCGTACATCCAGAAATTTCCCCAAAAACCAATTATTTCAAAAGACTTTTCATGCACTGTAAATAACGGAGAGATAGCTGTGTATAATTGCACTCTACCAATGTCACAGATATTTCTGCCACCTTGGTAGAGGATATATAGATATATATATATATATATATATATACGGCTAATTCTCTGGACACTTAATTCTATACTGCTCAGCGTGAATTTAATTTGTTTGCACGGAATTGACGTCATTGCTCAAATGGCACAGAGGCAGTAGACAATAGGGCTAATGAACGAGTGGAAGTAGCAGTAAAGCGAAATAATGTCCAAAATTAATCTAGCAGCATATTTCCAAATATTGATCACACGGTAAAATACCAACTTGACGTTTCTTTCTTTCTTTCTATTCAGCAAACACAGTGGCGATGAAAAGGGGCTTTGGTTAAATTTAGGAAAAACTAGCTGAAATATTAGATTTTTAAATAAAAGATAGTAAAAACCGTTCCTTGTAAGTTCAAGGCGACTTTCAATACTATTAACGAGTTTCTAAACATAACTTACGGTTCCGTTCGCAGTGTAACCCGCCGTATGGGTAGGGACAGGTACATGTTCTCTGTGAACGCAAGTCATTTGATTGAACACAAATTCCGCCATTCTTACATCCGCATTCCTGAAATATGACACGAAGGTCCTTCCTGTATCAACTGCACGCACATTGAGAGTATTTGGATCTTATTGACATCCAAAAGACAAACGCAATGTATAATTACATTTTAAAGTATACATTCAAATATACTACCACTGACTCCTATACTTATTCTAAATTTATTTGTATTTCAATAATGTTTGCGAATTCTCCTAATGAATTTTTATGCGCCAATCCTAAATGTTTTATATTCAAGGCCAAGATTATTCTTATACATACAGTATAATTTTTTTATATGTGTATAAAACTTGAAACAATAGTTCATCTTTGTATAATTTTTCCTGTTTTCTACATTTTATAAAACATTAGTATTTCATTTTATAACCTCAAAGTTTCTCATTTTTATGATACCCACTATATAAACATGTATATATACCTCTTGGTTAGTAACATTGTCAAGTTTATCAAATTACCTCATTTTAAACCTGCAGGTGACCATATGTATTCATAAAACATAATTTACTCTAATTTCAATTGGAGCCCCGTGTGATCCAGAACCAGGGCGTTGGCTCCATAACTTTCCTACAAATTGGTTCCAAACTTTGTCTGCTAAATAATGAGGCATTATCTGGCCCAAGTCCAGTATACCTTGGTGTATAGACAATGTACCACAGGGATCAGCGAACTTTAAAATATGGAGATCCATTAAGTTTGCCATGCTGGTAATTGTTTGATTTGACTTAAAATTACAAATTCATAAAAAAAAATTACCTTCTTCTCCGTCCATTTAATAAGTCGTTGAAAGTCACTTCCAAAGATGTGATTGCTCTTTGCCTAAATTGGAGAAGAAACGAAATTGTCGGGTTACCAGGGGGTATAATGGACATTCTCGGATTGTTTTTTCGCATCCTAAAAATACCAAAACTACATTTTGAGAAATCCTAGAGATCAGAGAGATAAAGTGACCGTTATCAAATGTCATTTGTTGTTAAGTGCTTTCCATATCTTAAATACCCCTGTAATACATATCTGGTGCATAAAGAGTGTGTATCTTTCAATATTTTGAGTAAATCCAAGTTTCCATGGGTTTCAACTACATTAATGTCTGGGGATATAGCGCTGATTTTAAAACAAGGTTTGTTACTTAGTATTCTTATACAGCTTATAACCCCTTTGGTATATATATTCTTGCTAAAAATAACGACATTTTCCAAAAATAAAGTGCATCAACGATTGCAATAAGTTCAATTAAGACAAAATGTAACTTAAAACCATATATATATATATATATATATATAGAGAGAGAGAGAGAGAGAGAGAGAGAGAGAGAGAGAGAGAGAGGTTTTTCTCATACTGATTCACCTATAGATATGAGACAGCATTATCTCACATCTGTTCTTTGATTCTCCTAGTGGAAATGGTATGAACATTTAAGAATTTCAGGAAAGCTTTATATAACAGCATACCTTTATGTTAGTGTAAACGGCATTCGGATCGACATCCACGTATATTCTCGTGTACAGTAGAAACTCGTCGGTCTTTAACACAGTGTAAGTCCCTTCAAGACTACTTAGCCCGTCCATTTCCCATCGTAGCTTTGCATAATGGAGTAGTGAATGTCTGAGAAAAATATTAGATTTATTCATTGAAGAATAACAAAACCCTTGTTGTGACAAAATAGATTGATTAGGCGGGCCCTGGGGCACTTCCCAGAACAGGAATATGCTTCTAAAATAAATCGTGAGATGGACCGCTTAATCGTTGGTCTAAACAGTAGGAAGTTGGAAGGACCATTGTTTGAAAACTGTTGTTACTCCATACCTACAGATACGTTCAATCAGTCAAAATTAGGATAAATAAGTCGAAATAGTATAAATAAATAAATAAAGATATAAAATAAATAATAAATGTATGCAAGTTTATCTTTTCAGAATAGTTAACTTTCCCTTAATGTTTACTTTCTACACGCCTGCCGACCACAAACATGACTCCAACTCTTGTGCGACTCTCTCTCTCATGCAATGCAAACGCAGTCTAAGAGAACATTCACATCGAGAAGAGCCGAGGTCTAGCAAGGCCGAGACCCAAATATGGCGGACCTACATGAAAGGAAGACTGCATAATCCTTTTATGGTCTCTCAATGACATTCATTGACATTCATTCAGGATTACGCGGACTTCCTTTGATGTAGGCCCGCCATCTTTAGGTCTCGGCCTTGCTAGACCTCGGCTCTTCTCGATAACCTTACCTTAACAGGTTTAATGGATTACCAGAATCCGGATTATGTTTTATCATTCTGTATCGCCCAATATCAAAGGGCACTCTGGTTAATCCCCCGTTTTTGTCGACTCTGTTAATGTAAGAAGTATAAGTTTTAAACTGCACAAACTGAACATCAGTTTTATGTAGCCAAATGTTCACAAGCACAACGAAGCTCAGTTTTTGCTCAAAATCAAATAAGAAATAAGTCAATATGACTGATATTGTCATTTATTAAAATGACGAAATGTAATATGATAATAAGTTACAAAATGGGGGATTGTAACAGCAAAGTTGTTGGTATATTTATGTATATGATGTTTATTTCATTTAAATGTCAAATTCATTGAGGTGCTTTTACAGAAAGTCTATTAGTCAATGTAGCTCTTTACAAGGCACAAATCTGTCAATAATGATAAATTTATAAATATGATAAAAAAGCCTAACAAACAAAAGCGTGACATATGATTTTAAAAAATGACGCAATTTTACGCCGTCGTCACCAGCAAACTAGACAGTGACGTCATTATTTCATGACGGCATATATACAAGTAGCCTTTTGACGTAACATTAGAAATTATATATATATATATACCTTATATAAAGGTCATCGTCCTCGCCTCCCCACCCAAAGTACGTGTTTGGAAAGCCGTTCACCTGGCGATATTGTGATTTAGTGAGCATGGTCACTCCTCCTATAATTGTCGGGTAGAGAAGTCTGAAATAAAATTGGCGCTCAGTTTTAAATTAGATAATGTTGCTCGCAGCAATGATAAATGCTGCTGCTAAAATCGGTGGAGTTCACACGTCGAGCATGAATTGCAAAGTTTGATCTAAGTAATAAGTAAAGGGTGTAGAGCCAAATTGTGTTGCGGTTGCAAAATGGAATCATTGTAAAAGCAAGCAAATTATATGTAACCCGCGAAACTCACCCTAAGGTACAACTGGAAAATACAGATTAATTAGCGAGAACACGTTATGCATTTCTGTCGCCAATACATCTACCCTCTCTCTCACACACACACACACACACACACACACACACACACACAAGCGCGCGCGCGCACGGGCGTTAATGTAATTCTAACGCAGATACATGTACATACAAAAACAAACACAAGCACAAGAACTCACACATATTTACCCTTCTTTGAACTTATCAACGTTGGCTGACATGTGTTTCACTTTTTCTGCGCAGTTGTAGAAATTCCACTCGTTTTCCGGTAACAAGTCGACGTCGTGAAGGGCGAAACAGTCGTACGAGTCTTTGTCTATTTTAGCTGACTCAACAAATCCGATGTTCATTAGGAGACCTCGGTTGAATATAGTAGTAGCTTTCTACAAGCAAAAGTAAAATTATGTATGGGAATAAAAGATATGCGCGACTCTTCGTAAATGAGTTGTATAGATTACGGAATCAATAGGTTAGCACTTAAAGTGTAAAAGCATATATACACATCGTAGAGAGGCGAATTATTTCCCGCCGCCTATGACCAATTATCAAAAGCCAGTTTTATAAGAAACTAGAAAAGCACTCGGAGAGCGCAGACATCCGCCAAGGTAGCAAAGTCTCCACCCAATGCCGTTTCACCCTTAAATTTTCATTCTATAATGATTTATTTATTTTTTTTTTTTTTGATTATTGATTATTGATTGATTATTGATCCGGATCACCACCAAAAACTAATCACCTGTTCCTTGGCCTACTTCTCACAGTTCCCTAAAATTTCATCAAAATCTGTCCATAACTTTTTGAGTTATGTTGATGACAGACAGACAGACAGACAGACAGACAAACAAACAAACAGGGGTGAAAACATAACCTCGTTGGCGGAGGTAAAAAGACAGAGAGAGAGAGAGAGAGAGAGAGAGAGAGAGAGAGAGATTCGTCCACTCTTCTCGAGCAGGCCTACCTGTTCAACTATATAGATTCGGTAGTCCAGTTTTTGCTTTTGTAAAAATGGGTGCATGTTGTTCAGGAAGATTCTTAAGTGTGCGTCGCGGTCACGGAAGGGTATAATGATGGCCACGTGCGTTTGAGCTGTGCAGTTTTCCGGCTTCCACTGACCTCCGAGTTTTATACCGGTTTTTAAGAATTTGACCTCGAGTTCTCCCCACGTTGGCGGTACCAGATTTATCATCCTTCTTCTTTCTAAAATATGTATATATTAACGATTTATTAAAGTTTTTTAGAACTGGTTTGCTTCTTAAATAACGAGAAGAAATCTGCTGTTGTAGATGCAAGGCTGTTAATTTCGACATAAATTTTGATTATTAAAACATAACTTATGGGTTATTCAACTCATTTTAATAAAAAAGTTTCAATTCACGAAGGTGGTACATTTAAAATGGACTTTTCTGAATAATACAAACAGTTTTACTTAAAATGAAAAAAATAAACAGTTTAGTTCAGACAGGCAATAAAATACGGGTCACAGTTGACAAAATCTGGCTAGAAGATCTCTTGGCCGTTGGGACAGAGAAAGATATGGATTTAGAAAAAAAAATGTATTGTAAACTCTCACCTAAACCGTTTATAAAATCTGAACAGTCTTTCAATGTATAGATCTTCTTTGAGAAGTTGAACTCGTACCCTCCCCATGATGGCGGAGCCAGATTCATCATTCTTCTTCTTTCTAAAATATGTATATCTTAACGATTAATGACAGTTCCATAGAACTTGTTTGCTTCTCTTCTGTTAAAGGACGTGTATGTCTGTTCAATTCTGATTAAACTTTAATTTTAATTAATAAAATAGAGTTTAACTAATGGGTTGTCTAACTCACTTGCGGCCAAAAAGCTTTAATTCAATAAGGTGTGCAAGTTGACTTTTTTTAAATATAAGAAACGGTGAACTCAAAATTTTGAAAAAGTGAACAATTTAAAGCGCCGCAGGTTTATAAAAGCGGTTCACAGTTGAAAAAACCTGGCCAGAAGATCTTAACACTATTGGCCGTTTGGGCAGAGAAAGAGTTGAATTACTGAAAATAAATGTATTCTAAAACCACTCGCCTAAGGCGATTATAAAATCCGAAAAGTTCTTCAATGCAAGCCATTTCTTGTGATGCCATGTGTCCATGTTTAAATTCAGAGATAGGAAGATAAAAAACGCAGTCACTGAGACTAAGACCATGAATCCCTTTGGTTTCCTCATAATTTGGAACGCCGCGGTCCTGCATTTGAAGGGATATTCTGTCTTTCTGGGGCTTGCCTGCAAACCGTGCATTGGACTTCAGCTTATTCTTGACCTTGGACTTGAACTTGATCACCCACAACCTGCAAGTCACACATTTATTAAAATTTAAAATTTTCCAGGAAATTTAAATACTTAATTATTTCTCCCTTCATCACATATGTATTCCATACTGAAAACTGTTCACAGAATTATGATCCACAAAGTCGTTATCTTTTTTTTTTTAGAAAATTTTATAACTTACGTATTATGACCCTGGAATTTCTAAATGATTTTCTATGGACTTGATGAAGTAACGGATTTTAAATTTTTCATAATTTACATCAATTTGTTTAATCAACCATTTCCTTATCATTTACGTGTATAATATATTCTTCATATTGTAAAGACTCAAGAATTTAAATAAACATAAAAATTATAATAAGAATAATAACAATGATAATAACTATTATTATTATTATTATTATTATAATGAACATTGAACAGTGGGTATGAATTCCATATGATTTGAAACGATTTACTCCAAAATTCTTCATTATGTTGTTGGGGACAGAAAAGTATAGTGTCCTTTATGACTCGGTTAACACAACACGCACAGTCTTTCAATACAAATTCAGAGTTGGAACTGAGCTAATTATGCATATAACATGTAACTGCTTGTCGTAGATGTTGGATACGAAATCAAAAAATGTTTCTTCACGATCTAAAGACGACGTGTCCATATAAGTTTTTTTTCTGTCTTTATGTAGCCTTATAGACGTGCTGGAAGTTTTCAAGACTAACAAATCATGTCTCCAAGACAAGCATGTGTTTTCTCCGCTCTACCCTCTCTGGCGTTGGAGGTACCCCCTACCCCCTCTTCTCTCCCCCTTCCTTTCCCAGAACAAATACTAGAAAGCAATCCGAGAGCGCAGACCTCCGCCAAGGCAGCAATTTTTTTTTCATTATTATTGATTATTGATCCGGATCACCACCAATAACTAATCACCTTTTCCTTGGCCCCCTTTCTGACAGTTCTTGAAAATTTCATCAAAATCGGTCCATAACTTTTTGAGTTATGTTGATGACAGACAGACAAACAAACAGGGGTGAAAACATACTTCCTTGGAGGAGGTAATAACGCCAAGATGAAACCATACCCATATATTCTCTATCCCTATGCCTAACATTTTAGAAATAATTGCATTAAGCAAAAATGTCCATTAGCTTGGTATTTGAATGCGAATTATAACTACTGGGCACAAGCCGGAAAAGTTTTCCTCACCATACGTAAGCTTGAGGTAGTAGGCCTTCATCAGACTGACTTGAGTAAATGTTGTTACTCCCTGGCTGTTTGGTCGTATAGTGGCTAGAACCCTATTGTAATGTCATTTAAACCACGGCTAGTGCGTAGAACAAAAGACTCGACCGTGCTATATTCGACATACAAGCACGTTATGTACGAGTGCGTTCCACGGTCTGTTGCATTACTAGTGTAGTAGCCAATCAGAGGCCGTGGTTTAAGCCAGATACAACACTCGTCGCCGAGCTGTACGTGAAAATTACTCGTGTATTGTCTCGCCTGCGGCTCGCCAATACACTCGTAATATTTCACGTACAGCTCGGCGACTCGTATTGTATCTATCACGTAGATCGACACCCCGTCCCCTATTCATGGGTGGCTGCATGTTGACGGCTGATGTGGATTGCCTCTCGTATCTTCCGTATGGAGTGATAACATTTACTCGAGTCAGTCGGATGAAAGGTCTACAGTGTACGACCAAGTTGGTTGTAGTCTATAAGGTGTCCCTTGATATCGTTTCAAATCATTTCCATTATTTTCGCCATAGTTATTTCTGTTTAAAGAATTTGTATAAAAGAATTAATAAATAATAAATATTGAAGGCCGTTAACCACACTAAATGTGCCAAAATTTCGTATATCGTCAGTAAAAAGCAGAAATCTTTGTCCCTTCGGAACAATTTATACTTTATACTATATTGCCGGTGTAACAGGAATGGAAGTCCTAGGAGTGGAAGACAGGGCTTCCATATAATTAGTACAGGTTAGGGTTAGTTGGAGTATTGGGGTTAGTATATGGGACGAATGTCACCTGTAAAAAGCAATGGGAAGCGGACTACGGTTCCTAGCGGACTTCCATTCCTGTTACCCGGTAATAAGGTTGATTTGACCTTGGCGTTTTGGCGGGACTGATTTGACATGTGTTCTGTACTCACTCGCGCTTTCCTAGCTTTCCTGTGATGCTAACGGTTAGGGTCACAAGAGAGTAGGCGTCAATTTGACTGCTCCTATTGGCTGGACAACTCACCTCATTGACGGGAAAAAGAGCTCAGTCTTAGTCTTCTAATCATGGCATATTGGCAAGTAATGTGATATCAACGGACCCAAAAATAATTACTTTGGGACATCTGGAGTTCAAAACACTCCCAATATTTTACACTCGCAATAATTGAATAGCATGTTCATTTCTAAACGTATTTTCCGACCAGACCTTATGGACTACCGTAAGCTTAGAATGGTGAGGACAAATAGTTATTTGTATAATTGTAATAGTCAAGTGTTTTATTTGCTGTCTTTATTAATAATGATCATAAAGGGTGTCGAAATGCAGGATGTAGTAAACTTTTTGAATAGACTCATATGTGAAAGAAAAGGCATTTGTATCACTAAGAAATCCAGTTACAGTACAATTTCTCCCTGAAAAAAAAAAAAAAAAAAAAA
>NW_019775435.1:321004-395006 GCF_001039355.2 Lingula anatina
ATATATATATATATATATATATTTTTTATTTATTTCTGTTTAAAGAATTTGTATAAAAGAATTAATAAATAATAAATATTGAAGGCCGTTAACCACACTAAATGTGCCAAAATTTCGTATGTCGTCAGTAAAAAGCAGAAATCTTTGTCCCTATATATATATATATATATAAAGTTTGAATTGGGATCTTTTTTACCCAGACAATACGATATGATAATAATAAATACACGAAGTGCGTCACAATTATCGCATTTCTGACACATAATATGTACAAAGCCATAGGAAATATTGACGAAAAATGCATATATTACAAGATGAATGAAGTCAGGCGCAATTCAGACAGAACTTGCATATTATGCGAAGCTTATGAATGGGTATCAATCAAAGACGTGCGGGTGAGTTTAATAATTTACACTTGAGGTTACAGGCTCAAGAACCAGAAAGAAGCAAAATACTACTTATTATACTTATAAAACATCAATAAAAGCAGCGATCAGGGTGTACTATATTATTTAATACAATACGACTCCTGGAAAAATTGTGCAAATGGAGCAGTAGCTCAAATTAATGTGATCTTAAATGCAGATAGACGAAAGACAGGTATCGACCAATGCAATCCTTTTTCTCATAATTACCTGTAAGTTGTGTCAGGGTGTTAATAACAAACAGCGAGGACTGTCGTAGGAATACTGTTACAGCTTGGTCTTAAATCTTCAATCTTCGAATAACCCGTCCTCACGCTCCTTGTGACCGACAGTTAGAGAGTACGCCAACCTTCAATAAGCACCGTTTCTTAAAGATTCCCACTGTTTATACTGTGGAGCGAAAGGGTGAGAGTGACTGAGTGGTTGTCTCACAGCTGGTGTCGCTTGCAAGCAAACAACACAAACGCCCCCAAGCGGGCATCTAAATAAAGTGACCACGAGATGAAGATCGGCATAGTCTCGGAATTTATGTATTGGGATTGTCGTAAGATTGGGGAAATTGCTATTTCTTTTGCAACTTTGAACTACCTGAAGGCACATGAAGAAAATAGAAAGTCCGCCATCCATTTAGTTATAACGGTTAGGGTTAGCCTGACTTAAGTGGGCAAAAATCTCGGGCCAGGCTTACCTGTACAAATGAATGGGAAGCGGACTCTCTGTCATGGGAGACTTTCTGTCAGTTATATGGGACATCCGTATAAGTCCAAAGACAATTCTGAGTGATTGGATCTACATGTAATACATTAGGGAAAAATTGCATATTTTTCTGGTTCTGGGTCGTGTGAAAAAATTTAAAAATCAATTAAGTGATTATTCCATCGATTGAATTGCTGGAACCTTAATTTGTCTCCTGTATTCAACTTACTTCTCATTCATTTCCTCTGGATTATAACAAACAAGTTTTACTTTCGACAAATACGCCAATTAAGTGCGTTTATAGTCATTTTCAATATATACATGTATATTCACTTCAGGAAGGGCTTTATTTCTCCATTCATTAAAACAATTGGGATGTCAGTTCTACGGTCAACTTTACCTGCGTATGAGGCGTAAGCCTACATTTCAATAAAATGCGCTGTTTTTGTTTTTCTCGTGAACTCTGTTGAAGAGGTTATGTGGGCAACTTGTCGCATTCCAAAGAATGCCCACATATAACCTCGAGTCTTGAATATTCATCCAAAATTGATGATAGTTTTCATGAATGAAGGACAAGTATTGACAACCAATTTATTTACGTGTACATGAAAAATTTGGACACTTAATGAGGTGGGGACCAAAAATGTGATTTATAGTTATTACTCGTCCGTTGTGAGTTCCAAGCATTATATACCTCAACGATATTTTTAACAAAAAATGTTATATTCACGACAGAGCTTAAACTCGTTTTAGATAAATCTATACGGAATCTTTGTGATTGGAAGATAGTATGCTATAAGAAATGTATCTGTCACTTGTAAGTAGAATATGGTGGTTTACATGACTGGGTAAGTCAGCATTACTTCCAATGCTTAGTATCTGATCTTTGTATATAAATATACCTACCTACGCTGTTCGATTACTCTTGAATGATATTCAAACCAAAATGTGTTGAAAATGACAATTAGAACACCATCTCCGAGTCCACACTATTTTGTCTCGTTGACGACGATCTCGACTTCAAGTAATTGATATGCCGTATATACAGGAACATATACATGTACCATATGAGGAATAAAACTCTGTGGCGAAGCTGAGTAACCGACATTTTCTGAGTCTGGTGAAGACGATGCAAAAAAAGCCCTCATCCAGTGTTATATGAAAAGGACCTGTATATGGATAAACCTGACCGTAGGTGTGTTTGTGTGTGTGTGTGTGTGTGTGTGTGCGCGCGCGCGTGCAAGCGTGAGAAAAAGAGAGAATGAGAGCGAGAGAAGGAGAGAGAGAGAGAGAGAAAGAGTCATTCAGGAATGAGATGCTTGCAGCCATGAAACAAGTGGCACTGTGCAAGGAAAATATTTTTGTCATTCTGAAATTTTGAATGTGCCTTTGTGTGCTTCTTTGTATACATGCAAAAAGATGCCATGTACACACTGATAATAAAGTTTTTTCTTGTATTTATTTTTGTCTTTCAGTGTACAGCAGCCTCAGTCCATTTTATAGCTGCATATGATCGGGATGGAATTACATTTCATTCCTCTTAGGCCACAAAATGACAATTTTAACAATTAATATTTTTCGAAACATTAAAATTCTATCATACCCTGTTTGTGAAGCACCACAGTTGACCCTTTTTAGTCGAGAAAACGTAGCATGGTTGGGGTTAAGATTAANAATAATATTTATTTATAGTCTAAAATCCAACATGTGTTCAGTAGACTTTACAAAAATTATAAAATTCAAATTAAAAGAAAAATATTGCTAATGGTTATAAGATGAAAGGATATATAAAATGGATAAAAAAGGGGAAATTTAAACTATGACTAAGAACAGTTTTTCTTAAGAAGTGTTTTTTCAAGAATTTAAAGATAATATTGTTTAAAAAGGTGGGTTTTTAGTTCCTTTTTAAAATGTCCAGGGTCCACAATTTGTCTAAGACTGATGGGTAAAATATTCCATTCTTTTGGTGCTGCAAATTTAAAAGCTTTATCACCGTATGATACTAATCTTGCCTTATAAGCCTTAAGAAGAAGGTGATCACCTGATCTCAGATTTCTTGATGGCACGTAGTGTAAAACAAGCTCATTTAAATAAGAAGGTGCAAGTTTATAAAATGCTGCATGTGCAAATTTTTAAAGTTTGAATAAAATGCATGCTCGGACAGGGAGCCAGTGCAACATCATTAAAACAGGAGTAATGTGGTTGTCTTTTGGAGTGCGGGTCAGTAGGCGAGCAGATATATACTGTACACGCGGTAGCCGTTTGATTTGTTCCTCTGAAGATCCATAAAGAAGGGAGTTGCAGAAATCAAGTCTCGATGTAACCAGGGCATGTATAACTGTTGCTGTAGTAGAGTCGGTTAAATGTTTTCGTAAGGAACCAATGTTTCTAATATTGAACATACATGTTTTAGATACGTTAGAAATTTGCCTGTTCATGGACAATGTACTGTCAAAATAAACTCCCAGATTTTTGGCGTGAGATGCGACTTGTACCACGCTGGCACCTATTGACATGCTAAGACTGCGGGCAATGTTCTTATTGTGTGGTTGAGATATTACTAGGAATTCAGTAATAATTGCTTTACAATAAATGCAACCGAAATGGGCTACTTTTACCACTGCATATAAAAGCTTCGAGGAGAGGTTGTCAAAAGACACCCCCCCCCCCCAAAAAAAAAAAAAAAAAAAAAAAAAAAATGGAGCTTAAAAAAGTTAGAATGTAGGCTTCCTTTTTTAAATGAAACAACCTGTAAGTCGGCTATAGCGATGTCTTATTAAGCGAGAATTTAGGCTGATTGACTAAAGATTTTTTGTGAACGCGCTCTTTGTTGTTGTTGGTGATAGTGAAAATGATCTTGTTTTCTACTTCCTTCATTACTTTTTATGGACGTAGTTTATGCGGTTTATTTCCGTAATGGGGTCTGACGTCCAATGATAATTTGGCTATAATGGCTACTTAAGGACTTGTTTCCCCAGTAATTCATTTCACGTCCTTCATTATATTTGACAGGATCACTAGCTCTGTTTGATTCACGATAAACAATATATAATATAATATAATATAATATAATATAATATAATATAATATAATATAATATAATATAATATAATGTTTGCAATACAATGCATTTGATAATAATAATAAAAAAACAAATAGTGCTTTATGTAACAGACCGACCAAATTTTTCATCCAAAGGCCCAGTATATTATTTATAGTTAAAACAATTGCAGAATTTTTCTCGATTCCAGTGAGCCACTACAATTCAATTCAATTCAATTCAATTCAATTTATTTTATTAAAGTCTCACCCATAGATACAATTAAAAACAATAAAAATTAAAACAATCATCAGGCAGTTCTATACAGAGAACTATGAGAGACTAAAAGAACTAATTACAGTTTAAATACATAAAATTTCTTCTTAATCCTAAGAAAAGGCTACAGGCTTTGGCAGTGCTAAAAATCATTTTTGGATCATCAATCAGACTACACTAACGCCCTTGGTATCCTACAACTGACCACTAGCGTACCAATGGGCATAGCTGGGGGATAGACAGAGAAACAGAGCTCAGATGGGGTCTGAAGGTGGGTGACCAGTAACTTGAATACTGTTCGAAGTACAATTAATTTTTCATGGATATCTTCCGCAATTTTCCCTTTGTCTGAAGAATCTAACATTTTTTTTTGTTAAAAACATCGTTGAGGCATATAATGCTCTATGTCCGTTAAACACTGCACTGGAACACACGAAGGACGAGTAAAAAAACGCTGAATCACATTTTTGGCCCCCACCTTCTTAAAGTGTCCAAATTTTTAAGTACATGTAAATAAATGGTTGTAAATACTTGTCCTTCATTTATGATGATATTTCTTTATATAGCTCGTGCCTTCAGTAGCTTATTAAAAAAAACTTTCATCAATTTTGAATGAATATTCAATACTCGAGGTTATGTGGGCATTTCTTGGAATGCGACACACACTTAAGTTGCCCAAATAACCTCTTCAACAGAGTTCACGGGAAAAACAAAAACAGCGCATTTTATTGAAAGTAGCCTTAGGCCTCATACGCAGGTAAAGTTGACCGTAGGACTGCATCCAAATTGTTTTAATGAACAGAGAAATAAAGCCCTACCTAACGAGAATATACATGTATATACTGGAAATGACTATAAACGCACTTAATTGGTGTATTTGTCGAAAGTAAAACTTTGTTATAATCCAGAGGAAATGAATGAGAAGTAAATTGAATACAGGAGACAAATCAAGGTTCCAGCAAGGCAATCAATGATATTATAGAATAATCACTTAATTGATTTTAAAATTTTTTCACACGACCCAGAACCAGAAAAATATGCAATTTTTCCTTAATGTATTATATGTAGATCCAGATACTCAGGGGCATTGTCGTTGGACATATACGGATGTCCCATGTAACGTGCGTCTTCAGGTAATCCAAAGTTGCAATAGAAATAGCTATTTTCCCAATCTCACGACATCCCCAATATGTAAATTCCAAGACCATCCCGCTTTTCATCTCGTGATCACTTGATTTAGATGCCCGCTTGGGGGCGTTGATGTGGTTAACTTGCAAGCGACACCAGCTGTGCACGGGGAGATAACCACTCAGTCACTTTCACTCTTTCGCTCCACAGCAGTAGGAAACTTTAAGAAACGGTGCTTATTGAAGCTTGCAGTACTACCAAACTATCGGTCACAAGGAGCGTGAGGACTGGTTATTCGAAGATTGAAGATTTAAGACCAACAAGCTGTAACAGTATTCCTACGACAGTCTTTGCTGTTTGGTATTAACAACCTGGCACAACTTACAGGTAATTATGAGAAAAAGGAGCGCAATGGTTGTTACCTGTCTTTCGTCCAGCCGCATTTAAGATCACATTTAATTGAGCTACTGCTCCATTTGCACAGTTTTTTGCAGGAGTTGTGTTGTATTAAATAATAAATCGCACCCTGGTAGCTGTTTTTATTGATGGTTTATAGGTATAAGTAGTATTTTGCTTGTTTTTGGGTCTTGAGCCTGTAACCCCAAGCGTAAATTATGAAACGCACCCGCACTTCTTTGATTAATATACATTCATAAGCTTCGTATGACATGTAAGTTCTGTCTGGATTGCGCCTGACTTCATTTATTGTACCACCACGACGCTGGCGGTACCCATGGTTTTAGTCCCAACCCGTATGTTTCGTCGGCTCCTGCGGCTCCGCCGCCAAGTCACCGTTACCGCTTCTCCTCCTAGACTACAGAGGCCTACGTACCCATCTCTTGGATTTAGGTCACCTATAATCTCAACTCGTTCCACGTAAAATTTGGGATTCGTCGGTGCTAGGGTCTAGGTGTGGCGCTCGTCGCATTGCACCCTTGTCCAAAATTGGCAAAATTAAATGCTAAATATCTACCATACCGAAGGAATTAGGGGAAAAATTTCTACAGACGGCTGACCGAAAGTCATATGTGGAGATTTCAAATATGCCCTTGGATTTGACCTTTGACTTTTATTTCAAGGTCAAACGGGCCAAAAATTTTCAAAAAAAGAAAAAAAAATTTTACGAAAAAATTATTTGCACTCATATTCAGGAACTACACAGACCTTAACTATAATATTATTGGCAGGTGATACCCTTCAGGTCATCTTTCATCTCCGTGAGTTTGGGATCAATCGGTGCATTTTCACGGGAGTAGCGGCCATAAGATACCGAAACTGAAAACTGTCTCTAATTCAGGAACCGTTAATGCTAGAGACCTGTTCTTTTTTGCGTTTTGTAAAGTATGTCAAGCCCAACACTGGGGGTGGTCTCCGTTTTTTTTATTTATTTCCATACGGTTTACGAGTTATGCTGTGTTAAAAAGTAAATTGTGTTGGTGAAAGCAAAATGTGCAATACGGTAATGTATAATAAATTTTGAACCTCTGGAAAATAAAACATAAGGCTTGGCGAGGCAGACAACTTCTGGTCAAAAATGACATTTTTTCATGAAATTTGAACATCTGGAACTTCTGAGCACCTCCCATTTCAAGAATTTCAACCAAAATGACATTTTCTTTATTTCAATTAATTTCTTTTGTAGGAAATTTATGGCACATTATTGTAACTCCAAAATTGTAACATTTAGTCCCTTATATCTCCAAAACTGGCAGAGATAGGTCCATAGCTACTATTTAAGTTGAATAGGAAGTCATATACTGGCAATTTAACTGTGACCTTGAAATTGAGCCTTGACCTACTTTTCACCATGAACTGAACTTTGCAACTTTTTAATGCTTATACTTTCAAAATTGGCTAAGATACGCCCAAGTTACTATTGAACTTGAATAGGATGTCATTAGAGGCAATTTAACTGTGACCTTAAAATTGACCTTTGACCTACTTTTCACCATGAACTGAACTTTCCAAATTTTCGTTCCCTTTTATCTCCAAAACTGGCAGAGATAGGTTCATAGTTACTATTGAAGTTGAATAGGAAGTCATATATTGGCAATTTAACTTTGACCTTAAAATTGACCTTTGACCTACTTTTCACCATAAACTGAATTTTGCAACTTTTTCAGATCTTATACCTTCAAAACTGGCAAAGAAATGCCCATAGTTACTTTTGAACTTGAATAGGAAGTCGTATACTGGCAATCTAACTGTGACCTTAAATTTGACCTTTGACCTACTTTCACTATGAACTGAACTTTGCAACTTTTTCAGATCTTATACCTTCAAAACTGGCAAAGATACGCCCATAGTTACTATTGAATTTGAATAGGAAGTCATATACTGGCAATCTAACTGTGACTTTATAATCGACCTTTGACCTACTTTTCATGATGAACTGCACTTTGCGACTTTTTTTATGCTTATACTTTCAAAATTGGCAAAGATACGCCCATAGTTACCATTGAATTTGAATAGGAAGTCATATACTGACAATCTGTGACCCTAAAATTGACCTTTGACCTAATTTACACCATGAACTGAACTTTGCAAAATTTCCAGCCCTTATATCTCCAAACTGGCATAGTTACTGTTGAACTCGAATAGGAAGTAATATACGGGCAATCTTACTGTGACCTTGAAATTGACCTTTGACCTACTTTTCATTTTGTAATATATATGCATTTTTAGCCAGTATTTTCTATGACTTTGTACATATTATGTCTCAGAAACGCACTTCCTTTATTTTCTATTATCATATCGTATTGTCTAGGAAAAAAGATCCCAATTTAAAGTTACAAACTCTATCTATCTATCTATCTATATATATATATATATATATTCAAAGTTCTTTATTTTCAGTATTTTAGGCCATCAGGCCAAGAGTACAATTTCCATTCTTTTGATCACATTGTGCATTGTGCAAAAAAGAACTATTATAATATGCATCAACCGATTCATATATAAACATATAGGTTAATCAATACCATGTCTCTATACACTACTAAATATATCATAAGAGCTTTTCACATTTCTATCACTGTTCTATGTCTTTTAGGTAATTTTTTCTGTCCCTGTTACATTTATATAAATAAACTGATAGTCTTTTGCTGAAGTCATCATCCTGAGAAGATAAACATGCTGACAATAATAAACTTCTGTCACATGTTTTCCTGAGTTCATTATACCATATACAATATTTTAACACATGTTCCTCACCATCAATACACACATCACCATTAGACAGGCAGAGCTCACATAGTCTCTCATCTCTTACAACATTATTATGTCGACCTTTTTCAATAATCAAATCATGATTTGAAATTCGGAATTTGGTCATACACCTCCAATGTTCAACTATTGTTACCACTGACAGATATCTCTCACACACTAATTCTGATTCGAAAGTACTGTAAACCTGAAGTTTGCTTGAATTGTGTACCATACTACTCCATTTCTGCCTATAATTATCTAGTAATCTTTGTCTAAACAGCACAATAAAGTTCTCAAAATTTCCACACCCCTGTCTTTCCCACACCTCACCAAAGCCATGGCAGTAAAGCATGTTTTTAATTTCCCAAACCCAGGTTTTTCTCACATTTCTGTCTAATTTATAATGGGAAATGATCTGAATGATCTTCTCTAAGTATTTCAAATTGGATTACTTGTTTGTATAACTCTGAGCTTACCATAATGTAATCTACAACATTAGCCCCGTTATTCGTCACACATGTATACTTTCCTTCCTTATTGTCATCTATTCTACCATTTAGAAAGTGCACACTACGTTCACAACAAAGGTCTATCAGACTATACCCAAATGTATTCACCACTGCACCATGACTTGTCCTTTGCATGTTTAATGCATCTGTTCTATACCAGTCAGCAATTTCAAGATACGTAGCATCATCATCCACAATTAAGTCCTCCAATTCCCCAGATTTTGCATTAAAGTCACCAGCTAGTATTAACTCATGTTCACCATGCTTCATTTCAATATTTTCTAAGACATCATTTAGCATGAGGATGTCATTTTCTTCCCCCATTCTTTAGAATGGCGAACCTTGTGGGGGTATATATTAAATCCTTATATAATATCTTTACACAACCTAAAACGTCTCCCCATGTGTCATCCCAATGGAGCCGAGATTTAATGACTGTACCCCCGCAGGGACGATGCAAGGGGAGGCGTGTGAGAGGCGGGGAGACTATTAAAAGATTAGGCGGTTTTCCTTTCATGTACGTCCGCCATATTTAGGTCGGGGCTTTGTGGAGCCATGGCTCAACTCGATGTGAATGCGGCCAGTAATATGTACATTTTTTGAAATTGCACTCTTAGCCCGGCCGAGTTCCTATGGTCTGTTTTTCGGCCTTCCACTAATTCCCCATTCTCATTACATGTATGCTCTTCACAATAGATGTGACTTTCCATTTTTTCTTCATTACATTTATGTCCCGCCTTATGCATTCTATGTTTCCTGCAATATACATTTTCTGGGTCTCCTCAATCTGTTTACTGGAACTTCTGGTCTTAGGCGTAGCCATTTTATCTATTTCCACAGGTGTATTCATCAACAGTTTGGTGCAAGTGAGTTTATACTGTACAGGTAAGTCATAGCTGTAATTAGGACCACTGAATTGATGGATCATAGCCAACAGCACAAAGGTGAGTACTAGTAGTCCCCATGCTTCAATGGATATGTCGTTTCTTTTTCTCACTTTACTCATCTTGTACAAAAAATCCAATTTTTGCCCNCCTTCTACCTACTTTCACTATGAACTGAACTTTGCAACTTTTTCAGATCTTATACCTTCAAAACTGGCAAAGATACGCCCATAGTTACTGTTGAATTTGAATAGGAAGTCATATACTGGCAATCTAACTGTGACTTTATAATCGACCTTTGACCTACTTTTCATGATGAACTGTACTTTGCGACTGTTTTTATGCTTATACTTTCAAAATTGGCAAAGATACGCCCATAGTTACCATTGAATTTGAATAGGAAGTCATATACTGACAATCTGTGACCCTAAAATTGACCTTTGACCTAATTTACACCATGAACTGAACTTTGCAAAATTTCCAGCCCTTATATCTCCAAACTGGCATAGTTACTGTTGAACTCGAATAGGAAGTCATATACGGGCAATCTTACTGTGACCTTGAAATTGACCTTTGACCTACTTTTCATTTTGTAATATATATGCATTTTTAGCCAGTATTTTCTTTGACTTTGTACATATTATGTCTCAGAAACGCACTTCCTTTATTTTCTATTATCATATCGTATTGTCTGGGAAAAAAGATCCCAATTTAAAGTTACAAACTCTATCTATCTATATATATATATATTCAAAGTTCTTTATTTTCAGTATTTTAGGCCATCAGGCCAAGAGTACAATTTCCATTCTTTTGATCACATTGTGCATGGTGCAAAAAAGAACTATTATAATATACATCAACCGATTCATATATAAACATATAGGTTAATCAATACCATGTCTCTATACACTACTAAATATATCATTAGAGCTTTTCACATTTCTATCACTGTTCTATGTCTTTTAGGTAATTTTTTCTGTCCTTGTTACATTTATATAAATAAACTGATAGTCTTTTGCTGAAGTCATCATCCTGAGAAGATAAACATGCTGACAATAATAAACTTCTGTCACATGTTTTCCTGAGTTCATTATACCATTTACAATATTTTAACACATGTTCCTCACCCTCAATACACACATCACCATTAGACAGGCAGAGCTCACATAGTCTCTCATCTCTTACAACATTATTATGTCGACCTTTTTCAATAATCAAATCATGATTTGAAATTCGGAATTTGGTCATACACCTCCAATGTTCAACTATTGTTACTACTGACGGATATCTCTCGCACACTAATTCTGATTCGAAAGTACTGTAAACCTGAAGTTTGCTTGAATTGTGTACCATACTACTCCAGTTCTGCCTATAATTACCTAGTAATCTTTGTCTAAACAGCACAATAAAGTTCTCAAAATTTCCACACCCCTGTCTTTCCCACACCTCACCAAAGCCATGGCAGTAAAGCATGTTTTTAATTTCCCAAACCCAGGTTTTTCTCACATTTCTGTCTAATTTATAATGGGAAATGATCTGAATGATCTTCTCTAAGTATTTCAAATTGGATTACTTGTTTGTATAACTCTGAGCTTACCATAATGTAATCTACAACAATAGCCCCGTTATTCGTCACACATGTATACTTTCCTTCCTTATTGTCATCTATTCTACCATTTAGAAAGTGCACACTACATGTACATGTACGTTCACAACAAAGGTCTATCAGACTATACCAAATGTATTCACCACTGCACCTTGACTTGTCCTTTGCATGTTTAATGTATCTGTTATATACCAGTCAGCAATTTCAAGATACGTAGCATCATCATCCACAATTAAGTCCTCCAATTCCCCAGATTTTGCATTAAAGTCACCAGCTAGTATTAACTCATGTTCACCATGCTTCATTTCAATATTTTCTAAGACATCATTTAGCATGAGGA
The DNA here is from genome assembly GCF_001039355.2 of Lingula anatina. The sequence goes on from NW_019775435.1 coordinate 333,116, forward strand.
TGTCATTTTCTTCCCCCATTCTGTAGAATGGCGAACCTTGTGGGGGTATATATTAAATCCTTATATAATATCTTTACACAACCTAAAACGTCTCCCCATGTGTCATCCCAATGGAGCCGAGATTTAATGACTGTACCCCCGCAGGGACGATGCAAGGGGAGGCGTGTGAGAGGCGGAGAGACTATTAAAAGATTAGGCGGTTTTCCTTTCATGTACGTCCGCCATATTTAGGTCGGGGCTTTGTAGAGCCATGGCTCAACTCGATGTGAATGCGGCCAGTAATATGTACATTTTTTGAAATTGCACTCTTAGCCCGGCCGAGTTCCTATGGTCTGTTTTTCGGCCTTCCACTAATTCCCCATTCTCATTACATGTATGCTCTTCACAATAGATGTGACTTTCCATTTTTTCTTCATTACATTTATGTCCCGCCTTATGCATTCTATGTTTCCTGCAATATACATTTTCTGGGTCTCCTCAATCTGTTTACGGGAACTTCTGGTCTTAGGCGTAGCCATTTTATCTATTTCCACAGGTGTATTCATCAACAGTTTGGTGCAAGTGAGTTTATACTGTACAGGTAAGTCATAGCTGTAATTAGGACCACTGAATTGATGGATCATAGCCAACAGCACAAAGGTGAGTACTAGTAGTCCCCATGCTTCAATGGATATGTCGTTTCTATTTCTCACTTTACTCATCTTGTACAAAAAAATCCAATTTTTGCTCTGCTGGATTCATAATATATTTCCACTCTGCCCTCAATGGTTCCAAGTATATAGTTCAACATACCATACAGTTTCCACTCTTCAGATCTAATGATAAACCATATAAAATTGCAAATAACAGGAGCATCTGAAGTTGTGTCATGCACAGGTGAGTGACCTTGACCCGTCATATATACAGTATATAGAAGCAGTCAAATTGACGCCCACTCTCTTGTGACCCTGACCGTTAGCATTAGAGAGCGCGAGTGAATACTAGTACAGCTCACAAGTCAAGTCAGTCCCGTCAAAACGCCAAGGTTAAATCAACCTTATTACCGGCAATGTTGTATAAATGGTTCCGAAAGGACAAAGATTTCTGCTATTTACTGACGACTTACGAAATTTTTGCACATTTAGTGGTTAACGATCTTCAGTATTAAAGGGATAATAACTCTTCGTATGAGATCTATATTTCACAATAAAAACATTGTAAATGACTCATAGAAATATAATATATTCTGTTTTACCACAAAAACGGCAGTTACAGCTATTATTCTGATATCTGAGCTTGTCTTTAGACCACGTGACCTCCATTGATGGCTGTACTCTTAAGAGATTTTAACAAAAAACCAAACTTTTTGGAAAAAACCTTTGAATGTAAAAATGGATTCATTAACCATTGGTAAGTATGGGGAAATTGTTGTTTACTCCAGGAAAATTCATTTTTTGGCCGAAACGAAGAGTCATTATCCCTTTAATTGTTTATTATTTATTAATTCTATGTTTATTAGTTATTAATTCTTTTAGCAAATTCTTTAAACAGAAATAACTATGGCGAAAATAATGGAAATGATTTGAAACGGTATCGAGGGACACCTTATAGACTACGACCAACTTGATCGTGCACTCTAGGCCTTTCATCCGAATGACGTGAGTTAATGTTATCACTCCCTATGGAAGAGACGAGAAGCAATCCACATCAGCCGTCAACAGCAACCCATGAAAAAGGACGGGGGAGGGGGGGGGTCGATCTACCTGACATTTACAATAGGGTCCTAGCCACTATACGACCAAACAGTCGGGGAGTAGCTACATTTACTCAAGTCAGTCTGATAAAGGCCTACGACCAACTTTGCCTCCAGCTTACGTATGGTGAAGAAAAAATTCCAGGTTATGCCTAATTATATATGAACAGTTTTCAGTGTGGAATACATAGGTGATGAGGGGAGAAATAATAAATTATTGAAATATCCAGGAAAATTAAAAATTTTAATAAATGTATGACTTGCAGGTTGTGAGTGATCAAGTTCAAGTCCAATGCACGGTTTACAGGCAAACCCCAGTAAGACAGAATATCCCTTCGGCGACAACAAGTCACTCAGTTTCAGATGTAGGAACTCCGCGTTACAAATTATAAGGAAACCAAAGGGATTCATGGTCTTAGTCTCAGTGACTGCGATTTTTATCTTCCTATCTCTGAATTTAAACATGGACACACTGCATCACAAAAAATGGATTGCATTGAAGAACTATTCGGATTTTATAATCGCTTTAGGCGAGTTGTTTTAGAGTACATATTTTTGTCGGTGATTCATATCTTTCTCTGCCCAAACGGCAAATAGTGTTAAGATCTCCTGGCCAATTTTTTAAACTGTGAACTGCTTTTATAAACCGGCGGCGCTTTAAATTGTTCACTTTTTCAAAATTTTAAGTTAACGGTTTCTATAATTCAAAAAAGTCGACTTACAAACTTTTTTGGCCAGTGAGTTAGACAACCCATCAAACTTTTTTTTATAATTTAAAATTAAAGTTTAATCAGAGTTGAACAGACTTACAGTTAACAGAAGATCTAATCTCGTTACTTGAGAAGTAAACAAGTTCTATAGAACTGTAATAAATCGTTAAGATATACATATTTTAGAAAGAAGAAGAATGATGAATCTGGCTCCACTAACATGGGGAGGATACGATGCCAACTTTTCACAGAAGATCAATGTATTGAATGACTGCTCAGAATTTATAAACGGTTTAGGTAAGATTTTACAATACATTTATTTTCAGCATTCATATCTTTCTCTGTCCCAACGGCCAAATAATGTTAAGATCCTCTAGCCTGATTTTGTCAACTGTGAACCGTTTTTATTGCCTGCTTGAACTAAACCTCATTTTTTCCAATTTAAACTAAATCGTTTCTATTATTCAGAAAAATACGTTTTATATGTACCACCCTAGTGAACTGAAACTTTTCATATCAAATGAGTTGAATGACCCATAAGTTAAACTGTTTTACTATGTTAAACTATGTCTTAATAATCAAAACTTATATCGAAATTAATAGCCGTACATCTGTAACAGGAGATCTCTTTTCGTTATTTGAAAAGCAAACCAGTTCTAAAAATCTGAATTAATCGTTAATATATACATATTTTAGAAAGAAGAAGGATGATAAATCTGGTTCCGCCAACGTGGGGAGAACTCGAGGCCAAATTTTTGAAAACCGGTATAAAACTCGGCGGTTATTGGAAACCGGAAAACTGCACGTCTCAAACGCACGTGGCCATCATTATACCATTCCGTAACCGCGACGCACACTTAAGAATCTTCCTGAACAACATGCACCCATTTTTACAAAAGCAAAAACTGGACTATCGAATCTATATAGTTGAACAGGTAGGCCTGCTCGAGAAGAGTGGACGTATCTCTCTCTCTTTTTTCTTATAAAACAGGCTCTTGATAATTGGTCATAGGCGACGAGAAATAATTCGCCTCTCTACTATATATATATATATATATATATATATATATATATATATATATATATATGCAAGAACACTTTAAGTGCTAACCTTTTGATAATCTATAAAACTCAATTACGAAGAGTCGCGTATATCTTTCACTCCCTTACATTATTTTACTTTTACTCGTAGAAAGCCACTACTTTATTCAACCGAGGTCTCCTAATGAACATAGGGTTTGTTGAGTCAGCTAAAATAGACAGAGACTCGTACGACTGTTTCGCCCTTCACGACGTCGACTTGATACCAGAAAACGAGTGGAATTTCTACAACTGCGCAGAAAAAGTGAAACACATGTCAGCCAACGTTGATAAGTTCAAAGAAGGGTAAATGTGTGTGAGATCATGTTCTTGTTTGTTTTTGCATGTGCATATATCTGCGTTTACATGAACGCCCGCGCGCGCGCGCGCGCATGTGTGTATGTGTGTGTGAGAGAGAAGGGGGGGTGATGGTGACATAAAGTATAAAGTGTTCTGGCTAATCCGTAGACCTATTCTGCAGTTGTAGTGCCCACCTTACGTGTGAATTTGGTGGTTTGGGTTTAATTTGCTTGCCTTTGCAATGATTCCATTTTGCAACCGCAATACAGTTTAGCTCTACACTCTTTACTTATTACTTAGATAAAACTTTACAATTCATCGTCTACGTGTGAACTCCGCCGATTTTAGAACACCACATTTATCATTTCTACCAGCAACATTATCTTAAAAGGGTAATAACTGTTCGTTTTGGCCAAAAAATGAATTTTCCAGGAGTAAACAACAATTTTCCCATCCTTATCAATGATTTGCAAATCCATTTCTACAATCACAGTTAGTTTCTTTTTTTTCTAAAAGGTTTTGTTTTATGTTATAATCTCTTAAGAGATTATTACAGAGTATAGCCATCTATGTAGGTCACGTGGTCTGATGACAAGCTAAGATATCAGAATAATAGCTATAACAGCCGTTATTGTGGTTAAACAGAATATATTATAATTCTATGAGTTGCTTACATTGTTTATATTGTAAAATATAGATCTCATACGAAGAGTTAATATCCCTTTAATATTTAAAACTGAACGCCAATTTTATTTCAGACTCATCTACCCGACACTTATGGGAGGAGTGACCATGCTCACTAAATCACAATATCGTAAGGTAAACGGCTTTCCAAACACGTACTTTGGGTGGGGAGGCGAGGACGATGACCTTTATAGAAGGTATATATTAATTTCTGTTGTTATGTCAAAAGGGTATGTATGGCCCAATTTCATCAAAACTTGATAGCGCTCTCCTATGGCTGTATTCCCAGAGCTTTTAGATCGATCTATCCCCGCGGGGAGTCTCACTAGATTACTGTCAGATAATCCGCTTAAATGTCCGTCCCGCCTACAAGCTGTAAGGGGGTAATTAACTTTCGTGTCCGCTCGGCTGACAGCTATTTAGCGTGAACCCCCAGGGAGTTAGGTCGATCTAAAGTAGATCGATCTAATCTCTGGAAATGGGGTCTATGATTAACACTACCCACTATATAAATTTCCTATCCTATGGACAGTTGTCCTGAAAAGAGCAGTCGTTTTAACCTTTGGATAGCAATAATTGAAACCACTTGGGGATGGATCCTGTTAGATCTATCTAGGTATGGAAGCCCAGTCCTAGGGACCATTCCCACAAATATTTGGATCGATCTCTCTCCCTGTGGAGTCTCACTAAATTGCTATCAACGTATCCGGCTTAAGTGTCTGTCACGCCTAGTAAAGCTATGAGGGGGTAATCGGAAGGCGTGACAGACATTTAAGCAGGTTAGTTGATAGCAATTTAGTGAGACTCCACAGGGAGTTGGACCGATCCCGATGGAGCAATCTAGGCATGGGAACCCAGTCCTAGATATCCATTTTTCTTCGCTGTCAACTTGAGACTAATAAGGAACAGACACTCGTGCCTTGTGAAGATCTACATTGACTATTAGACCCTTCTGTAAAAGCACCTCAATGAATTTTCAATTTTAATAAAATAAACATTATATATATATATATATATATATATATATATATATATATATATATATATATATAATCAGATTCTCAGTTTCTGCAGCTTAACACTTATACTTCTTACATTAACAGAGTCTCCAAAAACGGGGGATCAACCCGAGTACCCTTTGATATTGGACGATACAGAATGATAAAACATAATGCGGATTCTGGCAATCCATTAAACGTTTTAAAGTAAGGTTATGTGTTGGTCTGTGGGTGCATTGCATGAGAGAGAGAGAGAGAGTTAATTATTCGGAAAAGATAAACTGGCATACATTTCTTATTTATTTTATTTTATTTAGTTTGATTTGTTAATTTATCCAATTTCGTCTTATTTATTCTAATTTTGACTGATTGGACGTATCTGAAGGGATGAAGTAACACCAGTTTTCAAACAATGGTCCTTCCAACTTCCTTTTTTAAATACATGTATAATCAACGATGGAGCGGCCCATCTTACGATTTCTTTTATAATTAGAAGCATGTCTTTTTTGGGAAATGCCCCTGGGCCCCGCCTGATCAATCTTTTTGTTACAACAAGGGTTTTGTTATTCTTCAATGAATTAATTTTTCTCAGATTTTCGTTGCTCCGGTCTGCAATGCAGCGATGGAAAGTGGATGGGCTAAATAGTCTTGCAGGGACTTACACTGTGTTAAAGACCGACGAGTTTCTACTGTACACGAGAATATATGTGGATGTCGATCCGAATGCCGTTTACATGAACATTAAGGTATGCTGTCATATAAAATCGTTCTGAAAGTCTTAAATATTTATGCCATTTCCAGCAGGATAACCAGGCGAAAATACACAAAGAAAAGATGTGGTATTATGCGGTCGCATATAAGGGAATCAGTATTATATATATATATATTTCTCATATTGATTCCCTTATATGTATATGCAACCCAAGTTAAAAGAGACCGTGTTTTCAAAAACTAAAATATTAACGTGAAAATATATGATTAATGAAGAAAAGGTGACCTCAATTTGGCTTGTACTTTCAAAAGAAAAGAGAAACTTTGCATTATCTATATAAACATATTAGTCATGTAAAGAGGCCGCGTTTTTCAATGCTAAAATAATAATGTGAAAATACGTGGTCAATGCAGAAAAGGTGATCTCAACTTAATAAGTCGGATGGAGCATAGTCTTTCCTTTTTTTTAATTTTCAAAATGACCAAGGTTACTCACTGTTATGCACTTGTTATCCACTAGTTACTCTCTTGCAAAAATGGTGAACTATTATGGAAATTGGATATACAATTTTATTTCAAAGTTATCTGTGATTATTGTCACAAAACAATATATAGTTGTAACTATGAAGCTATAACGGTCACTTTATCTCTCCGATCCCTTGGATTTCTAAAATTGTAGTTTTGGGGTTTTTAGGATGCGAACAAAATATCCGAATGTCCATTATACCCACTGGCTACCCGACTGTTTCGTTTCTTCCCCAATTTAGGCAAAGAAGAACCACATCCTTGGAAGTGACTTTCAACGACTTATTAAATGGACTGAGAAGAAGGTGAGCTTTTTTTTGTGAATTTGTAAAAACCAAAATACAATTACAAGCATGGCAAACTTCATGAAATCTCCATATTTTAAAGTTAGCTGATCCCTGTGGTACATTGTGTATATACCAGGGTATAATGGACTTAGGTCAGACAACGCCTCATTATTAAGCAGACTCAGTTTTGAACCAATTTGTAGGAAAGTTATGGAGCCAACGACCTGGTTCCAGATCAAACGGGGCTCCAACTGAAATCAGGCTTCAAAATGTAAATATACGTTCCGTTTGTCTTTTGGATGTCAGTAAGATCCAAACACTCTGAATGTGTGTGCAGTTGATACAGGAAGGACCTTGATGTCATATTTCAGGAATGCGGATGTAAGAATGGCGGAATTTGTGTTCAATCAAATGACTTGAGTTCACAGAGAACATGCACTTGTCCTTACCCATACGGCGGGTTACACTGCGAACGGAACCGTAAGTTATGTTTAGAAACTCGTGAATCGTATTGAAAGTAGCCCTAAACAAGGAATGACTTTTACTGTCTTTAATTTAAAAATCTAATATTTCAGCTAGCTATTCCTATATTAACCCAAAAACCCCCTTTCATCGTCACTGTGAAAAGAAAAAAGGAAGAAAGAAAAAACGTCACGTTGGTATTTCAACGCTGTGATCAATATTTGGAATTATGCTGCTAGATTATTTTTGGGCATATTTCTCTTTACTGCTACTTCCTCTCTTACACACATTCATTAGCCCTATTATCTACTGCCTCTGTGCCATTTGACCAATGACGTCAATTCCGTGCAATCAAATTCTCGCTGAGCAGTACAGATATAAATATGCAGAGAATTAGCCAGAGAAATATCTATCCTCTACCAAGGTGGCAGAAAAATATCTGAATGTCTTATTAAAGAAAATCAATCTGTGACCCTGGTAGAGGGCAATTATCCAAAGCTTTCTCTCAGTTATTTACAATGCAAGAAGTCTTTCGAAATAATTATGTTTTTTTTTTTTTTTTTTTGGAGGGGGATAATTCTGGATGTACCAACTCATATTCTATTACACGGCAAAGTTGGCAAATATACACCCTCAACCAACTGTTTTTTAAATATATTTTCTTTGACTCGTTTTGGAAAAAGGCAACAGTGGTGTTTTAATTCATTCATAAAGTGCCATGGGGTTAATTTCATGTCAAGAATTTTAATTCGTAAACGCTATACCTTTTATATACAGAACACAAAGGTAGAGCGACGTGAAAACCCAGTTACGTGTTCCAATAAAATAGATATGACATCTAATACAACGTATGCTTAAAGGGATAATTACTCTTCGTATGAGATCTATATTTCACAATAAAACATTGTGAACAAATCATAGAAATATAATATACTCTGTTGTACCACAAAAACGGCAGTTATAGCTATAGCTATTCTGATATCTGAGATTGTCTTTAGGCCACGTGACCTCCACTGATGGCTATACCAGGGACTGAATTTGAATGTAAAAATCGATTCATTAACCATTGGTAAGTATGGGAAAATTGTTGTTTACTCCAGAAAAACTCATTTTTGGCCAAAAAGAAGAGTCATTATCCTTTCAAGTTTATCATAAACAAAAACATAGTTATTGCTCATTAGTTGATAGTCTTTGTACTAATTTTGCATATCATAAGTGACGTGTCCACTGCAGTTTGAAGTAATGTTCGGGACAAGTTGCTATAGTTTCAACACGACATTGGACGGCTCCTTCTACAAGGGAAAGGTGAGCTGTGAGTCAATTGGAGCAAGACTAGTCGCCGTGAACGACGAGAAGGAGCACCGATTTATTACACAGTACCTTGCTGCTGATGTAGGTAAGATAAGTCTCGCACATCACATGTATTATTTTGAAAAATAGCCATCTTGCAATATACATACACATATTGTCTCCAATAAATCGGCACTATTGTTCCGTGACGTGTGTTTCATTGGACTTCAGCTCGATCCGACCGTTGCTGGTGGACATCAGCCACAGATGAAGCCTCTGAAGGTACCTGGGTATTGTCCGGATGGGGGGACATCCCAGCACCGTTCACTGCTTGGTATCCAGGTACACAGAACACCTATTTTTTTCTCCATTTCATTATGTGTAATTATGTTTTAGTTTTCAATTTTTTGTCTTCAGTATTTTGTGAGACCGTCCTACATGCTTTCACTGCAATAAAATTGAGGAACTCTTAAAAATACAGAGATTATGAAGGGATTGGTTAATGTCTCGCACGAAATGCCAAAAAATTGACTTTCAACTCACGAATGTGCGCTTTGGCTTTGGCTTTCTAGTTAGAAATCCGTGCATTCTATATATGTCTCTCGACATCGTTTCAAACCATTCCCATAATTGCTAGTGCGATTTATGTTTATACAAACGTAGATTTTGTCTAAAAAAAGTCTAAAATAATAAATAATGACGACCCTCTAACCACACAAAATGTAGGCCCTACCAATCGGACACATTCGTGCGTTGAATGTTATATAGGACAAATAAAACGTTTTACTCGTCTAAGACGCTTTTCGCCCACAATGACGTAATTTTGGTTCTTCTTTCTGTGGTAGGCGCGCCAGACAATAAGGGCGGCAATGAAGACTGTGCGAAGTACCTCAGAGACAGAGATTATTGGGATGATAGTCAATGTTCCAAGATCTGTAATTTTATATGTGAAACGAAGGCGATTTAGGTACTGGCCATTATTGATAATACAGGGCAAGATATGGAGGGTGGTATTAACAATTTTTTTTTTTTTTTTTTTGGGGGGGGGGGGTCTTTCACCGTCTATCGGAAGTAGAAATAACCTGCATTGTTTCAGCCTGTAGCTTTGATTATATACATAACACCGATCACCAACGAAACTTTTCAATATTGTCATAATAAAACAGTTTTCTGGGTGGCAAGTTATTCACAAACTTAAGTGTTTAAGAATATGTATTTTGTTGTTTTTTTCCTACTTGTTTTGAAAAGCTAACCAAACTTCTAGTTGTTGGTGAACTTACAGTGCATTATACTAGTTAACCTACGGTCCTTAAGTGCAACCAAAATTGTCAAATGGCCGGTTCCTTCGGCATTGACAATTAAAACATGACGATGCAGCGCCTTATACTGTTCTTATATATATATATATATATATATATATATATATATATATATATATATATATATATATATATATATGAAAGTCCCCCGACAGAGAGTCCGCTTCCCATGATTTTGTACAGGTGAGCCTCGCCCTAGATTTTGACACACTTAGGCCAGACTAACCTTTACAATTATAACTATATGGAGTGCGGACTTTCAGTCACACGGACCCTCAGTTTCGTGACACCTGTTGGCCCAAAGTCTACTCTAAAATCAAGCGATATTTCGCGAGATATGAATCAGAGTCGGCATATTTGGGACGAAGAAAGGCAGTTACTCGGTTCTCATTTTATTTTAATTGTAGGCTACACTGTGCTATGTGTAATGGAGACAAAATGCCACAATTTGCAATCTACTCAACGAACCTCCGTCTTGGGAGCTTGATCCATATGTTATTTGACTTGTACGTTATGTAGGTCTACTTCGATCAGCTATTATGTACACGTTAATTTTATTGCCTTTTGACGCAACACATTGTTACGTAGCTTTTCAGGATTTAAAAATCTATTTAAATCCTTATATATTATGAAATCTGTAGGAGATTTATATCTGTGGACTACATCGGTAAAATAATTTACTGTCTAGTTATTAGAGTCATTCATACACGTTTTGCGAGTTCAAGAAAGGAGATACTGCTCGAGTGGAAGTCATGGTGGGTAACTGTCATGGATACATGGTTTTATTGTTTACGTTGGGTGAAAGCTCAATGTTCAAGTTTTTTTACATTGAATTTGTATGGGATAGATTCGAATTAGGTAGCGTTCGCATAACCCTGTCGTATTAGCTGGATCGATCTTTATTCCTCGGGGATTCACCCAAATTGCATTCAGTTTAAGTAGTTAAATGTCTGGCTTAAATGTCTGGAATGCCCCTTCATAACTTAAGGTACTTCAGTAAAGTGGAGAAAACTTTTTGACCCATGATCGATATGTTGTTCAAGTTGCTTTGTGAAGGGGATTGCCAGACAATTAACTTGATTACATTGAATGCGCCTTAGTGGGAACTACGCTGAGGTAGACAAGGTTGTGGGAACACAGTCTTAGGCTGCACAGTGAACTTTTCCAGAAGCATATGCAATTTATTTTACCATACTTATATGATACAACAGAACTATATATGTGCTAATGATTTAGGCGCCTTACTGCGCATTAAGTGAGGAAAGAAGTGATTTCTTGTTTGTTTGTTTGTGGTTGAGGGGGAGGGTCATAATATAATATAATATACAGAGAGGCAATGTACGGTACATATGTTCTGTTATGATCTCCATAGATTTCTATAGAGACTGTAATCTTAATGTTGTGTCTTTGCATCAGCTGCATATTAAATATAGATATGTACAGTACATGCACTCCACATTTGATCCTTTTTAGTCGAGAAAAAAATAAATAGTCTGGTAACACTACGAAATCTTTGTGTGTAGTATCACAAGCAAAGAGTTGGAGGGGTCAGGAATTCATATGAAACTGGTTATTTTTGTTGTTGTTTATCTTTTGAGAATTTTGACGCTTTAGGCTTATCTTTAGATAATAAATATTTAAAAATAAACTATCAGTAAGAGGTATAGTAAAAATGATAGATAATTAATATTATATTTGCAATGTAACCTACTCATGAGACTTTCCATGGCCAGAGACATTTAAAGCTGTTCTCGGGTCCGTAATGGACACTGGAGATCATTTTGGTAGAAAAGATGGTGCTTTTAAAGGCAGGGAAGTTCTCGTGCATGATGTTGGTGCTACTGCTGTGGAACGTGAAGGCAAAGAGATGAGTTTGTTACAGCTGAGTTCTGCAGTTCTCACACAGCATGTAAAACACTTACTGGAGGCTGTCGGGTAGGACTATGGATATATCTTCTACTTAAATTCGTATTTATTTTTAAAAGTAACTTTTGTAACTGTAGAATTTTATGTCAAATTTCCTGACAGTTTCTAAACTGAAACCAAGTGGACAGTGCTGTTACCAATTAAGGTCTAGTGAATATGCCGAAAGTTTGAAGAACTTTTGAGAATTATTAATCAGGTTGAATAGCATTAAACTTACAACTTTTGTGAATAATATGTAAGTTTGCAAAATGTAGTGTAACTCAATCTTTTCAATGGGGGAAAGTTTCTGACAAATTCTTGAAATAAGAATGTTTCTGTTGAGTGGTAGTAAAAAGCAGACCACGTTGTATTTTCGTTCTATACAGTGAAAGCACCTCAAATACTTAACAAAAATGTATTTTAGTGATTTCAAAATTGTATATCAGAAAGATTGATATTTTTCTTTCCATTGAAAGGATTGAGTTATTACGGTACCACTACATGATTCTTTTTATTTCCTTTTAAAGGCATACAGTATGCATTTAGAACTTTGATTATACAGAAAAAAAAAAATAAATACAAAAAATTAAAAAAATCGGGAAATGTCAACAGTTTCCATTAAATCACCAAAGCATACACTCTCCAAAAGTGTTGAGAAATTGCTTTTCATAAACTTGTTACCAATTTTTGAATTTCCCCTTTTTGCCATTTTAAGTTTGAAAGATATTCGTGTTTTTTCCAGATATTCTGTGAACATTGTTGGCTGAGGAAAATCCCAGAATGATATTATTTGCACAGACAACCGAGTTTCAGTAAAAGATGCAGTTACTATTGATGCACAGGATTTTCTTCCACTTAAGATAGAAACCCATGACTGTAGAGGAGGCAGTGACTCCTTGTTTAAAGATAATGGTGATATTGGGGACACCCAGCTGATGAAAATAAATGCAATGATAGACAAAATAAGGGAATGCAAATACTGCAGAGAAGTAGAAATTACGAAACGTGAATTTCAAGGAGATGAAGTGAAACAAAAAATGATAAGGAGGAACAATTGTATGTGGATTTAAAGCAATATTTACATGACTCTGGTATTTCACAAGACAAAGAAGGTTACGATAAAAGTCTGGACAAGTTGTACGGTGATTAGTTGATTTTCTTCTTTTGTTATTTTAAAACATTGGATGCATTCTCAGGTAAATGAACATTTGTATACCTTTTTCACTTCGCAATATTAACCTTTTAAAGAAGGTTCACTTCTTATCTAAACCTTGTGCATACCCTCTTTAAAATGCAAACTGCATCTTCGACTAGAGAAAATAGTCCAAATATGTTCATCTCTAGAACACTCGGGCTATATTTTTTAAAAAAATCAAGCAAAATGAGTTCCATTTATAACCAATTAGTTATCTTAAGTTTGCACATATTCTTCATCAGTTGTTACTGGTACTTCATATTCTTTCCTATAGTTCATACAACCAATCCATACAGCCCCCATTTGGAGCAAATTGTGGTTCTTGATGAAAATGTTAAATTAATGATGGAAAAAGAAGTAGCTTTATATTGAGGTTTGTATCAGCCAGCCTACAGCTGATAAAAAAATTCGACATGGCACCAGTAAAGTGCCTTTGATTTATAGAAGCTGATTTAGTTTCAAGATCATATTCATTTGGGAACCTTTAAAATTCATATCATGAATACACAAATGAATCAAATGAGTCACTCGAGTCTAGTTCTTCAAAATTTGAATCCAAAATGGGAAGCCAAAATTAGCTTTTAAGACGGTATATAGAGATTTTCTGAAGATGGAAATATAAAATTTGCCTGTGACTCATTCAAGTGGAAATCGGGTTCAGTTTGACATATTTCAAGTCTATTTTTTCAGCCTGAAATGTGTATCCATGTGGAGCCATATACACTTAGACCACGGTGAAAGTGAAGTACAAAAGACGCAGACCTGGTGTACGTAACTCGCATAACCGCACGTCTCGCATGAATGCGCTCTAACCCGCTAATCGACCCGTTGTCTAAATAAGATAGATCCCGAGTCAGCGAGGGTTATGTGGCATACACGAGTGCGTATCTATTACATGTCCTTCATGCAACAACAAGTAGATCTGCTGTGGGAGATGACATCTGACGCTGCTAAAAATATCTCACAGGTTGGGTCAAGGTCAGATAGGTCAAGGTTATACCATGTAGTGATGCTCTATATGTACATGTACCATGCCAGAGAAACCCTATTGAGAAAATGTGCTTAGAAAACTGTTGTGCAATGGACTACTACAGTTTCGGTATTTAGTCTCGTCTTTCAGTGTACAGCATCCTCAATTCATTTGGTAACTGCATTTGATCGGGATGGAATTACATTTCAGTCTTCTTAGGCCACAAAATGACATTTTTAACAATTTTTTTTTCGAAACATCAAAATTCTATCATACCCTGTTTGTGAAGCACCACATTTGACCCTTTTTAGTCGAGAAAACGTAGCGTGGTTGGGGTTAAGATTAAGGCTGCTAATAATGACAGCGTAACAAAATGTTGAGAAGATTTCTTTGATAGATTCAAAACATTCACTTTTATAGAAACAGAACATACACCTTGTGAAGTACTGTGCAAGTGTGCCGAGGAAGACTGTTCTAAAAGATGCTTCAGAAAGATGCTGGACACCAAAACGTCTTTTTACTCCAACCAATCCCCCGTTTTAGATGATGCAGAAGTTCTTTTCACAGTCCGAACATGTTTCATCTTCTCTAACACAATCCTTTTTGTCATACGTTAGTCACACTGCAGATTTTCGCCTCCAACTGTTAGCTTATCGATGATTTCAGAATATCGTCGTGTCTTTTATAGGTTCGCATGAGCCCAAAGAACTAGATAAGGAGTCACTGAACTAATTTTGGCTTTTGCCTAACATATATGTACACTGCACTAGAAACTTCAGATTCTGTCGGAGCCCAATTTTGCTGCTTTGGTCTTGTCAAAATATTCAGCACATCTCGTAGCTGGTACCATAAGTGTAATATTACTGTCTTTATCGAACTTACAGGGAAAATCGAAGTTTCCGATCTTCATTTAAATTTTCAAGTGTCAACCTTCTGCTTTTTCTCTTCCTGCGCCGCTCCCTTCATCTTGAGGACGTAGACAGGTAAACAGAACGTGAGACACGCGATGCATACGTTAGCCACGCTAAACTGAAGCAATAATTATAATCAAATAAACTTTAACGTCTTGACGGTCGGCTTAAATATTTTTTGTTATTAGTTCTAAAATTTGAAATACAAAATAAACATTAAAAAATTACTCATTCAAATAAATGATGCGCTTATAAATAAATAAAAAAATAAATAAATTTAGCTGAAAACTGGTCGAAAATGCACTTACAAACAAAGGTCTGCTGTCGAGCCCCGACTTGAGCCAGTAAAACAGAGGATACTGAAGACTTGCAAACACAGTTTGTATGGAAAGCTGGATGGAGTATATCTTGCCGAAATGTTGCAAGGGAAACCTAAGGGGAAAAAAGCAATGCTTTTTATATGTAACATTTTCGTAAATATATAATGACTTAGAGAGAGAGAGAGAGAGAGAGAGAGAGATTGAGAGATTTGCATCTACGCAATACATACCTACAAGATTATTTGATTGAATTTATCCGAATTTAGAAGAGGCACAAGTATAAAAAAAACCTGCTTAATATTCGCAGTCAACTTTGCTATATTATAGGTAGGGCAGAAGGGACAGGAAATTTTGCATGGTTTTGTCTCATATCGTTTGTAATATTGCCTTAGGGTGGTTTTTAAGCTGGAATCAGGTCATCAACCACGCCCCTCTACTTTAAAAATTGTCTCTCTTTAATACACACTTGCCGGGGGAAATAACTGATGACGAAAACTGTTAACGGTTAAATATTGTATTCTGCGCGTAGATGGTAAAATAAAAATATAAAAAGGAAAAAAGTAGAGTAGCTTACGCGGGTATATGGAGGAATAGAGTAAATGAATTAACATATGATCATTGTAATAAACAACCCTCATGACTGAAGATTTATTTTACAAACTCTTTAACTGCTGTCATTTTGGCATATAATGTACCCATCTTCATGAAAAACCAATTAACTCTCGACTTCTGTCAACCTGATGTCTGCGTTGATTGCAATCGCAGTGAATATGAATACTGTGCATGTGCTTGTTCAAGCGGGAGTGATTTTTACATAACCGCTTCTCTTTTTCCTTTTTTTCTGTCCTGCCTCGTTATCTGCCTTCTCATCTAGTCACTTAGACCCCATTCCCAGAGATTAGATCGATCCAACTAGATCGACCTAACTCCCTGGGGGTTCACGCTAAATAGCTGTCAGCCGAGCGGGCACGAAAGTTAATTACCCCCTTACAGCTTGTAGTAGGCGGGACGGACATTTAAGCCGGATTATCTGACAGCTATCTAGTGAGACTCCCCATGGGGATAGATCGATCTAAAATCTATGGGAATGCGCCCTTAAATGTGTATCGTAATGTAAAAGATATGAAAAAATACGGGCACACCATACTTACGCATATGCCAAAAAAGATATATGAACCCCATATGTGAAGGTTCTTAGCAGACTGTGTAGTAGCATTGCCACGTATTGAACTTCTAACACTGGTACAGCACATAAAGACCAAAGACTTAGTCCCGTAAAACTTGTGATGAAAAAGGGAACGAGAAAGAACTTTGGCTGAGCTGAAAGAATAAAGATGAAAGTTATGGATATTTTATTATGAGGAGGAAACATACAGCTTTTGGAATGATATGATTAAAGTTAAAGATAAGACGCTAGTAAAATAGTTTATGATTTGGTCATTGTCAGTTGTATTCGCAAAAGAGATGTTTTCTTACACCCCATTTCCATAGATTTTTAGATCGATCTATCCCTGTGGGGAGTCTCACTAGATTACTGTCAGCTTGGCTGACTTAAGCGTCTGTCCCGCCTACTAAAAGCTTTTAGGGGGTAATTAACTATGGTGCCCGCTCGGCTGTCTGCAATTTAGCGTGAACCCCCAGGGAGTTAGGTCGATCTAAGTCTTAATCTCTAGATCGATCTAAATCTCTGGGAAAGCACCCTTAGTCTTCTTACTTGTATCCACTAAAAATATAAGCTCATGATCAAATGTTTTGGGAACATGGGGGTGAGGGTTGCTTGTATCCCAGGGGCCATTCCCATTGAAACTATCGACCAACGAAGATCGATCTAACACTACGAGGACTCTCGCTGAAGGCAATCAGTTTAGCAGGCGCCTCTTCCTGGCGTTGAGTAAACGCAATGAGTAAAATACAGAAAAGCTGGTGACAATACGAGTACGTTTGAAACAAGAGGAGGCGTGTTAATAGGCGTGTTAACTGATTGCATTAAACGAGAGTCCCCGCAGATTTGGACCGATCTACGTATATACTGCTAGTTTAAATGGGCCCTGATCAGACGAACAGTTAATTAGCTCAAGATTAAAGTTCAAAATTCGCCCGAAGGCACTCTTGATTTCCACTTTAAGAATTAGTCTGGGTCAAGCACTTTCTGAACACACTTTCGACCTTACTACAAGTGTAACAAAGGTCTAAGCTTCCTGAAAATTAAATCAATTTCTCTTAATGGCGAAATTAAGGTATATCATATCTGAAACAATTAAAAAACCAAGATCCATTTAACAGTTTCTGAGTGCATAGTTTCTGTTTTGAGGCCGTCTGGTCACGGAGATTGGTCCGGGCCCGGGTGCATGTTTTACTTATGACAATATAAAGTAGAAATTAAAGCCTAAAAAAAACGGGGGTTAAAATCGTAATTTTTTCTTCGAACTTGGGTAGGTAAAAGGTAAAGGGAAAATTGCGGAAAATATCCATGAAAAATTACTTGCATTTCAAACAGTATTTACGTTACTGGCCACCCACCTTCAGACCCCATCTGAGCTCTGTTTCTCTGTCTGTCCACCATGTATCCCCCCAGCTACGGCCATCGGTACGCTAGTGGTCAGTTGGAGGATACCAAGGACGTTAGTGTAGTGGCTCACTGGAATCGAGAAAAACTGTAATTATTTAACTAAAGATAATACTGGGAAATAAGTATAATTTGTTTGTTTGTCTGTTACATAAAATATTATTCGATTTTTGATTAAATGTATTGTATTGAATTGCAAACAGGAGTATTATATTATATTATATTATATTATATTATATTATATTATATTATATTATATTGTTTGTCATGAGTCAAGTAGAGCTAGTCCTGTCAAATATAATGACGGACTGAAATTAATTACTCAGGAAACAAGTCCTTTAGTAGCCAGGAAATTGTCATTGGACGCCTGACTCCATTACGGATATAAACCGCATAAACTATGTCCATAAAAAGTAATGGAGGAGGTAGAGAACAAGATCATTATCGTTTCATAAAAAATCAAAAGTCAATCAGCTTAAATTCTCGCTTACTAAGACATTGCTATAGCCGACTAACAGGTTGTTGCATTTAACAAAGAAGCCTACATTCTAATTTTTTAGCTCCAATTTTTTTGGAGGGGGGTGTCTTTTGAGAACCTCTCCTTGAAGCTTTTATATGCAGTGGTGATAGTAGCCCATTTCGGTTGCATTTATTGTAAAGCAATTATTTTTCATATCTCTTAGACCTACATGTAGGCCTACATTACGAAGTTGACTTTGCGAATATGAAGTAGGCTATCCGATTTTATCAGCTTAAGGTTAGTTCAAGAGTTTCAGACTTTTTGTGAAACGGACCCCGGTATATCTTGAATAGCACCTGTACACGCTAAGTACATTTTACAATGGTGATGACAGTTCATTCATTCAATTGTCTGTTAATTGTGTTACAAATGGCCGCAATACAACACTGCAACGATAGAGGAGTGTGGCGAACGCTCGCTAGCAAGTAAATCTTTCCAAACTAATATTTAAAACTCACTTCTATCAGAAGCACGTCTCTGTCGTTTTGACGGCAACGGCAGATACACGCTGGAGATTATTTTAGAATAAACCCTAAAGCTTGGAGTAATGGAAGCAAGATCCCTGTGGTCGTTGATATACGACATTGCCTCTCACCTTTACTTTGGTCCCCGTGTGATAGGTAATCTATGATCGAGTTGAAGCTCCCAAAATACATCATTACCAACAGAACATTGCCAACAAACCAGATTTCCGTTGTCCAAAACAACGGACTTTTGAATATTGAGGAAAGCTGGGCAGTATCATCCGAGTTTTCTTTTGAGTCATGGGATAACGGTTTCAGCTCTGCATCGATGATGTTAATTTCTTCGTGCGTGTCTGAAGACCTGTTTTCTTTTTCCCCGGCTGCTTGGGAACCGTTCCTTTTATCGTCGGAAAAAGACGTAGGAGGTAAAAGAGAGATGCTTTCTGCCGGTGCGTGTGTGCCCCCTTCCTTCTCATTTTCGTTTGTATTCAAGTTATTTTGAATGTTGACATTTGGATGTAAGACATCCGCACAAGCTTCATCATCTCGCTCGGTTATAGCATTTTTGGAATTTATTTCGAGTGGTGTCAAACAATTGAACGAGTACAGCGACAAAGCCCTACACTTTGTAAATACATTATCTGCCGCTTTGTTGTTTGTGTCGTGGTCCCTAGGGGGCAGCAAAATCGTAGTAATAGTAGAAATGACGAAACCAATGCACGCAAATACCACCATGGAGCTTTGGTATGGTATCCCCGCGTCATAAGCTAGCTTGAAATTAAATGAAGAAAAAAGTTTATCTAATGAAATAAGTAATACGCTTACATCTAAATAAAAAAGAGATCACTTGTATTAATTCCTCTAGTTATCAGTCTTGAATGTTCGTTGTTAGGCATTGGATAGCATTTGAAGCCAACATCCACTATGTCAAGAATGTACCTGTCTTTTTGGAAAACATCAGGTAAAAAGGGTTTTGTTTAATTTACCTTAACAAAAAGAAAAGACGACGTGCTCATGTCTGTTGCTCCAGAAACCACAATCCCAAGAGTCGTTTTGCTCTTAGGAAAAAGCTGCGGCATCTGCATATCTGTAGCAAGGTACATAACGCCCCCTAGGTATTGGGCGATGGATCCTGGAAATAGTAGCCATTCCAGACCTGAAACGAAGAGTGTGCGTGACCAAGGAGTTCCAACTCCTTGGTATGATCAGTGGCTATTTCTAGCGAGATGCTAGAAAGACCCGGGTTCTTACATACATTTAGCTCTGCACTATGAGTAAATAATAAAAATCGAAATAAGAGCTGAGAATTGTCGACTTAAATTGTCATTCGCAAGACCAATTATGGAATAACATAGTATCTAAATGTATATCGACTTTTTTAGGGACATATACCTTTTAGTGACAATTTACTGGGGCAATTTAAAGTAATTTAGTGGACATAAATATATGAAACCATGATTACGGTGGTGAAAATTATACTTGTGGGCTTAAATTATCCGTTCCATTATATGTGGTCCGGGGATATCAATTATTATACCCGTTTGGTGAACATGTGACTATAGATTCAACGTCTGGTATATATAACACTCCCTGTCAATTTTGCGATGCATGTTTTTCTCTTATAACAACGGCACATCGTTTATTTGACGTGCACTAGTTTCCAAGTGGCTTAATTTGTATTACCAGCCAAGACCGTACAGCGAGGTCATGCTGGGTCAAACGTCCATAAGTCCATCTGAATACGGATTCTTGCATGCATGGACGAGTCTGTAACGTGATCGGATCAGGGGGCCCTTTGAGGACGTGTGTTTCATTGTTAAAACACACTGTGTGTCTTCAGTAACGGTATCTTTTTTATTAATTTTTCTGGCGATATTTATTCAATGACAGTTTTGGAAGCATTTTAACATCAATTCATCAATATTCGTTATCGGTATTGTGCATAGATTTACTGTAGAACTGAGCGTTACCCTCAATTCGGTCGTGTTACTTTAGGACCTACCTGGCCTCGCGAAAGCCATGAGCAATGTACCAGTGAAGCATAATGACCTGAAATAGGTAAAGGCATGATTATGGCGGGCTGATTATATATTTTTTTTAGTTAAAAAAAAAAAAAAAAAATATATATATATATATATATATATATATATATATATATATATATATATAATAAGAACTTTTTCCATTCTTATGTACATTGCATAATAAATTGTCCCCATCTAGCCTCACCGTTGGTACAACTGAACATATTTTTTGGATTTTGACCCCTTTAATAAAGTCCTGGATCTGCCGGTGTATTGATATTGCTTAATACATCCATATAAAACAAACTAATAGACCTGCATTATACGCTAGGTTACACGTACTTAAAGCATCTAGTATGTAAATCAAATGAAACACACACTTTGGATTAAATATCCATAGCTGAGCGTTCGCATTGGAAAAAAAAGTAAGGATGAGCTACATGTAGTATTGATCCCAACCGGTTAAACGGGCATGTCTTTGGGCATCTGGCCTGACCGAACGGAGCGTACATGAAGACATGCGTAAAATTAAGCATTCACTACTGCACTGGCAGCTACTTGATTTATATGACATTAATAGCATAAAATTGCTTCATCCTTTCTTTTCATTTTGAACTCACAATGCACTCACACTGTCACAAATACACACAGTTACACACATTAAAACGAGCAGGACTTACATACATATTCCTCGAACAAACCACGTTCCGCAGTGATCATATATATGCCCCAGAACTGAGGTAAAAACTAACGCTACAGACGCCACCGTGTATACTAGATTCAACATTTCTTGTTGTGGGGCACATCCAATCTCTGTTAGGTGATCGTATACTGAATCGCTGGACGCTGTTGCGTTCATGTCGGGCGAATATGTGAGAGTGTCGTTGTCGCAGAGATTGGCGTAAAACCCTGTATCCCTGAAGATGTAGACCAGCGACGGCCACCCCTGCACACACACGCTGAAGAGGCCAACTTCGATCAAAACGAAAGCCACGAGGAAAGCTTTGTACAGCGCTGGTTCATTTCCCTTTTCCATGTTTAACTGTGCGCTGGCCGACACTGGCGACTACATAAAAACATCGACTTAGTTCAGATAGCAGAAGTGCGATTTCCCCTTTTTATACCTGCTGTTGCATATTCATAAACACAATCACGTGGGTATTTTAAAACCAACAGCCAAAAGGTTTTGCTCATGGCATCATGTTGATATGATTTTGAAGTACCTGTACTTTTTGAGTACAAGGCATATTGTTGACCTTTTTTTCTAAAAATAAATACGAGTTTATTCATACAATGTATTTACACGTCCAGCAATACAATTAAGCTACACACAGCACATTACAATGCAATGATTATCAGCATTATAATTATACAAGGACTTGCTTAGTTGCATCAGGCCCGGGAGAAGGGTACGTTTTTTTTGTTTCTTTTTGGAGGGGGGAGGGTTGAACGAACCGCCCTTTAAGCCCGTTGTAATGAACCTTTTACATATGCCTATGATGAATGCCCTAAACTTAAATAATTTTGTACGCTTAATTCAAGCGTGGGCTCGAAATAGGACATTACGTTTTAGACTAACTTAGTGGATAACGCAATCCAAAGATTCCACGGTTCGTGTCAGATTTACGTAAGGTCGCGCAAAGAAAACCCAAGTCCACATAATGACCAGTTAAATGATTTATTCGTTGACGCTAGGTAACTACATATTCTAAGTGAAGCCACCTACTCTTAACTTGTCAGCTCCGTACTCCGTCGCCTCCAATCTCCTTCCTCGCTGCTTCCTTCTACCTGTCTCCCCAGCTGTCTCCCGTATATCTCTCAAGGTATTGCTTATATCCTTATTCCTTATCTACATGTATGGTCCATGACGCAAACTTCAACTACCTTTAATTGTATAATTAATTCCTTTACTTCGGCGTCATACACAGAGACCGCCGCATTACTCAAGAGCTATTAGACTACAAGACATTACGTCATACGACTTCGTATGATCTTTATGTCGGACCCGACACCGTGTGACAGAGACCTCCATTAGAGACTGCGCTTCGCATTCATTTGTACATTTCAACCTCGCCTACCCTCTACCAGGACGACAGATTGATTTTTCACAGATACTCACGGATATAAGTCTCTAGATAAATAGACAGTCATTTTGGTCTGATGTCGATTCAGCAAAAAATGTCCACAATTATAACTGAGACCCTGGTAGAGGGTAAGTCTCGCCCTAGATTTCGACACACTTAGGTCAGGCTAACCCTAACCATTATAATTATATAAACGAACCCTCAATTGCGTTACGGCAGCAAAGGGTCCGCCAGGGTCCACTGAAGCCCTCCCTTTCCCATCCCAAAATGCCTAGTATTCATTTTGGACTTTTAACAGTTATAAATGTAATACACCTATACTAATTGGGAAATGCTACACACTGAGATTGCACATTAGAACTACTGATGATAATAATAAATAGAGACAGTTTACAAATAACAGATATAAAACATAGAAATGACGTATAAGAAAATTGTACAATATCACTATATTATTGACCATAATACATTGCACAAAATGGCTAATGGTAATACTAACCTTGGCCATTATATTCTTTAAAATGTGTAAAACTATCAGCTATTTATTATAATATCCCTGAGCAGATATAATCTTTATTAGTTTTTATATATTTGTAAAGCTTTCCCCTTTCTTCTTCACACAATAACGCCTTAGATTTCAGTTAAGGCTGAATCCGAAGGACGCCAATTATGTCATATTCAGGCATCACACTCGACTGCAGAAGTTATTAACTATAAACATGGCTTAAAATCAAGATCTTCACAAGAAAAGAATATCCGTGAATATTCGTGGCTTAAAGTTTTTTTTTTTTTTTTTTTTTTTTTTTGGCAATCGGACTTCTGTATACTGTATATGTATAAAGACATGGCCATGTTTGCAGAAAAATACTTAGGACGGCTGCTATAAAATAATTTAATACGAGCAGGTTATTTCCACTTCCAATGGACGGTGAAAGGGGAATTCCCAAGCTTTATTAATACCGGTACCACCCCTCTCCATTTTTTTGCGTTATTTTAATACTAGCCGTTATCTAAATCGCGTTTGTTTCACATATAAAGTTGCAAGTCTGCAAGCATGGGGCATCCTCCCAATTTCGTCTTCCCCTGTTGTACCTCGCACAGTCTTCATTGCCTCCTTTGTTATTTGGCTCACCTGACAGAAAGAATATAACAAAGTTACTTGTAAGACATTAAGTCATTGCGGGCGTACTTAATTCATACACGATATAGGGTCCGGTTTAGAAATGTTTGAAGCGATGGCATTTCATTGCAGCTGTATGGACCTGTGCGCATGCGTAGTGAGGTAAACGCTGAGAATAAGTGCAGTAACACAACCATTACTGAGCGTTTTTTTTTTAATCTGTAAGTAACCTGGCACGTGATCGTTCTACAGCGGAATACATCATGCAGTCGATTAATGAAGTTCGCTCTAAATAATGAAAGCAGACGTAGGGCCTATACCATTGCGTCAGTTCTCAGTAGTGCCACTAGGCCCTACTTGTCTAAATGATTATTGCCAGTACACCACAGCCAACACCTTCTTAACCTGACCCGTGTCTTGCCATACTATGATACACTTAAATAACACAGAAGGCATGTAGGATGGTCTTACCAAATATTTAAGATAAAAATAGAAAGCAAACTTTGATTAACAAAGTATACTCAATTTTACTAACGGAAAACGTGCGCTGTTTACCTGGATACCACGCAGTGAACCTTGCTGGGATGTTCCCCCATCCGGACAATACCCAGGTACCTTCAGAGGCTTCATCTGTGGCTGATGTCCACCAGCAACGGTCGGATCGAGCTGAAGTTCAATGAAACACACGTACGTCACGGAACAACTAGTATCGCTTTACTGGAGACGATATGTGTATACATGTATATTGCAAGATGGCTACATGTACATACACACAATTAACAACAAAAATGAGACTTCAGACTATTTCGGAAAAATCAAGTATGTAATGCATGTGCACAGTGTTTCGTTCTTGTTGGCAACGTCACTATGTGAAGTTGTTTGCGACGCTAGGTAACATGTGTAATACACATGCATGTTAAATTTTAGACCCCATTCCCATACCTAGATCGATCTAGCAAGATCGACCCATCTACGAGGGGATTCTCGCTAAATTACATTAAGCTCAATCGTCGTAGATGTCAGGCTCGCCTACTGAAGCTGCTAAACGATAGTTAATTATCCACTAACAGCTTCAGTAGGCGTGCCAGACATCAGAGCAATGAGTGCAATTCAGCAAGAAACCCCTCGGAGATGGGTCGATCCTGCTAGATCAATTTAGGCATAGGAATGGAGTGTTACTTACCTGCATCAGCGGCAAGGAACTGTGTAATAAACCTGTGCTCCTTTTCGTCATTCACGGCGACTAGTCTTGCTCCCATTGACTCACAGCTCTTCTTAGCCTTGTAGAAGGAGCCGTCCAATGTCATATTGAAACTGTAGCAACTTGTCTCGAACATTACCTCAAACTGCCGTGGGCAAGTCACTTATGATAAAAATTAATACTAATCTCATGATATAAATAAATGATGATCAATACTCAATGTTTCTACTTTATAGTCATATATCTCCTCTTTTCTTTACTCATGAGTCATAGCTTAATTATTGTCATGAATTCGACTCCATGACAAAATGGATCTAGCACTATGTCCAAATTCCGATCGCACTTATACACTTATGTAGAATACCCAACAAAACGTTTCTTTTTAAAAATAAAAAGCAGATGAGGCCACAGTGATTATGATAAGAATTTTTAGTTTCATTTTAGGGAAAAAAACAGTTGGGATATTTGGATTTTGAAAGTAAAGTTACTAAAATTGTTGCTTGTAATTTCAGAGTTTCTTTCAATTCATCAATGTTTCTAGACATAACTTACAGTTCCGTTCACAGTGTAATCCGCCGTATGGGTAAGGACAGGTACATGTTCTCTGTTTACTCCTTTTATTCACCACACAAACTCCGCCATTTTTACATCCGCATAACTGAAACATGAGATAAGGGTGCTGCCAGTGTCAACTACATCCACAATTTCAGTATATGGATAAAAGTTTGTAATAAATAACTTATTAATACCAGAAAGACAAATTCAATGGTATCAAATTTCATATTCTTAATTGGACTTTCGCATATACTTTCACACCTTATTCTAAATCGATTCGAAAAAAAAATCATGCTATTTCACACACTATTGTTATATGCAAATCCTTTGTATTATATGCTTGTCCAAGATTATTCTTCTATATACATTATTATTTTCTTTTATGTGTATAAAATGTGTTAGAATATTCCACCTTGGTAAATTTTTCTTGTTTGACCATTTTATAATAAATTATTATTTTAGAAACATACATTTTAATTCTTTCATGAATACTTTCACATTGAAATCTCGGGTGTAACAGGAATGCAAGTCCGCTAGGAACCGTAGTCCGCTTTCCATTATTTTGTCCAGTTGACATTCGTCCCATATACTAACCTCAATACTCCAACGAACCCTAATATGTACTAATCATATGGGAGCCCGGACTTCCATTCCTGTTACACCGGGACTAGGTCGTTGGCTACATAACTTTCTTGCAAATCGGTTCCAAACTGTGTCTGCTAAATAATGAATTGAGACATTATCTGACCTAAGTCCATTATACCCCGGTGCATACACAATGTACCACGGGGATCAGCGAACTTTAAAATATGGAAATTCATGAAGTTTGCCATGCTTATAATTGTATTTTTTAACATCCTACTTGTATAAAAAATCTCACCTCCTTTTTGCTCCATTTTAGCAGTCGTTGTAATTCCCTTGGACTTAAAACTTTTCCCTAAAATGGAGAAGAAACGAAAGTCAAAAGCTCTTTAACAGGACTTGTGACCGCTAGGAGAGCAAGTTTCGGACCCCCCCTTCAATGTTGGGTCTTTGGAAATCTTTAAGGGCTCATTCCCAATGAAACGATCATTCTACGTAGATTGATTCAACTTCGCGGGGACTCTCGTTGAATGCAAACTGATTACATATTAAAACATATTATTAAAACATAGTAACGCGTCTCCTCTTGGCATTGAGTAGAGTACAGAAATGCAAGTGATTGTACAAGTACGTTGCAAACAACATCATATCTGTCTTACACCCCATTTCCATAGATTTTTTAGATAGATCTATCCCTGTGGGGTGCTTTCCCAGAGATTAAGATCGATCTAAAGATTAAGTTTTAGATCGACCTAACTCCCTGGGGGTTCAGGCTAAATTGCAGTCAGCCGAGCGGACACCATAGTTAATTACCCCCTTACAGCTTTTAGTAGGCGGGACAGACGCTTAAGCCGGCCAAGCTGACAGTAATCTAGTGAGACTCCCCACAGGGATAGATCGATCTAAAATTCTATGGAAATGGGGTGATAAAGTGCATTCCCATAGATTTAGATCGATCCATCTAGTTCGAACTAACTCCCTGGGGGTTCACGCGAAATTGATGTCAGCCGAGGGTGCACGGTAGTTTATTACTCCCTTACAGCTTTTAGTAGGCGGGACAGACGCTTAAGCCGGGTAAGCTGACAGTAACCTAGCGAGACTCCCCACAGGGATAGATCGATCTAAAATCTGTGGGAATGGGGTCTTAGACTTTCACAAGGTGGAAATACGGCAAAAATGTTTAAGACATTCAAGACAATTTCATTTGACGGCATACCTTAATGTTTGTGTAAACGGCATGTGGATCGACATCCACGTATATTCTCGTGTACAGTAGGAACTCGTCGGTCTTTAACACACTGTAAGTCCCTTCAAGACTACTTAGCCCATCCACTTTCCAACGTTTCATTGCAGGCCAGAGTAACGTATATCTGAGAAAAAAATCAGATTTATTCATTCAAAAATTACAAAACTTGTGCTGTGACAAAATAGATTGGTTAGGCGGATGGCTGGGGGAATTTCCCCAAAGAGATATACTTTCAAAATAATAATAATAAATGAAAAAATAAAAATATAACAAATAAATCATAAGTTGGGCCGTTGGTCTTATTAGTATACTCCCCTAGCAAAAAAAGTCACCCTACCGCATTTATGTACTTTGCTACAAGGGTACTATGGATTTAATTTTACTGTTGCATAACGTACTAGGCAACCGATCATCGTGTTGACTGGAGATATGAGGATTAGAACACCAAGCCTAATTGATCTACCAAGCGTGACCATTGATATATCTTTCACTGTGAGGCTCCTTATACCCCCTTTACACTAGACGGCGTCCTTTCTGCGACCATGAAATTTGACATCGCTGTGGTCTTAATAAAGAGGCACGAGCATTGATTTTGTATCAGAATGAATGCTCAATGATCGGCCAGTTGTCGGCACGTAAAGTATTATAATTTTTTTTAACTCTCAAATTGGGCCGTACTGCTGGACGCAGAAAGGACGCCGTCCAGTGTAAAGGGGGCTTTAGTGAGAGGGATACGCTGTTTAAAAACTGCTTTTATTTCATTTCCTTCGCATACGTCCAATCAGTCAAAATTGGGACAAATAAGACGAAAATGGATAAAGTAAGTGAGAAAAATCATATTCTCTCTCTCTCTCTCTCTCTCTTGCACTCACAGTCTAATTTAACACAACCTTACCTGAGCGGATTTAGTGGATTGCCAGACTCCGTCTTGTGTTTTATCATTCTGTACCGCCCAATATCAAGGGGTACTCTGGTAATTTCCTCCGTCTTATTTTTGACGATTCTGTAAATCAATTGGTTTATCTATGGATATTATTTGTATTTTATTTACATTTTATTGATGTGCTTTTTAAGAAAGATATATTTACGGGCAGACCCTCACTCCCCCCCCCCCCAAAAAAAAAAGTTTTATTAAATCCTACATAAATATTAATCTTCATAAGTTATGAGTGCTCCTCCTTGGCAGCGAAGGGAAGAGATTATCTAGATGCAAATTAAAAACGGTTTAATATTGCCCGAATCAAAGAAGTTCTTTGACCCAACTGTTTGCAAATATTAGATACATTCTATCACTTAAATAATGGATATCCAACCTTGAAAAACGTTAAAAATTGACCATCGAAACGGTTTTCTATCTGTGTAATTCCTATAAGCATAAGAATTGGTGGTGAGTTAGCAACCCCCCTCTCACCCTCGATCATAATAATAATCAATAATGCTAAATAAATAAATAAATAAATAAATAAATAAATATATAAAACTTGCTTTTGAACAATGACGCAATTCTACACGACGCCGTTCCCAACAAACTGGAGAATGACGTCACTATCTCATGACGACATAAGATACATATTGACGTATCAATAGGAAAACAAATACCTTTCATAAAGGTCATCGTCCTCGCCTCCCCACCCAAAATACGTGTTTGAAAAGCCGTTCACCTGACGATATTGTAATTTAGTAAACATGGTCACTCCTCCAATGTATTCCTTGTAGGGAATCCTGCAAAATAATTGGGGCTCAGGTCTGAGTAAGCAAAGGTGCATGGCTGATAAAATTTGGTGTGGAGTTCGCATGATTTGTAAAAAATTGATTTAATCTATGAGTATCATGTGTAAAGCCAAACTGTGTTGTGGTAGATAAAAATGCAACACTACAAAGGAATGCAAATTGTATCAAGTGCGTGAAATGCACTCACATTTGAAGTACAATTGGAAGATACAGCAGGGAAAACTTTTACTTTTTATTCAACAACAAAACCATCTCTCCCCTCTCTCTCTCTCTCTCTCTCTTACGCACACACACACGCACGCGCGTGTATTTACATGCACAAACATGCACATGCACCAAGACACACAAGTAATGTTTGCAAGATTTACCCTTTTTTGAACTTATCAACGTTGGATGACATGTGTTTCACTTTTTCTGCGCAGTTGTAGAAATTCCACTCGTTTTCTGCTATCAAGTCGACGTCGTGAAGGGCGAAACAGTCGTACGAATCTCTGTCTATTTTAGCTGACTCAACAAATCCTATGTTCATTAGTAGACCTCGGTTGAATAAAGTATCAGCTTTCTACAAGTAAAATTATGTAGGGAATGATTGAAGTCTTTCTAAATGAGTTATATTGAATACGGCATCAATAAGGAAGGCAACTAAAGCTGGTATGCTGATAAAGTCAGTCCATCACAATATACCCCAACGGTTTATAACTTGTCCCTAACTATCGTTTCAAACCATTTCCATAATTGCGAATGTTATTTATCGTGTTTATAGGTTTAGATTAAAATAGTCTAAAAGCCGATTTTTCATAAGTTGGGATAAAAAGAATAGCTCTTTGTTCTTGACGAACTTTATAGGCCTACCTTTTAACCAATAGGACGGCCTATATTACCGGTAATAAAGCTAATTTGACCTTGACGTTTTTGAAGGGACTGGCTTGGTGGCTTCCCAGGAACAGCCGACAGCCAAGGTACAGGTATCAAAAGCCAGTTTTGTAAATAAGAAAAAGAAGAGAATCGTGCTCTTCAATCCTCTTGAGCAGGCCTACCTGTTCAACTATATAGATTCGATAGTCCAGTTTTTGCTTCTGGAAAAATGGGTGCATGTTGTTCAGGAAGATTCTTAAGTGTGCGTCGCGGTCACGAAAGGGTATAATGATGGCCACGTGCGTTTGAGCTGTGCAGTTTTTCGGCTTCCACTGACCTCCGAGTTTTATCCCGGTTTTTGAGAATTTGGCCTCCAGTTCTTCCCATGTAGGCGGAACTAAATTTATCATTCTTCTTCTTTCTAAAATGGGTAAATCTTAACCATTTTAGAACTGTTTTTCTTCTTAAGAATAGATCTCCTGCGAAGGAGATGTCAGGCAGTTGATCTTGATAAAAAATTCATGATAAAATAAACAACGGTTGACAGTTGAAAAAATTAGGCCAGAAGTTCTTAACATAGTTTGGACAGAGAAAGATATGAATTAATGAAATTAAATGCATTGTTAAACATCTCACCTAAACCGTTTATAAAATATGAACAGTCTGTCGAGATATTAATATTCTTTGAGAATTTGGCCTCGTGTCCTCCCCGTGTTGGCGGAACCATATTTGTTGTGCTTCTGTTTTCTAAAATACGAACATATTAACATTACATTTATATTATTTACAATTACATATACAACAGGATTAGTTCTCAAGTAAAAAAATTAATCTTCTGTTGTAGGCGGTGTAAGGCTGCTCAATTCTGATTAAACTTTAGTTTTAACTTATAAAATAGAGATGAACTAATGAGTTGTTCAACCCATTTGTGATCAGAGAGCTTCATTACACTAAGGCTGCGTTCACATGAAAAATCTATTTTCTAAAAATCTATTTGCGGTATCTTGTGATCACGGTCTGTGCCCTGAATACCCCGCGGCGTAATTACTGGCAGCGCCGAGAATTAATTACAGCTTTGGAAGTAACTGGCTCGCGTAACTGGCTTATTTGTGACTAAAACACTTCAATTCACTAACGTGTGCAAATTGACTTTTCTGAATAATGGAAACTTAAAAATAGAAAAGCCACCAGATGCCCATACAACGGTTGACAATTGACAAAATCAGACGAGAAGTTCTAAACACCATTGGCTATTTAGACAGAGAGAAATATAAACGACTGCAAATAGATGTATTGTAAAACAACTCACCTGAACCGTTTATAAAATCCGAAAAATCCTTCAACGTTATCCGTTTTGTGTGATGCAGTGACTCCATCTTCAGGTTAAGAAATAGGAAGACCAAGAACGCAGTCATTGCGATTAAGAACATGAATCCCTTCGGCTTCCCTATAATTTGGAACGCCGAGGCACTGCATTTGACGCAAAATGCTTTGTACCATGTGGTCTCCAAAGGCATATTTTGTCCTTCTGTTCTTTGCTTGTACAACGTCTATTTGAAATTGATTACTCACGTCTGTACTTCGTGTGGACGTCACATGTAAACAACCTGTAAGTCAAACAATGGGTACAATATTTAATTTTCTTGGAAATTTTTAAAAACACCTCTCCTTTCATCACCAATGTATTCCTTACTGAAAACTCTTCATTGCGATATCCATAAAGCTGTCTTTGATTTTCAAGTTGCTTGTTTTTAGTCACTCACGTAATTGCAATAGATAGAGAATTGAACGCGTTAAGGTGCAGTGAAGGTGAAAATCAGCAACTTACGTCGTCAAAGAGATGGTGTAAAGAGTACGTAAGGCCAGTACCAAGTCGTTCTCCATACGTTCCGATTTCTTCATTAAGGCACCTGTAAGACGTTATCATCAGTATTACCACCACTCAAATTTTGGGGTTACTATGATAGAGTTCATTTCTAGAGATTTTCTAACAAACACAATGTTCACAGCTTCGTGTCTGGTTCAAGACTGACTTAAGAAAGCAAACTTGTTACCACACTTGTTACCTCACTAATGCCACACCAGAGGTGAGGGGTCACCCCCTCCATTCTCAATGGTCATTTACTGCCACATCAGAGGTGAGGGGTCGCCCCCTTCAGTCTCATTGGTCACTTCTAACTGTACAGTTCATAACTATAAACTACAGACTTGGAGATTAAATTTAATTTAATGATACAATTAGTTTCTAGAGTTTTCCAACTACATTCGAGCTGCATTTGAGAGCTAATACAGCCAAAATGTGCACGAATCATTTCACAGGCGGATTCAAACGCATTCCAACGGCATCCTTACAAGAATTTAGGTCAATTTGAAATTTCTTCCCGAATGTAGTACGAATTTTTAAATTTAGTTATTCTGGCTGGTTCTGCTTGATTCCTGCTGATTCCGAATAAGTGTGACGGGGGCTTTAACCCACTTTGGCGGATTTGCATAAGAACATTTTATACCGGTGTAACGTGACAAAGACAGGCCTACCCAACAACCAGACTCGGCACCTAGGGATCCTGAATTCACCGGTAGATCAGACCACACTACGCGTTTTCAAGGTGTGTGTCAGATCGCATTACACAGTATCAGACGCGACAACGCTCTTGCCTAGTACGCGATGTGATAGTGACGATTCTCAGTGGGGTTGAAAAGCATTGCATCACCACTCAAAGGATGAGTGCGAATAACCATTGGCAAAGTGCCGAGCTGTACGTGAAATATTACGAGTGTATTGGCGAGCCGCAGGCGAGATAATACACGAGTAATTTTCACGTACAGCTCGGCGACGAGTGTTGTATCTGGCTTAAACCACGGCCTCTGATTGGCTACTACACTAGTAGTGCAACAGACCGTGGAACGCACTCGTACATGACGTGCTTGTATGTCGAATACAGCACGGCCGAGTCTTTTGTTCTACGCGCTAGCCGTGGTTTAACTCACCTTATATTCATATCTTTTCAACCGTGAATAATTAGCTTGTCTGAGGCAGGGGCTCATATAAAAAATGAACATCTTTTATCCTCAAGTCACTGTAAGATTCTTCTTTCGATCAGCACTACATTTAAGAATAAAGCAATCCATATATTGATCACAAGCAGTGATTGGCCACTTATTGCCTTTCTTTTTTTACACAGGCACCTTCTGTACCCAATTACAAAATTTCACAGTTGTCACCTTACTATAACTAAAGATATGTAGCGTTACAATTCAGACCCCCCCTAAAACACACATTTTCATTAATATTTGACAAGGTCATTTTACCATTAATTTTTTATATTTCAAATTCAATAAAAAATATGTTTTTAATTTGTGGATCATAAAAGTGTAAGACCCCAACTTTAATTAGGCATCAATTTTTTTTCATTCATTCACAATTTATTTTTCATGTACAAAAGTGGGCACTTTTACCCCCTTATTCGCACTCATCCTTTGTTCAGGGTTCACACCTTGAAAACGGGTAGTGTGGTCTGATCTACCGGTGAATTCAGGATCCTTAGGTGCCGAGTCTGGTAGTTGGGTAGGCCTGAAAGAGCCCCCCCCCCCCCATAACAGAGAGTCCGCTTCCCAATCATTTGTACAGGTGAGCCTCGCACCTAGATTTTGATCCACTTAGGTCAAACTTACCCTAACCATTATAACTCTATGGAGGGCGGACTTTCTGTAACACGGACCCTCAGTTTCTTGACACCTGTAGTATTTTGTCTCCCTTTTATTCCTCATATATAAATTATTTATTTATTTATTTTTAAATGATTAATCCTGAAATAAGTTTTAGAAGGAAAATAAAAGTTCCAATGCTAATTGTAAACTGGGCCATTTTTAAAACAGACATATACTGTAAAAAGAAAACATTGTACGTATACATGTAAATGGTGTATTATCAGCAGGGATATATTGCCGGAATAAAAAGACCAAGACTGTTTTAAACTGGTGTCTGAATGGACACAAACACTTATAATGGGAATTATAAGTTGGGTAGACCTGTCTTTGTCACGTTACCACACTACCCGTTTTCAAGGTGTGTGTCAGATCGCATTACACAGTATCATACCCTGAACAAATTTGAGTGGTAATGCAATGCTTTTCAACCCCGCTGAGAATCGTCACTATCACATCGCGTACTAGGCAAGAGCGGTGTCGCGTCTGATACTGTGAAATGCGTACTGATACACACCTTGAAAACGGGTAGTGTGGTCCGATTTACCGGTGAATTCTGGATCATTCGGTGCCGAGTCTGGTAGTTGGGTAGGCCTGAGCTCTATCCTACTCTCAGGCAAGGGGGATTTAGGCCGTCTTCTGGGTCTTCCGGAAGACGTTCAGATTTACATGAACGGGTGTCTTATTTTCTTCTGTTGGAAGACGGCCAAAAATGGAGGCTGGATCAACAAAGATAATTTGGAAGCCTGCCAGAAAATATCTCTATATCCGCCCCTGCTCTGTACTTGAGGTCAACCGAGTGATGACGTTCAATTCACACCAAAATTTACAGAAGAAATATTTGCCAAGAATTAGCCAAATAGACTAAAAGGCATATCTGTTAATATATAGAGAAAATCAATATTTATATGCCTGGTAGAAGATAGTTTCATCCTAACGCCCAGCAACTTCTACCCTGAGTGTCAGAGCCACTGTGAAGCTAGATTGTTAACTATTGAAACGATTTGACGCGATAGCTTCACAGAAGGTATTGCTGATATGGGTTATATATGAAATCAAGATCGAGCTGGCAATACCGGAATCTAGAACCTAGGGTAGAAACAACAGGTCCTTTTAAATATTTATACGTAAATTACGATATACATACTTTTTATTGCCATGTCATTATGTTGAAATGATTCCCTACTGCATTTTGACAGCATGAAGTATTGTTGTTGTTTAAACAACATAACTTCTACTGGTAAATATTTTATCATCCACACAGATGAGATAAATCAATGACTGCAAAATCTCAAGAGAAAGTTGCAAGAAATATGATAAATGATTAAAATTCATTCTGGTGTTGAAAATTATAAGTGATTAAATTTTTGCACTATAACGATCGTTAAGCTAGGGTTTGACTATTCTAATTTGAACAACACATAGATCATTTATTCATTTGTTCTTTCATCATCATTCCCATCTGAAAATGGTAAGCGAGAGATGTAGTCTGTAGAGTAAACAAGGAAACTTTAAAAGTGTGTGTTCTTTTCTGCCCAAGTACTCAAATACTCAAACATACCTGGGTTTTTAGTTCTTTATTTTTTATGTAACACATGTTCTGAGATTAGGAAATAAAAAAAAAAAATTAATTTAATTTGAAAATTTCCAAGAAAAGGTTTCCGATGTTTTTAGTGTCAACATGAGATTGGATCAGAAAGTTATTCTCCATAACACAAAATTTGAATATTACTCTTCTTTTAGAGCCTTAGATTTCCTTCAATTTAAAATCTCCAAGAAAAATTTGCTTTACTACTTTCATTCTACACCATTGCTCCCTCAAAGTCGTGGATCTTTGAATTTTGATCCATTGCTCTGATATTATCCATTTACTAGGCATAACGCAATTAGAAGAGACACACCCAGGCACATTGTGGCCAAATCACCCGTCTTCTCTAGCACATTCTTGCACCCGAGATTGTTGGATAATGGTGATTTTTTTTTATGTACAAGCAGGCCTGAAACACACAGCACCTGTTGGTCCTATATTGAAACACCGCTTTGTCAGACGTAAGTCTATTTTCTGCGGAACGATTTGTAGCCATACTTGGTGTACATGAATTCAAAAAGTGAATAAATTAAAGGATAAATAAACCTCCAAGTGGGTATAATACTTATAAGAAATGCACCATTTCCAGGAGCCAAAACTCGCTGGAGGCGGAATCAATCACAACCAGTCTGTGCTGTGAATGTCGAGATTGCTTCTCTGCAGATTCGAAAAGCAACACTCTTGAAACAGTAATGGTACAAAATAGTTGTTTATTACCAAATATGAGTGATACATTTTTAAAACAGTTTCATAGAGATGGCTTTAAATTTATTCTCAATTTATCACAAATGCCACTCGCCCACTGTCGTTTAAATAAGCCAGCTTTTAAGTTTCACGAATGTGACTTGAAAGTGTATTCTGTTCACAAAATGATTATTAGTTTCAATTAGGGCATACTAAAAATCAAATTTATCCTTGAATTAACCTAATAATGTATAAAATAATGACCATGCAGTTAACATCGATTCGTTTTCCTAGGAAGCAAAAGAGGCATGTTTTCATTGATAAAATTCCTGTTTATTTGCACCAAAATATATATATGGCAGTTACAAAGTGATAATAAGTTACATTTCATAAGTGTGTACAAAAGCCAGGATCATTTTGAAGTTTACTTAATAATGTTCAAAATCAAACAGAATATTAAGTTTATTTCGACCAGCATTTCTATGTAGCCGGCATTAAAAAGTCTGAATATCAGCGACCTGGTTTTCTTTTGTCTTCTTTGGTCCCTCCATCCTGAAGACGTATACAGGCAAGCAGAAGGTAAGGCACGCGATGCACATGTTCGCAAGGCTGAACTGGAACGATACAGGGTGACAGTCGATATTTTCACAAAAAGTACCTTGGTCTATAGTGGCCTGCGTGTGCGCATTTCACCAGGCCCCAAAATGCAAAAACGCCATTGGCAACATCAATTTTATAATCCAATGAATAACGACATGAAAATGGCTCACATGGATTGTGTTTTTAAGGGGCCCAATATGAAATCTACAAGGTACACGTTCAACTGTACATGGTAAATGCCTATTTAGCAATTTTGGAGGCGTGGTAAAATACGCATGCGCAGGCTCTTTGGGGCCAGGACACAGAAGAAATTCTTCAGGCTCGTCTTAAACATACATTTGTGTGCGTGTTCGGAAAGTTCAAAAGCTGACAACATGTTTAGACGATTTTACTCTCATTAATACTCTGAATCATTATATATTTCAAACATGTTTAACTTGACTAACAGAAAGAAAAGCATTGAGTCATGAAATCTTGCGTCGTTAAGTTCATCTCATTGCGTTCAACAAGTCCGGGTGGAGTTGGATCGATCTACGTAGAACGTGGATCGATCTACGTAGAACGATAGCTTAATTGGGAATGGACCCTTAAAACCAGGGAGTGTGTGCGATTGACCTACATAGTGTACTTACAAATAAAGGACGACTCTCTAAGCCCGACTTAAGCCAGTAAAATAGAGGATACTGTAGACCAGCAAGCACAGTCTGAATAGAAAGCTGCACAGTACATATCTTGCCGAAATGTTGTGTTGGGAACCTATGGTTGAAAACTGCTACATGTATATTTTATATCGCAGTAAATGGAGAGAGAGAGACAGAGACAGAGAGAGAGATGGAGAAACAGATTGTTAAATCTGATTACTGACACTATATTTTTTTTACTGTCACTCAATATTTATACCGCAAGACACCCCATGCATCTAACACCCCATTTCCATAGATTTTTAGATCGATCTATCCCTGTGGGGAGTCTCACTAGATTACTGTCAGCTTGGCCGGCTTAAGCGTCTGTCCCGCCTACTAAAAGCTGTAAGGGGGTAATTAACTATGGTGCCCGCTCGGCTGACTGCAATTTAGTGTGAACCCCCAGGGAGTTAGGTCGATCTAAATATTAATCTTTAGATCGATCTAAATCTCTGGGAAGGCACCCCAAGAGTCAGCGTCCTGATATCGCCCCATTCGTGTCGTGACCAGTGTTATTTTCAAACTGTGTCAAGATGGCGGACTAACGAGGTTGAACAGGGGACGGTGAATATGATTATTATTTTGTTTGATATTGATTAAAGTAATTTATCTGTCAATCTATGTTTTAAAAGTTTTAATTGTCCTCAAGTAAGTTCATTCTCTTGGATTGTGTTCAAAATTCTGGCTTGGATCGCTTTAATACCCAAAGCCCAAATTTCGCACCAGAAATATAGACGTTTTGAACCATTTTTGACTATACAAAACTGTCTATCGAGAATATTCTACAAAAATCTTTTATTTGCCCTTAGCTAAATTGTAGTCTCTACGGAGCTGCATTATGTACAGGATAACGTTGATCCGTAGACCATATACCCAGACAAGTACCTGTATAGAAGGGGGCATCATACATGTACTTACGCATATGCCAAAAATGATATATTCACGCCATATGTGAAGGTTCTTAGTAGACTGTGTATTAGCATTGTCAGGTATTGAACTTCTAACACTGGTACAGCACACAAAGCCCACAGACTCAGACCCGAAAAACTTGTGATGAAAAATAGACTTAGAAAAAACTTTGGCTGAGCTGAAAAATAAAAGTTTCGAAAAGGTATAACTAAAGAGGAAACAGGCTATACTCAGTGGAATTTATCAAAATGTAAACGTGAGACTGCATTAAGGCAACATTGTCAAGTCAAGTGTTCATTTGTGTATTTATAAATGTTAAATATCCTAAATGTTTGCCATTAAGTCACCTCAAACTTGAATGACAGTAAGAAAAACGACTATAAGTCAGACCAAATGCTACCATTTTCCGATGCAGGATAAGAAATTTTGTTTTTAAAATGATGCAAGCGGCCTCACTCCGTGGATTCGCTCTTCAGCCAGTATGGTACTGTTAACCCACCTTCAGACCCCATCTGAGCTCTGTTTCTCTGTCTGTCCACCATGTATCCCCCAGCTATGGCCATCGGTACGCTAGTGGTCAGTTGTAGGATACCAAGGACGTTAGTGTAGTGGCTCACTGGAATCGAGAAAAATACTTTAATCTACGATGAAATCCACCCGAGGTTTAAATCAATCAATACAAATGTTATTTTTTCAAGAATATAAGAGACGGTAATTAATGTTTTTAGGCTACGTTTGAGCCACTTAGATATTCTGGTAATCATGAGATATGTGAAGAAAATTTGCTCAAAAATTTAATGAAAAAGTAGATGAACGCCCCCCCCCCCCCTTTAAGGTCAAACATACATTTAATATCACATACTAAGCGGCGCAAAAACTGCTTTACGCCTATGATGAACACGTAAAAAACGGGATCCAAAACAGGGTGGCCTCAAAACTCTCTTTCTTATAATATTCTGTTCCCATTTCATCAAGAACGGTTTTATCACGTAAAATTATGCGCTGTTGATCTGATAGATTCATCTATGAATAAGCCAGCCTTTGGCTTACCTTTACTTTGGTCCCCGTGTGATAAGTAATCTATGATCGAGTTGAAACTGCCAAAATACATCACTACCAATAAAGCATTGCCTGAAAACCAGACTTGTGTTGTCCAAAACAACGGACTCTTGAAGATCGACGAGAACTTGGGGACATCGCACTGTAGTTTTTCATCGGTTGATGAGGTTTCTGCCACTGGTCTTGCAGTAACAATGATTTCCTTTGCATCAACAATGTGAACGTTTTTGTGTTTGTCCGTGACAGCGTGCTCCGTCGGATTTGTATCGTTTCTTGGAATGTTGGTAGGTGGTGAAGAAGGCACAGATAGCATCTTTGCTGCTGGTTTATCTTTGTCCTCAGTGTCAGCAGTTCTCAAATTGCTTTCAGTGATGACATTTATTGCAGAAACGCCTGTATTATTTCTGTCATTGGTGCCTTTCCCGGCTTGCTTCTTCGACGGACAATTACATGAATACAAGGACAAGGACCTACACTTATCAAATCCCGTAGTTGTTTTTTGGTCGTTCGTCGTGTGGTCCCTAGGGGGCAGCAAAATCGTCGTGGTGGTAGAAACCAAAAGAGCGATGCACGCAAATACCAACATTGAGCTTTGGTATGGTATCCCCGCGTCATAAGCCAGCTTGAAAGGGAATGTAAAAAAATTATGATCTCAAAAACTACCTACGAAAATAGTCATTAAAAAACTTATAAGCATGGAGAGCCATGGAGAATGAATTATACTTTTACCTTTACAAAGAGAAAAGACGACGTGCTCATGTCCGTTGCTCCGGAGATCACTAGCCCAAGAGTCGTTTTGCTCTGAGGAAAAAACTGCGGCATCTGCATATCTGTGGTAAGGTACATAACGCCACCTAGGTAGTGGGCGACAGCGCCTGGGAAGAGAAGCCACTCCAGACCTGAAAAGGGATGCTTGTAATCAATATTACTGCCTAGAAATATTTGAGAAATACGCAGGTTGCTGCTATGTTCAAAATCTTTGGTTTATGATAACGTATTATGGCTATTTGTAAGTGGACAAAAAATTATTTTCATTCTTCAATTCTTAAAAAAACGGCTCCCCATTGATCAAAACTTGACCACGTGAATACAAACTACAATGGGCCACTCTTCAGAGCGAATGTGAACATTTAATCAAGTTTACATTAAAAAAGATCAACGAAGAGATCGATCTGTCCTCTGATTAAAAGGTGTTACTTGTAACATTTAAAGGAGTGACATCAATGTGTTTGACATTATAACGTGATTTGTATATCAAACAACATGAGGTGTTATCTATTTATGGCTTATACATGTAAAAAGCGAAAACATTGGTTCACTACAACTACTCTCGTGGACTGTTAATAATGTGCAAGCATAAAACGGAATTGCTCGTAAGTTAACTAAAAATAACCATTTAAAATATAACTTAACCTGGCTTGGCAAAGGCCATCATCAGCGTTCCAGCGAAGCATAAAGACCTGAAATAAGAAAGGTTAAAATTATTGTGTATGAAGGTCAAAGATGAACGTCTTGAGGATCGGGAACCTATTTTTCTTGTCATTCGTGACAATAGGTATCGGCGCCTGTCTTTCTTGCAATGCCAATAATCTATCGTTGTTTACGTGACCCTGGGTGACAAATCCACTTAGATATCAAAATAGACAAATCGTTGAATGATCTAAACTACAATAAAATGACTTTGAAGCGACACGAATCCCACGGCCCTTGTGACAGGGATGGTACACGTAGTCATAGGAATGGAAGTCCGGGTCCCCTATGATTAGTACGGGTTAGCTAATTAAAGTTGGAGTGTTGGGGTCAGTATCTATATGTTCAGAGAAATGGGGAACGGACCACGGTTCCTGGTGGGCTATCAGTTCTGTCACGCCGGCCCTTCGAACAATATAGGATAAGTACACTTGTAAGCTCAAATTATATCTCAGCTGCGCTCAGGAATAATTGTTCTCTTATATGTCGCATACAGTGGACGACTAGTGTTGTAACTAGTATTTAATTGGTGCGTACAGAATTGTTTGATTAATATAGCAATATTCAAAAATGAAATGTGTGAACCATTACTAAACACCCGTGGAGTCTCCCAAGGCCTTTAAAATTGAGTTTATTATTATTATTATTATTATTATATACGGCAGACGAAATAGAAATAAATTATTTTTTCATCAATGTCGTGAAGATCGAATGTACTCATACAATCATTGCATATACATGTAGATCCATTGCTGTTCTGCCTCACAAATAATTCCAACTTTTAATGGTGAAATACCCTCCAGACATTCCTAACTCAATAAATGTGTCTGACTCTCAACTGCTGTTCTCTATTCTCAACTGCATGGTCTGTCCCTAGACGGCGCTGATTTCAGCTCGCCAGAAATCGTGATTTTAACCATACAGGGAAAGGGCTTGATTAGATCGACGTCTGAACCAACTCAGATATGCCGTTTGAAGCCATACAGTCTTTTTCTTGTCTTTCGTAATGGCTAATTTTTTTGGTAAATAATTGAGATGTCACCAATCTGAAGCGCACATAAAATACTTATCCAAACGGCTCGGTTTGTTAATTTTGTCACGGACGTGCACCTGCGTCCTAGAAGATGAATACAGAACCGTCAATTCAGGATAAGTGCATGTTTTGCCGTTATTTACAATTCAAGTGCAATGTATTAACATGAGTTACAGTACCTTTTTTCTTGTCTTTCACATTGGATATTTTTTTTTGGTAAATAATTGAGAGGTCACCAACCTGAAGCGCACATAAAATACAGGGTGACACACACAAAAAAAAAAAAAAAACGGTCATCACCTAATATCACCTTGATTAACTTTTGAAATAAATAATCAATTCCTTTTATTTTCCAGATTTATCAAGAAAAATTAATGTTCTAAGAGTCTACCAAATTCGACCTTCGAGATGCCATGGACTACTGAGGAAAAGACATTTTTTCATAATCCCCGAAGAAGGCCTAGAGGCCGAAAGCTTGGATAATATGTGACTTCTGTTAATTAGATCTTCAGAGATGCATCAGTAATAATACTTATTTAAGATATGCCGTTTTAAGTCATGCACTGCACTCTTTTTCTTGTATTTCGAATTGGCTTTTATTTTGCTAAATAATTGAGATGTCACCAACTTGAAGCGCACATAAAATACTACTCCAAACGGCTCAGTTTGTTAATTTTGTCACGGATGTGCAACTGCGTCGAAGAAAATGAAAATAGAACCGTCAATTCAGGGTAAGTGCGTGTTTTACCGATATTTACAATTCAAGTGCAATGTATTAACATGAGTTACAGCAAGTTCTTTAAATTATAAATGGCAGTAACGTATAGACTTCCATGACAGACGCGACA
Organism: Lingula anatina; assembly: GCF_001039355.2. Next base: position 376,042 of record NW_019775435.1, read on the forward strand.
TGAGGTTTAACGATCAACATGTATTTCTTCTTGGCCAAGGACATGCCGTCCCTGAAACTAGTCCCACTACTGAGATAAAGCGTTCTGCGGCACGGGATAATACCATCATAATAAAATATAAAAGCCCTGTCAAAACAGCTAATACAAACTACCTACATGACAAAAAAGTAAAAAAAAAGGATTTTCATTGTCGCCTGTTATCACACTAGTCATCAATATGATAGTAATAATAATAGTAATAGTAATTTATTTTCACATTTATGCATACAAAGGTATGAAATGAAATTAAATATGATCTATCGATAAAATTAAATTAAATTAAATTAAATTAAACCAACTGTGCTCATTAAAATACGTACTGTTGATTGGCAAAGTATTTATGGTAGGTGTAGAAGTTGTTATTTACCAGTGTCAATACACTGTGACTCTCAATAACCGCCCGGTAATATGTTACTAGTAGTTCTTGGTTGACATAGGATGGCATAAAGCACCGTAGAATATAAAGGTTTTGCTTGCCCTGAGTGTCAGGCCCACTGTGAAGCTAGCTTGCTAACTATTCAAACGTTTTCATGGGATAGCTTCACAGTTTTGCTGATATGGGTTATATATGAAATCAAGATCGAGCTGGCAAAACTGATCATATCATCATTTTCAGGTCTGTAGTTGTACTGATGGCCAGATCGTTGGGTGGCCAGAGTCACTCATGACTGACTTCACTTTCTTGAGCACTCGTCTCTCGTACAAACTTTCTACTGATGGTAATTCTCTATCCCTACAATACGACTGGTAGTTTTCACTGCGCAGTCAAGGCGATTATTGTTTACCGCTGTAGCACTAAAACACCAAGGCCCAGTTTTATAAAGGACGTTTAGCACAAACCACCGGTTAAATCCAGCGTTTAACCTAAACAACGTTTAACCGGGTTTCATAAACGTCGTTTAGCACTAACCAATGGGTACATTTTCTTAACGGTTGGTTAAATTTATACGCTCGAGGGAGGTAGTTTAAATTCCTTAAACGCCGGATAAAAATGGCAAACCTGCTGCGGTTTGCCAGAAATCATCACAGATATATACCTTTTAGACAGAGAAGAGACAGAAATTTCAGTAGAGATTTATTTGATTTTGATGGAGCAACTGAGCAAGAACTCATTGAAAGATTTAGATTCAGTAGAAATTCGATACTGTATTTAGAAAACTTACTTCAAAACCAACTAGCTCCAGAGACGGAAAGGAATCATTCTTTCAAGGAAACTAGTTTCATTTTGAATATTTCTATGATATTATTATTATTTATTCATTTATTATAATAATTATTATTATTATTTGAAAATAAGTACATAAACATACTTTGGCAATCTAAATCAATCTAAATCATCTCTTTGTTTTCTCAGATATTATTGACATTGCCAAAGTACATTAAAGAATAGCAGACAACACAAATGAACAATGGATTAATTGTGGGTATTTTATTTTGTTTATAGAAACCCATTGCATTCTGGGAAATTTTATTTCCAAATATGGTCTGGATAGGTTGTTCATAGCAACTAAACACTGGTTAATTAAATTAAACGTCTGTTAACTAACCGTCTGTTTAAACGCTGTTTATAAAACACAGTTTTACCCGCCGTTTAGTTAACCAGTGTTTAGAGAATTTATCCACTGGTTAGGCTTATCCACTGGTTAGTGTTAACGTCCTTTATAAAAACGGGTCCAGACTGTGAAAAGCAGTGTCAGTACACTCCTAGCAGGCAAACGACATTGATTCTACGTTAATTCAACGTTGATCCACCAAAATTAATGTTGATTGCACGGTGAATCAATGTCTTTTGTCTGCTGGGCTGTGACTCTCAATAACCGCCTGGTAATATTTTACTAGCAGTTCTTGGTTGACAAAAATGAAATGTCTGAACCAATACCAACCACCGTGAAACCCATGACCTGAAGCGCTGTAGAATATAAATGTTTTGCTGAGCCTTTAATACAAACAATTTTGCCTATGTTGATCTGCCACTTAAGATCTAATCATCAGAGATATCTATGCCCAGAAATTAAAAATGTCTGACTATTTCAACCTCGGAATCATTTATCATAAGATGGTTGATTTCTGTTGGGTTTCTTTCGTCTTTTTAACATTAAACTCAGTGTCGTTATCCGATCACCATGAAACAAAGTCCGAAATCCACTTGCTACTCCAGTACTTCAGTTTACATGAACTACGACATATATGTAACAAACATACATAGAAAGATGATGGCAACCCAGCGGGCAAATTATGTTGTTTTAACGTTGAAACAACGTTGAATCATAACGTTGATAAGACGTTGGATTAACATTGGATTTGAAAGTTGGATCAACGTCAGATAACAACGTTGTATCAACCCCAGTTGTAAGACACTATTCTTGCATGAAAAGACATTAAAATGACCTGAAATGTTTTTATTTTTGGTACAAAACACAGGTACACAATTATAACGTACACTGTAAAATCATCCAAGTGTCTGCTTTGTCTGATTTTTTCAACGCATTTAGCTCCTAATTATGTTTTGCACCTAAGCATGGTATACCCTTTTAGCCTGGATGTGTTTAGCAGTAGGACATGTTTGATGGTTAAATATACAGACTTGACATTTAATATGGAATATTTCAGTTTTAAAGGTATACCTAGGTAAAAATGCGTTCTTTTTTCAAAAAATTCAGATTTCATATAAGACATCTGACTGGAGAAGTGTGAAGTCAGGTGTGTCGCTGCCAATTAACTGCTTACCAAGTCTGTTGCACTGCTGCCTTGTGTAATATGCAGTAATTTAATTGGGCAGTGCTCCTTTGGGCTAGTCAAAGCTTGGCTTTGGCGAAGCATGGTTCTGTCAAAAAAGTATCCATATGTCGGCAAATACTGCATAGAAGAATTTGAAATTTTGCATGCAAGCGGTCAGCGGTTTTGCAGTGCGTAAAATGAGTTAAGCAGCGTTTTACATAACTGTTAAGCTGTGCCAGAATGGCGCGAAAAACACAGACATTGCCAGACAGATTATTGTGTCAAACGGAACGGTCTACACAGTTTTATAGAGTTATGCCCAGTTTGAGGCACTACACAGAGACCAAGCCCAATGCATCGACGTCTTACCACCAAGGTATAGGACTCACTGTCCTTCAGGGTACACTGCTGCAGTTAAACCAAAACCACCCAGTCCGTTCTGAATGAGGGACAAATTGTCACCAAAACTTGTTTTTCAAGGCTCTTAGCGAACACCAAACTGATATCAGCAGGTTAGGATTCCAGACGACCTCTGAGGAAGCTACTGTAAACAGCAAAGCAGCCTAGTCTGTTTCTCTTATCAATTGGGGGCCATGACAGTTTTTGGGTAAAACAATGAAACCGCGTGGCTTTCTTTATTGAGGTCAGATTTAACCTTTACCGCTAAACTGGTCAAAGTTTACAGACATCCTGAAGAGGCCTACAGACATCCTGAAGAGGCCTACGACGAACCGTGTGCCACTTCTTAAATGACTAGGGTCATTGACAGTGTCAGTATTTAGAGTGGATACCACATTGGTGCCAAAACACCAATGGTAGTCATCGATGAAAACCTGAACCAGATCAAATAAAGGAATAATCTGGGAACCACTTGACTATTATTTGATAGGGGGCACCTTAGGAACAATTTTAGGTTGCAGGGTAAGGTTGCCGGTTCACACAGAGCACTTTTAATAGCAGATAACTTACAGAACCAAGGTAATGAGTATTGGTCAGAACCTTGGTCATCAAAATCGCCATATTTGAACCACACAGACAATGTGTGGGTAGGTCATTACTCGCCGAATTAACGGCCTGCATGTCCTACATCAAAACGGAGCCAAATTGGACAAGTTTTAACCGTATTCTGGATTTTTATTCCAGATTAAACTCTAAAAAGCCTATCATAAGAAATGCCTTGCGGCTTGAAAGCTCTGGTAGCAGCAAGATGAGGTCAAGCGTAACAGCGACTGTTGCTGTGACTATAGACACTGACATGGGGGGCCTTTGTGGGGCGTGTAACTCTTTTAAAGACAATAATTAGGAAAATATGGAGATCCAAAATATTGCTTTCAATGGTTGTCGTATGACTTAAAATAGGCAATGTATTTTTGTTTGCTTCACTGACGAATACAATCAATGAACTGATATCACAATGACATCGAAGAGATTATCAAAAGTTATTAAAGCACGATTTTAATCCTTATTTTCATCTATCAGTTAGCAAAATAGGAAAAAAATTGATGAATTATGTTTTGGAAAAAATATTCCATATTAAATGTCAAGTCTGTATGTATGGCCTTCAAGTTAGGATTTCCAAGGTTTAGTTACACACACACACACACACACACACACACACACATATATAATAAAAAGAAAACAAAGAAGAGCAGCTATTTTGCCCCGACCGGTTTCATTCTTTCTTCAGGAGGTTTTGTTTATTTGTTACTAGGTGATGTCATAAGGGCTAAAATGTGACGTCTGTAACAATGGGTGTTTAATTGCTGCTTTTACCAATGCTATTATCTATTCAATGTAGGTTTATACTTATTAATGAATAGATTTTCTTTCATTTCCCTTTCTGTTTGGGTTGTTTCCCTAGTGAATTTATAAAATGGGAATACCGTAAAGTCCTTGTTTTTGTTCATAGAGCATTCCCTAATGTGCCCACTCACAGACGTGCACTGATATTTAGGTTGTCTTATTTGTTGTCTGTGAACGGTCATTCTATGTCTGAGAGTGTCTCCAGTTTGTCCTATATAGTTCTCACCGCATCCACTGCAAGTTAATACATAAATTAAATTTGAGCTAGTGCAGGTGAATGGGTGTTTAATTCTAAATGTAAGTCCATTTTTAAATGTAAGATGGCTCCCCTCTTTAATTAGTGGACAGGTGCCGCACCTGGGTACCTCACATTTCTGTACTCGTATTGTTGAGGTTTCCACATTTGTCCTGGAATTGTTTTCAAATTTTGCTTTTGTTAAAATTTGCTTAAGTGATGGACTTTGTCTCTTACTCTTTATAATCTGCATTTCAGTTAGTATCTCATTCATTTTGTCATCTTGTTTTACCAAAGGTAAGTTTCCAGTTATGACATTGTGTACTTCCGGATTTTTTTGATTATATGTTGATATGTACGGTATGGGTTCCTTTTTAATTTTGGATTTGTCGGTTTCCTTTGTTCGTACTGGGGTGATATGGTATAAAGTTAGTTGGATTATATTGTTGTATCCCATGCACGCTGTTTTGTTCAGCATGATCAATTGTTCAACAATATCTCCTTTTTAACTCGTGTCATCCCAGACACATTAAGCACAATATACCATACAATCTAGCTCGAAGACTATGCATAATTGTCTCAAATGAAACCACATTAAAACAAAGGCTCAAAGATCTGGAAGGATTCCTATTAAGGAGACAATACCCAAGACAACTGATACAAACTGGGATTAAAAAGGCAAAACAGATACCGAAGAACGACCTGAGGACCACCAAAGTGTTAGTTACAGTATTGATAAACAAAGTATCACGTTTTCAATATTAATATTTTAAATTACAATCACGACGACCAAACAACAACGTTGAGTCAATGACCAACATACAACGTTGAGTCAACGTCACATTATGACGGTGTTTTGACGTGGCTGGATCAACGTTGATTTTACGTTGAATTTAGGTAGATCAAAGGCAATTCAACGTATCAACCTGTTTTCAACGTTGATTCAACGTCACTATGCCTGCTGGGACTGGTTACAGTGGTATGAACGATGTGTCCAGTATTTATTTTATTGCAACATCCAGATATATAGGTGTAGCCTATAAGAACCGTATATCAGCGTTAAAGTAGCGTATATGAGCGTTTGCGTGCCGTATATAAGCGTATGATTATCACATATGAGCGTATATGTCGTGCTCAGGAGCAAAACTTTGTTGATAATTATGAAGTGCAAACTTGGTCAAACCCAAAAGTTATGCGAAATTACACCAACGTAGAACGTATACTATCTAACAAATCCTTTATGTTTGTCTGCGTATGTGAAGATATCCCAGTCGTTGGTGCCATACGCTATATAGGGTAACAGGGCCTTAACCCTTCATTACGATCCGTTGGTGCGACAAACCTGGGAGGCTATTTACTGTATTTGCCATCTTACCGGTGTACCGAAACTGTGGGTCCGTGAAACAGAAAGTCCGCCCTCCATTTATGTGGAATGGCTACGGTTAGCCTGACCTAAGTGGGTCAAAATCTACGGCGAGGCTTACCTGCACAAATATTTGGGAGGCGGACTCTCGGTCATGGGTGACTTTCTGTCACACTACACCGACTTTAAAGTAATATCTTTTACTTCCCCAGCTTGAAAATGTTTAAGAGCCAAGTAAATCTATGATTTTTAACACTGTCGGTGTTATATAGAAAACAATGAAGAGGTATGTTGTTTTCAAAATGTTCAAAACATTTTGGAAAAAAAAAAACAAAAAACAAAACAAAAAAAAAAAAAACGTACGGGTGTTACAAGTTGTACTCACACACAAATTCCGCGAACACACCATGTTCCACAAAGATCATAAATGTATCCTAGCACTGACGATAGCACAAGCGACGCACAAGCCAGGGTGTAAGCTAGATTTACCATTTCTTCTTGCCGGGCACATCCAAGATCTGCCAGGTGATCGTGCTCTTGATCGCCAGACACCGTCAAGTTTATGTCGAGCGAGTATGTGAGAGTGGTGTTGTCGCAGAGATTGGCGTAAAACCCTGTATCCCTGAAGATGTAGACCAGCGACGGCCACCCCTGCACACACACGCTGAAGAGGCCAACTTCGATCAAAACGAAAGCCACGAGGAAGGCTTTGTACAGCGCTGGTTCATTTCCCCTCTCCATGTTTAACTGAACGCTTGCCGCCACTGTCGACTACATAAAAACAACCTGGAAATGCATATTCATGCGCGTAATCACGTAAGTACTTAAATTTATTAAAATTAAGTAAATATATATCGCGGTGTGTGTGTGTGTGTGTGTGTGCGCACACACACACAATCGCATTTCATCTGTCATTAACAAAGTGTCTATTAATTAAGTCTTTTGATGATGAGAACGCAGTGACAGCGGTGAGGTCATGAACAACACATCGCCTTGTTTGTTCCTGTTCGTAACAATGCTGTATACTCGAGCTCCCTATGGCGGGTGATAGTACAAGTAGATCATTAAAACCAGTTTAATTACATTTGGTGTACATGTTGCTCGGTATTTATTTTTACTTTTCTTTGTGTCACCTCTCTCTTTCTCTCTCTCTCTCTCTCGCAAGCAAGCAAGCAGGAATGCAAGCGCACACATATGTACACGCACGTACGCACGCACACGCACGCAGGCACGCACATACACACACACACACACACGCTGAGGGAAAGTGTTATTCAATGTGAACACACTCCAATTTTTAGTGTATCGCCGAAATTCATAGCCTCAATATCTTCCGTTCAAAATTATAACAAAAAAGGTATAGAGTTTCACCTGGGGACTAATGGTGTCCTTAGCAGCAATTTTGCATATGTCCACCATCACCTGTCAGGTCAAAGAAGGTTTATGAATGCGTCGCCCTGTCATAACTGCGACCTCAGTTAACTTATACCTAGGTTGGCCTTTCGTCATTATGTCCAAGTACCTAGGGATGTTATGTGACCGTGGCGATATGCTGATCACTGAAGACTGTCCATTTAGCCAAGCTTCAGTGAAGTTCAAGGGCAACCTCGAGCCGCTACCCAGAAATATCTAGCTTCACTCGACATTTCTGTGTAGCGTCTTTCGGAAAACTCGGATTTAACCTCGATGTATAGTCTAGAATTTCACGACTACATCTTGGTTAAATCAGTCGAGGTCTCCAAAATGCTGAAAGGTTTATCGCCAGGCCGTCAGAATGGCCTGAACGGAACATATTCTTCAAAAAACATGCCCCACTAATGACATTTTTATCAAAATACACAATTTGGAAGTAATTTTGTAAATTTTGAGCTTCAAAACACCTCCCTTTTAGCTAGGTCTGGGAGTAAATGAGCTGCGAAGTTTTGAGCATGTTCAAAACAATCGCAGAGAGAACGCGATGGAGGATGGACGCTGCAAGGTCGCTCAAAGGACGCAGAAATGACGCACAAGCATCGCCGTGGTCGCAAAGAGGACGCACAGAAAAGAGCTGCATGTGCCTATCTAAATTATATCAATTGTATACAGTAAAACGATGATTGTTCGATAGTTTAATAAATATTTGTTACCTGTAGATCTATTATATTATGGTTCGCTTTTGATAATTTATCATAAATCATATCTGAAAATGATAAATGAGCGCGGCTATGTTATAGTAGTGAATCTTTCTCTTCTGATCCAATGCTCTGATATCATCTATTTAAACCCCCTTTACATTGGACGGCGTCCTTTCTGCGTCCAGCAGTACGGCCCCATTTGAGAGTTAAAGAAGTATAATACTTTACGTGCCGACAACTGGCAGATCATTGAGCATTCATTCTGATACAAAATCAATGCTCATGCCTCCTTATTAAGACCACAGCGATGCCAAATTTCATGGTCGCAGAAAGGACGCAGAAGGGACGCCGTCCAGTGTAAAGGGGGCTTTAGAGATCGTGCGTCCTCGGAGTTCTCGTCAGACGTAGCGTTGTCGCAGGATGAAAATTAAATCGCAGCGGACGAAGTAGTAAGTACTTTATGAGTAGGTGTGTTGTGCTCTAAACGTGGGGCCCGCAAGTGGTATGTACGCCTTTTTTGGAAGTAGGAAGAAGTAAGGAGCACGTACGATCTGTACTTGTGTCGCACATAGTGAGTGAGATAATCATACGTGTATTGCAAGTGAAGCGTACGTTTTCAGAAATCGTACTTGCGAAGTAAGAGAAACGTAAGAGAAACGTAATAAGCAGGGAAGTGGAACGCACGGGTAATCAAAATAATATAAAAGGGAGCACCGAGACCCTTCATCATTCACTGTTTTGGCTTCCAAAATGGCACTTCCAAGAAGGATGCGCCATCGACTTCTACAGCTGCTAATGCTAGAGGAGGCCGAAGATCGTGACGCAATGCTTGCAGTGGTTGCTCGGGATCGCCTGCACATTTATCGTGCTGGGCACGTGCGTCGTGTTAGTGTGACGCACTTTACAAGTATGGTAGTAGTACTCGCCACGCACTTTGGAAATGAGATAAACGCACGGAGGAAGTGCGCTCACCCCCCTTTTCGTTAACACGTACATTGAAAGCAAGTTGAACGTACGAGTCTCTTGCGTGGTAAGTACGTCTTCGTGGTAAAATACCCCGGAATTTCTGCATGCTTTTCCTGCGTTACACGCACGCCTAGCGCATTTACTCAGTACTTTTGTCTTGCGTGCTACTAGCGTGCTCCAGGCGTTCTAATTGTCGCAGACAGGTCGTAGCGAAAAACTGGCCGGCCAGTTTTCGGGCTGCGTGCTTTGCGTCGTGTTTGCGTCCACCAAAAACAGTACGTTCCACGTGCGTGTATCTTACCACTTGGCCAATTTTTTGCACGCAAACCGCTCGTAGAAGCACGCACGACCGGCTGTAAGAGTAGCTTATGATAAAAATAAATGCATGAACATTTTTCATCATATACTTGTGTTTATACATGTTTATAGCAGCTACACTGTATTATTACTTACGTTTCTTTATTCCAGTGTACAAATAACAATAAAGAAACGTAAGTAATAATACAGTGTAGCTGCTAAAACTGCGGGTAAATATCTCCGCAGCTACAAAGCTGAATGGCTTCTCACTGATGCAGCTCGATAGAAATAGTCCCCCAAAACATCTTTCATAAAATATAAATGCGTGTGCCTAGATACACAGCAGCTAAGACATTCCGTAGCCCTGGACATCTGTTAACACCTGGCCTTGGTCAACTACTTAAGGTCAAAATGCGCCGACACAAGACCCAAACTAAGACTTATTTCCTATAAACAAATCGTTGATGTATTATCAAAAAGTTATTACCACCACTAAAACTAATAATCTCCTACATAAATACAATTAATTATCTTAATTGTAGTTTCTTGTCTCAAATTTTTCAATCACTGTGTAATTTATTCCACATAAAACGCTATCATACTAGCGCATGGCATCCACAAAGTGACGTAGCTTATGAAAGAACCAATTCAATAATTGGACAAACTTTAAGAGAATATTATAATAAAGATCAAACTAATTGGCCTGATATTCTTCCAGGTGTAATGATGGCATTACGCATGACTTTTTGTGCACAATATACATATTTTTCTCCTTATTAATTAGTATTTGGACGAGAAATGCGTACCCCATTAGATAGTGATCTGATCCCTGAACCTAATGAAAACAAAAATCTACATCAATACATCGAAGAATTGAAAGACACACTTAAAACGGCAAAAGAAATTGCAACAGAGAACAGGGAAGCAGCTCAGAAACAGTATAAAACAGGTGCGACCTTAAGTCAAAGCAACCGATTTATAAAGAAGGTGATAGAGTTTGGTTATATACACCAATAACACCGAAAGGATTAAGTTCTAAATTGTAGACCAAGTACAAAGGACCATATTACATCACGAAAATATTATCAACAGTGTGCACGTATTATTTGAGATTGTAAAACACACAAAGAACATAAATCGCCTGTTCATGCAAACAGATTGAAAATGTATTATGACCCTAAAGACTGCAATATATACAAACGGCTGAATGAAAGTAATTATGAGCAAGACAAAAAATCAAATGGGAATAAAACGACCAGTGGAAGGCAAGATAGAGACATTCATGACACAGAAATAGTGGAACTTGCTTCGGACAGTAAGCAAGACGCATACGAGTATTATGAAGTAGAAAAATTATTATGTTGTAAGAATATAAACGCAAAGAGACATTACAAAGTATAATGGAAGGGTAATAAGAACTCTTCCTGGAACCTGAAGAAAATATTTCAGATGCATTAAAAATAGATTATAATATCAATAAGACGTAATAAGGATGACGAAGAAAACGTAGAAATTAAAAAGGANCGTTTTCGGCGCCTGTCCACCCTTCTTATATGTATAACAATGAGCATCTGGCTGATTATAACAATCCATGCAGACCTTGCATCACTATAGTTTAAAGCGTTTATTCCCATTTATTTGTTTTGTGTGCTGGAAATGTTCTTTATTGGATGACCTGGTTAGAACCGATAAAAAAAGAGTTAGGATATAGAGAAGGACGCCCAAACAACGCTCATCGGTCAAGCAGGATGCAGAATGATCGTAGAATAGACGCCACTGATCGCCGAGGAAGGCACAGAGAACGCAGCAAGAATGCTCAATGGTCGCTCAAACATCGCAATGGACGCCTTGGGTTGCATAGGGGACGTACAGTGGAGGCAGGCATGTCGCTCGCAGTTTTACAGGTCAAATCAAGATTCGGTCGTTCAAAGGACTCACAAGGGACGCAGGCGCCTTTACACTGAGACACGATTTAATTGCTTTGGCGACCGTTGAGCGTCCTGACCACATTTTTGAACGCAGAAGGGACGCAGAAAGGACGCCGTCCAGTGTAAAGGGGCCCTTACCAGGTGTAACGCAAGTAGAGGAGACACAACCAGGCACATTGTGTCCAAATCTCCCGTCTTCTCTAGCACATTCTTGCGCCAGAGATGAGTGAATGATGGAGAAATTTTATGTATACGGGTTGACTCAGTGGTAAATGTATATGTCGGTGTCAAATTTAAGGGAAAGGCTCACTAACACGTGGTTAAAGATACATACGAACCGAGCATCGGTGGAACGTAGATTCCCAGTAACACATATAAACCACTTCTACTAGTTTCAAATAAATACGACATGCCAAAGGATAAACTGAATAAATCACCCGATCAGCCATAAAAGAGTTTTAGACTGCTCCTTTCCTTAAATGTTTGGTCAAAAATTAAACCTACTTTCGTGACCTACTTTTCTGCCCCATTGATTCACAGCATAGAATGCTAGCAGAAAAATCCGTTCAAATATCATTTTTCGGGTAAAATTAATGCCTTTTGGTAATTCTCTTAGTTCTACTACTTGGAACTATATGCTGGCATTTGGTTGGCTTTTGTGGCATAAAATTGACTTCGTATGCATCTTTAAGGTTCTCGTTGATACATCTGAATCACATTATAGATTTTAAAAACATAAAAACAAAATATAACATCCATCACATTCAGTTTGTCACAGGGCTTTTCGATGTTGATTTCTTTTTCTTCAATCTCCCGCTGAATCTGTATCGGGACCAACATCTTGGGGCGGATCCAGAGATATTTTCTCACAGTCTTTTAAATTATCTTTGCTGATCCATCCTCCATTTTTGACCGTCTTTCGACAGAAAAAAAAATTGATGAGCGTTAATGTAAACTTGAAAATTTCTGACCCTCATCCGTAGGACCCAGAAGACGGCTTCCACCCACCCCTAAGCACAGACTTGAACGAGGACGAAACAAAGAATTATTTATTGTCATATCTTACTAAACCTGTAGTTTTGGACTGTTATTTAACAAATGTGGGCAAACTAATACAGAATGTGATCTGGCACGTTTCCTCCTATTTCTGCTTCTACAAAATTATATTCTAGATACAAAGTAATAATTTGTAATTTTAATAAGAATTTACAAAGGTCAAAATCATTTTGAAGTTAACATAACAATGTCAGAAATAAAGAAGAATATTAAGTTCATCTACACCGGTAGTCCGACAACGCCTGCATTAAAAAGTCTGAATATCAGCGACCTGGTTTTCTTTTCCCTTCTTTGGTCCCTCCATCCTGAGGACGTATATAGGCAAGCAGAAGGTAAGGCACGCAATACCTACGTTCACTAGGCTGAACTGAAAAGATGATAACATAATGATAGTCTTTAACACTTATTGTTGTGAGATTTGAAAAGTTAAAGCATGTCTTCATATGTCAAATATAATATGTTCGGTCTCTTTTGTATAATGACATTGAAGGAAAACATTCACATATGATACCTTGCCGGGAATTTTCTTAATGCAATAAAGCTCAAAGAATTTCTTTATGATTAGAAAAAAATAATTCAAATTCATGAATATGATGATATGTACTTACAAATAAAGGACTACTTTCGAGGCCCGACTTAAGCCAGTAAAACAGAGGATACTGAAGACTACCAATCACGGTCTGAGTAGAAAGCTGGATGGAATATATCTTGCCGAAATGCTGTGGCGGGAACCTAAGAGAAAATGTTGCTATAAAGTAGTTCGGTCTGAGTAGAAAGCTGGATGGAATATACGCAGGTATCTTTCCAAAATGTTGTGCCGGTGTAAGAAACTGAGGGTCCGTTTGACAGAAAGTCCGCCTTCCATTTAGTTATAATGGTTAGGGTTAGCCTGACCTAATTGTGTCAAAATCTAGGTGCGAGGCTTACCTATACAAATGAATGGGAAGCGGACTCTCTATCGTGGTGGACTCTACATTGACATCAGACTTTTTTACCTCCGCAAAGGAGATTATGTTTTCACCTCCTTTTGCCTGCCTGTCTGTTTGTTTGTTGGTATCAACCCTAACTCAAAAAGTTATGCATGCGTTTTGATATTTTTCAGGTTAGGTCACAAATGGGCTAACTTAAATGTGATTATATTTTGGTGGTCATCCGTGATCTGGATCACCATCTGGATTCAAGAATTTTTAAGGGTTTCTTCACCATTGGGAGATGGGGTAAATGACCTTGACCTGTNCTGGATGGAATATACGCAGGTATCTTTCCAAAATGTTGTGCCGGTGTAAGAAACTGAGGGTCCGTTTGACAGAAAGTCCGCCTTCCATTTAGTTATAATGGTTAGGGTTAGCCTGACCTAATTGTGTCAAAATCTAGGTGCGAGGCTTACCTATACAAATGAATGGGAAGCGGACTCTCTATCGTGGGGGACTCTGCATTGACATCAGACTTTTTTACCTCCGCAAAGGAGATTACGTTTTCACCTCCGTTTGTCTGTCTGTATGTTTGTTTGTTAGTCTCAACCCTAACTCAAAAAGTTATGCATGCGTTTTGATATTTTTCAGGTTAGGTCACAAATGGGCTAACTTAAATGTGATTTTATTTTGGTGGTCATCCGTTATCTGGATCATCATCTGGATCCAAGAATTTTAAAGGGTTTCTTCACGATTGGGAGATGGGGTACATGACCTTGACCTGTTGTGCAATGAACGTGCTCTTCAACATCGCAATTTATAAGTGTGAAGTCCTCGGCGGAGGTCTGCGCTCTCTGTGTACTTTTCTTACATTCAGATTTTATTCATTCATGAATTAATTTATTTTCATTTATGTTTTTTGTTAAAGATACATACGAACCGAGTATCGGTGGAGCTTGGATTCCCAGTAACACATGTAAACCACTTCTACTAGATTCTTATATGACTCAAATAAATTCTATATGCCAAGGGATAAACTGAATAGATCACTCGATCAGCCATAAAAGACATTTAGACTGCTCCTTTCTTTAAATTTTTGGTTGTAAATTTAACCTACTTTCGTGACCTACTTTCCTGCCCCATTGACATACAGCTTAGAATGCCAGCAGAAAAATCCGTTCAAACATCATTTTCGGGTAAAATTAAACAATGCCTTTTGGTAATTCTCTTAGTTATACTACTTGAAACTATATGCTGGCATTTGGTTGGTTTTTGTGACAAAAAATTGACTTTGTATGCATCTTTAACTGTTAAATCACTAAATGCAAGGTCTGACAATGATAGGAAGTTCAGAAACGCTTTGTGAGGGAACGGTCATACTTACGCATATGCCAAAAACGATATATGTACTCCATATGCGAAAGTTCTTAGTAGACTGTGTACCAGCATTGCCACATATTGAACTTCTAACACTGGTACAGCACATAAAGCCCATAGACTCAGGCCCGAAAAACTTGTGATGAAAAAGGGGCCGAGGAAGAACTTTGGCTGAGCTGCAAACAGACAGACATTATGAAAATAGGCCTATCTATTATTAAAAGGTTACTGGCTACAATTAGTGGATTTTTAAATTGAATTTAAAAATAATGATACAGAAACGTGATGGTATTGTTAAGGCAACCAAACCGTTATCGATGCTGTGCATCCTAATTATTTGTCATGAGTGTCAACTCTATCTTAAATAACAGTGAAACATAGGTTATCTAATGCAGAAGTTGAGAGGGGAGACTATAAATTTGTTCTAAATGGATATATGCCCCCCCCCCTTCTCTCTCTCTCTGGTTCCATCTACTGTTTTGCTATACAAAGGTCTGCCATCGCGCATTGCACATCACTGGTCACCCACCTTTAGCCCCCTTCTGAGCTCTGTTTTTCTGTCTGTCCACCATGTATCCCCCAGCTATGGCCATCGGTATGCTAGTGGTCAGTTGGAGGATACCAAGGACGTTAGTGTAGTGGCTCACTGGAATCCAGAAAAATACTTGTATCGGAATCGAGACAAATAATGGTATCAGTGTTCACGATAAAATCCACCCGAGGATTGTGTCAACGCTTTACTGTTTTCACCTCCTTATTTGAAGAAATGGCTCCTCTACAAATGTGCTCTTTGCTGAATATGATGGACACGATAGGTTTTGAATTGGGTTTAACTGCGAATACTATAAACTGTAACATTGTAACTACGAAAATTATAATTCTGGAAATCATGATATATGTGGCAACAATTTTTTTTATTCAATATTAACCACAGAATTTAATGACAAAAAGCAAAGAGACCCCCTCCCCAGTTACTAACAAACATTTCCGAACACATACACACACAGAAGTAGCTGAGCAAAATTACCCAACGCCTGCAGTATAAAAAACAGACTTTAAAAGCGCAAACTCTTTTCTTCAAATCCCGGAGGCAATTTCTGTAAGACTAATTTAATCACTTCTCTAGTTTTTAAAATATTCAAATGCTAGGGGGTATTTAATTATCGCTTAAGCTGAAAGCAATTTAGCGATAAATCCCTCGGAGATGGATCGATCCTGTTAGATCTAGGTATGGGAACCCAGTCTTACCTATACTTTGGTCACCGTGTGATAAGTAATCTATGATGGAGTTGAAGCTGCCGAAATACATCACTACCAACAAAACATTCCCTGAAAACCAAATTTGTGTTGTCCAAAACAAAGGGCTCTTGAAGATCGAGGAAAGCTTGGGGACATCGCACTGCAGCTTCTCATCGGTTGATGAGGTTTCTGTCACTGGTTTTTCTCCCAAGACGATTTCTCCTGCATTAACGATGTCTCCATTTTCTTGTTTTTCAATGACGGTACCAGCGTTCTCCGCTGGTTTTTTGCCGTTTTGTATCATGTCTGCAGATGAAGAAGGTAGAGATGGTACTTTTGCCATTGGTTTTTCTGTGTCCTCATTTTCAGTCGTTTTCCAATTGTTTTGGTTTGTGTCATTTATAATAAAAACATCTGCGCTCTTTCTGTTATTGAAGTCTACTTTGGCGTTTTTAGAATCTTTTTCCTGGTTTCCCAGACAATTACATGTATATAAAGACATGGACAAACACTTTTCAGAAACAGTTTTTGTTTCTTTGTCGTTTGCCGCGTGGTCCCTAGGGGGCAGCAAAATCGTAGTAATGGTAGAAATTACGAGACCAATGGAAGCAAACACCAACATTGAGCTCTGGTAAGGTATTCCAGCGTCATAAGCCAGCTTAGAAAGATAAATAAAAAATTATTATTATTATTATCATTATTATTAGTATTATTTCTGTGTGGAGTTACCAAATGCACGAATGTGGAACAGAGCACGGAGCCACCCATACGAGATGGAGGAGATAATTGCGTGCACTTCGCCTTGACAGTTATCTCATATATCTCGGGTAAAACTCCACGACTTGTACTTTTTCTAATACAAAAAAACAAAGCAATTAAAATGAAATTTAGCACACACCCAAATGTACCCAACAATATAAATGCATCGTTTGAAGAGTCGTCTTAATAATTGAATAAACATTTGAATAATCCTTTTAAAAATAATCGAACCGCAGAAGAAATATGATAGTTTTACTTTAACAAAAAGAAAAGACGACGTGCTCATGTCTGTTGCTCCAGAAACCATGATTCCAAGAGTCGTTTTGATCTTAGGAAAAAGCTGCGGCATCTGCATACCAGTCGCAAGGTACATAACACCACCTAGGTATTGGCCGATAGATCCTGGGAATAGTAGCCATTCCAGACCTGAAATATCATAGAAAAGTGTTTGGAATCAAGTTTTCAGTGCACATACATTCTACGGTCTTATACAATAGGTAAAGACCAAGCTTTTGACTTAAAAGTCATTTTGTAAATTTGATCTCTGCCAATTTGCAAATTGGATCAATTTTTTTTTTTTGTGTTTTTAGCAAAATTATATATACTTGTATATTATCCTCCTTATCATGACAAGTGGAAGGTAACTTTCTCTTAAAAGTTATACAGTGATGTAAATGGCAGAAGTGAGATTTAACCTGGTTGTGAAAATATATGATTTTTGTTAGTACACATTAGGGCTTATGACAAATTAAGCGTTATGGTTGACATTTACAGTTTTCTTGTAACTGACACATTGACAATTTTTTTTAACTTACACAAAGGGCGAAATTGTCAGATCCAAGTATTTGTTCTCATATAAACCAAAAGACGGGAAAATTTTTAATGTAATATGTAAATTTACTTAATTTTGTTTCTTTTCGTGTGTTATACTATTCATTTATTCAATTTAAAAAAAGATGTTGAGGAAAGTTGATGCGTCCCAAACAAGGGGGGGAGGTAGGGGGCACGTGACCCACTAAGTCCGTTGGACCCGCCATTGAAATACTAAGATGAGATATAATCATGAGCCCTGTTGAAGCTTCTCAAATTCAAATAACAAAAAAATTAATATTTGTTGACGAGAAGGTCATGGCAACAGAGATGCATGAGGCCGTAGGGCAAATCTACAGTAGGTGTGTTGATTAATTCTTTTGCGTTGATTTTAAATGTAAAAAATATCAAATGTGTAATTTCTTCTCTCCAATTATTTGTACTATTTGTGATACATTAGAAACTAAAAAAAAAAAACCACGAGACACTTCAAAATTACATGTTCCGTGCACCGCGTGCACCTAAAAGTCCGCTGGTTTTATTCGTAAACGCCCCAGCAGTTCGTGCAGAATGGTTTACGTCATCGTGTTCACCCGCGGAGAGCGAAGAAACGAAACGCCTTTGTTGTCTCCTCTTCAAAGGTATTTGTGTGCAGACATTGCAATCGATGCTGTTATGTAAAACATTTGAACTCAGTAACCTGACTAAAAATAAATGTGCAGAAATCAACAGTTTTGGAACAGCCGTATATGCTGTCCAGCAAAATATAAGACAAAGGAGCTCCTCTTTGGACTCTTGTAAAAGTCTGATGTCCAGAAAGAATAATTACCTGGTCTAGCAAATGCCATCAGCAGTGTTCCGGTGAAGCATAAAGACCTGAAATGAGATTATAATTTTGAAGGTCAATGATAACATCTTGAGGGTCAGTAAATAAAATGTTTTCTCGTCAACTGCAAGACACGTGGGCAGATGGACACATTAGATAAAAAATGACGTAATTTGCGCCAGACCATTCAAAATGAATGGAAACGGGATACAATCAAAGTTCTGATAAGTATTATCGAAAAGCCCCAAAGTGCACCGTTTTTAAAAGTTAACCTTGATAACGAGGCACAAGCATCGCTTAGGTTGAAAAATAAATGCTCAAGGATCGGCCAGTTGTCGGCACGTAAAGTATTTTTTTACTCCCATAAAGGACAATACTTCTGGACACAGAAAGGTCGCCGTCCAGTGTTAAGCGGGGCGAAGCCGCTTCAGTCGTTGACGCCCGAGTCAGGTCACAGCTGTCACTGAAGCACATCATGTACCTCGTCGTCTTCCAAACTACTGACAGTATGTTTTTTTTTTTGT